>JAPHCH010000022.1:0-335223 GCA_030772445.1 Cladosporium sp. MBC 237 | reverse complement strand
CCCCTCCTCCTCCTCCTCCCCCTCCTCCACGCTAGGATTCGTACTCCCCGTCAAAGGATTACACCCCCTCACCTTCCTCCTCAACCGCGCGTAGGCCTTCTTCGTCCCATCCCTCGCCATATCATGCACGGGGAGGGCGAGGTCTTCCGCTCCCGCGTAGGAGCGCGTCGGAGGCGCGTTGTCGGGTATGAAAGGCGCGGTTGAAAGGAGGGGGGAGGTGGGGAGACCGAGGTGGAGGCTGGTGTCGCTGCCGTAGGTGGTGTGGAGGATCCAGTCGGCTATGTGCGGGAGGAGGGAGGCGTTGAAGGTTGGCATATTGGGAGGGTTTTTTGGGAGGTGACGAGGAGGATGGTGATGGGAGGTGCGCGAGTTGGAGTTGAGTGTTTGAGAGAGAGTATGTGATTATTTGTATGTGATAAGAGGTAAGTCGTGCGTATGTTGATATTTTCGTTTGTTTGAAGGCGATGATATGAGCACAAGTCGATATACACTTTGATCGGAGGAGTGATTCGTTGATCGTTCGTCAAAATAATAGAGAATGGTTTATATTCAAAATGCGAATCCTCGCAACAAAAGTCTAGGAGAGACAAAGGTACTACAAGAGATTGCAATTTCATGCCGAAAGGACTAAAAAGCTAATGGCACGCGAGCGATGTTTTGCTGCTTTTTGCTTTTAAGTTTTGGCTGTGAGACTCGTTGTGCAGCCAATCTGAAGCCGTGCGATTGTCGGATGCTTTGGCTGGAGGGTTTTGAGGGTTGGTTGTGGGATGGGGAGTTTTCGTCTGGTGTTCTTGGAAGAATATTGTCGGTGTGATCTCGTTGCCAGGTTGTAAGGCGTGAGATATGGCCTGGCGTGAGTGCTGTGTTCGGTTTGATATTTGTTGATAACCCTTACCCTACTAACACCGAATTGGTTTGTATATTGATCGATGAAGCATTTTGGACTACTTGCGCCTCTCCAAAACTATTGATATTCAGATGGTATGGTATACTACGCCTCGATATTCTGATCGTGCATGTTTTGGAGAGAGATTGTATGTATTATTATGCTGCTTTCTACCATCCTTATGGTTGTTGATGTGTTGGCGGGGAAGATAGTAGTATGAGTTTTTGATCACCACTTGGAATTGACGTACGTTATGTATGTGAATGGTTGAAGATTTCCATGATGATTCTGGGATTGGAGGACTAGATCTATTCTGAATAAATAGTTTCTTCCTTTATAAAATTCTCGTCTTATTTCACTGACAGTCTTCACGTTGCTCCGCTTGGTCGCACAGCCATAACGGAGCGCCACGTTCAGCTGCTTCTCCACGTTCTTGCCCCACGTTGAAGCAGCACCCACCAACAGCATCTCACAAGTGCTCACCTACAACTCCATACACCGACAAACAAAACAAAAACCCACCACACCACCACCCACCAACCTGCGCACACCAAAAACACACTCTCTCGCCACCTCGCCTAGGCGAAACCATCACAACCATCACAACCACCACAAAATCCCACAAGGATGTCCTCCTACCTCTCCAACCTCCTAACAAACACAACCTCCCGCTACGCCTCCCTCCGCCGCACCCTCCTCAGCAACGAAGAAGACGGCGACACGCCCGACGACTCCCACATCTCCCGCGTCCTGCGCGCCTACTACACCGAAAAAGCCCGCCCATACCCCCCCTGGCTCCCTCCAGACCCCAACGACCGCCGCGCAAACACCCCGCAACCCGCCCGCGCGCCGTATGGTTCCCACCCTCTCCTTCAGCAGCAGCAGCAGGGGCAGGGAAATAGAGGCAGTTTGAACGATTTGTGGGATCCCCAGCCTGCGTCGCAAGGTCCGCAAGCGCCGCAGAGTTTGCGCGCTGGGAGGCGTGCGCCAACATCTCAGCAGACGCAGCAGACTGTTCCGGCGAGTTCGCTTGCGCCGCCGGCTGGTGCGAGGCCGCTTCCTTCGCAGCGCGCGGGCAGTTATCAGAGTTTCCAGTCTACGGGGAGCGCGAGGCCGGGCGCCGGGGGTGTTGTGGACCCTTCGCCTCCGCCTAGTAGTGGTGGAGGTGGGACGGCGCAGGAGAGGTTGAAGGCTAGGTTGTGGGGGGCCGCGAGGGCGGCGAGTCCGGGGCCGGGGAGTGCGGGGGGTTCTTCTGCTGGTGGCGGTGGGAATCCGTATGATCAGGGGTATGATGGTGGTGGGAGTGGAAGGAGGTTCGGGAGGGTGACGTGAGGGGGTTGATGATGAGTATGACGAGGGGAAAGCTTGATTTTGGTCTGCTGTGATGAAGACGGACAGATTGAATTATGAGGGAGCTAAGGCCCTGGAGAAGCCTCACAGCAAGATATGAGGTTGGTATGGCGGGCAGGGTGGCAGTCAACCACAAGACATTACCACCTCTCAAGGCCAAATTCGCCTCAATGAGTACAGTTGCTTCCAGCGAAACGCCCGAACTCTTGGGAATGACAAGAGAGCAACGGAGCGGAGAATGGGGAGTGCCCAAGAGAGGACGAATATACACAGATCGATGAAAATCCAACATCGAAAAACCAACAATAGAATACAAATCTTCCCCAGGTAAAAGACTAAATAGAACTCCCAAAAACCCCAGCTCTATGCACAGCGTTCTCGTGTGTATGTACAAACCATCATAGGAGGTATGCAACATCATGCAAATAAATTCTCAAAAGAAAAACTCCACATACCCAAGAACACAAAAAAACACCCAAACCCCAGCCTTGCAAGATTCGCAAGACCTTCAATGCAACCCAAACAAAATCAAAATCACAAAGGACTATACCTCGCCCCAGCAACCCCATCCTTATCCCAAGCAAATAAACCCGCCTGATAACCCCTCCTCCTCCGCAAAAGAAACCTCGCACCCCAAACCAGCGCCGCAAGCCCGGAAACAACAAGCGCGAAAACGAACAGACTCCAACTCCAGCTTCCACTCTTGACGTGTTCCGCTGGCGGCGAAGTGCCCAGAACGTTCTTATCTTTGTCGAGAGCAGCGATGCGGTAGGTTGCCCAGCCCTCGCTGGAAGAAGGGAGGGGGATGGAGTCTTCGAAGCCCGTCTTCTCGACGGCATCGACGGCGTGCCAAGAACTCTCGCCTTGCCCGCTGCTAGGACCGCGGTGGGCTTGGAGTTCCCAGGTTGCAATTTCGGTGGCGCCGTTCCAGCTCGCGAAGACTTTGCCGTTGCTGATGCGCGCGCTGACGGGCCAGGAGGGTTTTCCCACCCATTCAGAAGTTTTGAAGACGCGGTAGGATTTCACCCGTTCCCAGGGGAAAGACTTCGAAGCTGCCAGGTGGGCTTCGCACAGGAGTGTGCCGTCGGGTGAGAATTCGGTCCAGGCTGCTGACGCGCCCCAGCCAACGAAGACGTTGCCGTTGGGGAGAATTTCCACGGAGCCTTGGGAGGAGGCTAGCGTGTGCTGGTGGCTGGCATAGGATTGGATGAGTTCTGCTGTCATTTCGTTGGTGTCGAGGCGCACGACGCGGGCGGTGCTGTGGGAGGCGTCGACGTGCAGGGCGCCGGCCATGCCGTTGGCGAAGAAGGAGATGGTGTAGATTCCTTCCTCGCCGTTGGCTTGGGAGGGCAGGCCGATCCAGCGGGCGTCGTGTTGCCAGCTGAAATCGGTGGCGAGGCCGTCGCTGAGGTCCTTGAAGTCGTTGTGCTTGCCGCCGAGCTGCCAGAGGATTTCGCCGGATTTGCCGTCGATGAGCGAGATGGTGTGCGTGTGGCGGGAGGAGATGAGGTAGTTTCCTGACACGGGCTCTTTGTCGACGGAGTTAATGTGGAAGGAGTCGAAGGGGGAGGACTCGCTGTAGCCGCCGAAGGGGTTGGTCATGTAGCTTTCGGCGGGTGGGAAGTGTTCGCTTGCGCTCCATTCGAAGAGGAGCTCATTCGTCTCGAGGTCGATTTCCTGGAACATCGAATCCACCACCCAACCCTCCTTGCCGCGCCAGTGGCCGAGATCTGTAAGATCGACCTGCTTTGCGGTGTAAACCGTAATGAGAGCCGTTCCTTCATCCGTGAGCTTGAACTCATGCAAATCGCCGTGGAAGTTCTCTCCGACTGCATCCAAGGTCCTGGAAATATTGTACGAGCTGTCCAGCATGTAGTATTTTCCTTGTCCCATTGTTCCGGCTTTCTTGCCCGCCCAGAAGGTCAGGTAATTCTCCCCCTTGTACTGTTGCAGGCGCATGTTCAAAACCACACCATACTCGGTCGTTGTCCAAACCAACCCTCCTCGCGCATCGTATATAGTCGGCCCAGGGTCCGCTATTGAAGGTCCGTTGAGGGTGACAAAGACATTTCCACTATCGCACTGCTCGTTCCATTTTACCAGGTTCGGTTGCGACGAAGGGGTGTCGAAGGAGACGTATTCTTGAGTAGGGTATGCGCCGTATACTGCGAGGTCGTAGAATGGTACTTCGAGCAAGGGAATGAACCAGGCGAGGATCGGGAGCAAGGCTTGGTGGACGATGAGGAGAAAGACCGAGAGAGAGACAGCCACTGCCAGGAATATGAGGGCGATTCGCGTCTTTGGGCGCTGGGAGAGCATGATTCTAGGGTAGTCTTAGAGGAGATGGCCGCGAACGGCTCGGGCGATGGACGCCCTGCTGGCGGGGAGGCCTGCTCTTTGCCTGTCTAGTTGTGAATCTTCCCAGAAAGGTAGGAGATGGAGAAATATAGGGATATATGGGAAAAGATGGCTGGCAGATAGAAGATTCGAGTTGGTGAAGAGCGGACGGAAAGACACCTCCTACCTGCAATTCGGGGGCAAGAGATGCTAGACGAAGGCAGCGTATACCCCAGGAAAGAGCCGATTGAGAGTGGTTGTTGGCCCTGAGAGGGCGGGTCGGTGCCAATGCCGCGATGCCATGGCCCACTACTGAAGACGGCGGCGGTGCCAAGTCGTCTTGTATCAGCGTACCGCTATACCCACGGGCCTCTCGGTGACGATCTCAAGTTTGAATGTTTCCGGGGAATTTGCAATGTTCTCCGCGGGGTGGAAAGCAGATTGAGTATATTCATGAGCGTTGATAGCACGGTTTCTCGCATTTTCTCGAGAGGCCCAGGAGTGGTGTTGCCGAGTAAGATGTGGTTGTTGTTGAAATGCAATACGTCGGTGGCGCAGTTGGCAAGGTTTGCTACCTCCTATGGCACCGGGTTGAGGGACTTGGATCTCTCCACGTGCCGGTCACAAGGGCACACGTGCGCGGCCTGCAAGGGCTAACTCTCCACAGACTCCGGGATTCGTCTGAGATAATACTCCGGAGGCAGCATTTCGCCGACGATGCTTCGCCTGCTTCTTCTTGTTCAATCAGTGCATTGCTCGTCTTTACCTGATCTGAAATCTTGTCAAGGACGCGAATATTGTGCCGGCAAGAGCGCAGACAACTGGAGCAGGGTGATAAACAACGCTGGAAACGTCCTGAGGTTTTACCAGCACACGAAAAAAAGCTGGTGAAATGGCACAGCGCCCGAGTCGAGGAATCCTGTGCTAGATGTAGTCTGGCTTGAGGTAGCACAAGATATTCCCAATTGGTATATGGCTTGACTGCTATCGGCATAGCTGCCTTGGAGGGATACCAAGGTACCTGGAGAGTTGGCCATGGTATTCTTGCTGATGACAAGCGGCAGATGCCACTCACGACCATGTCAGCTTCGGTAAAGTGGATTGAGACTTTACCTTTCTTGTATATTGCATATTGCTGCCTGCAGTCATCTTGGCTTTGTGCGAGGGCATGCAAATTTATCGGTTTAGCTGACGATAAGGTGATAGAAGAAAGGAAACAAAAAAGTCGCACTCCAGTCCCGGCGCAATGAAAAAACGAAGACAATGCTGCTGCCTATATAAATGTCAATTCTGGGCTTGTGCGCGCAAGATCGCTACTCCTGAACGCTAGTACTGGTCCATTTATACGACTTGTCGAAGCGAAGGATTCGATGGACGCGGGGTCCGCGGGTTTCTTGAGTGTGTGGGCCACAACATTCTTCACATGCGTATCATCGATGCCGCACCATTTCCATCCTGGATATTGAATGGACGCCTGAGGGTACAGTGGCGTACACACCTGGTGGAGGTATACTATACAAGACGGTACCCAACTTCGGATTTCTTGCCAGTCGAAACCATAATTCCCGCTCTTTTGGGTCCATACTGGTCGCTTGGAATATGCTCTGCCTTCACCCATTCACGTCATATCGCTGAAGGCAACTTGAAAGGTCTCCAGGACTTCAATAGGTAGTCTGCTGGGACACTCACGCCATCATGAGACCACAAGGCTGAAGGTGTCCAGCTCATCCCGCGCGGCGGGGTGCATGCATGGCGAGGCTGTGGCCATTTGATACTCAGCTCAGTGCTACGAGCATCAGCCTGATCATTCTCTCTCCGCAACCACAACATCTTGTTCACCAAACCATCGCACGAACATCACGTCGGAGTATCCAGGACGAAGAAGACTTCCACTACCCATAGGAGCGAAATCAAGTTCATAGCCGCTCAAGTTTGCAGGCTCCAGGAGGCCTGCGGACTATCCCAACACCTCCGACCGTCATGGAACCGGTCACAGCTCTGGGTATAGCGGCGGCAGCCGCTCAGTTCATCGACTTTGGACTGAAGACACTAGCCCTCTGCAAACAGATTCGAGACAGCGAAACGAACACAACAGAGTACCAGACCGAGCTGCAACAATCGCTCAATCGCCTGAAAGGCATCAAGAAGGCAGTGAAGGTGGACAAGTACCCCAGCGACACATCTCGAGCTCTCAAGCAGACAGTCCAAGATTGCTCCCCTGCAGCCGACGACCTCCAGACCCTGTTGACCGAAATTCAGAACGTCGCAAAGAAAAAGCCATTTGGCGTCCCCAGAGCTGCACTGCTCTTCTTGAAAGACCAAAAGAAGATCGAGAAGCTGCAAAACAAGCTAGAGAAATGCCAGGAGCGTTTTAATGCAGCAGTCAATGCGGATACTCGGGACAAGGTCTTGCAGTTGTTGGAAAAGCAAGGCAACATGACAAACACCATCGAGCACACTCTGCTCCCAAAACTTCAGCGCATGGATCTGGAGTCCTCGAAAGCACATGGTACCACACACAGCAAGCTGCAAGCCTTGGAGAGCCAACAACAGAGTTCAAGCGACGCACTTCTGCAAGGCCAAGGGGAGATTCGTCAACAAATTCAGGGTGGCTTTGGCGATGTCAAGTCTGACGCTGACATGTCTGCTCTCCATGAATCATTTTTGAAAGGGTTGATGTTCCCTGAGATGTTTGCGCGCCATGGAAGCATTCCCACGCCTTCACGTTCTACCTATGAGTGGATATTCACCGGGGATACCAAACTTGAAGAATGGCGGAGCGAAGAGGACAAAGCAAGAGACCGCAAAATCCGAGGCAGTTTTGTACGCTGGCTCCATGGCGAGGACCACATCTTCTGGATCAACGGAAAAGCTGGATCTGGCAAATCGAACCTGATGTCATTCATCGAGTGCGATCGTCGTACGAAAGAGGCCTTGAACACCTGGGCTGCTGGCCGTCCTTTGCACGTCTTCAATTTCTTCTTCTGGCGAGCTGGTTCGGAGTTACAGAAGAGCATCGCGGGAATGCTGCAGTCTTTGCTGTATCAGCTGTGTCACGAAAAGGCGGCGGCCGTCGAATCTATCATAGCGAATGACTCTGCTACACGACTCCCGGGTGCATGGAATGAGTTCAGACTGTTGCAAGCCCTGCAGATAGCATTGCCATTCTACCAGGACGAATGTATCTTCTGCCTCATCGACGGTCTTGACGAGTTCGAAGGCTCCTACAAGAGATTGCTCGACATTCTGTTCAACATAAAGCACACCTCCGGCATGAAACTCTGTCTCTCGAGCAGACGTGAAAACGCGCTGAAGGAAAGACTCAATTCATTCCCGTCCTTACGTTTGGAGGATCTCAACTACGGCGACATCAAGGCATTTGTCCGGAACGAGTTAATCGCTTGCGGAGACTCCTTCGACGACAGACTGATGGAAGAGATTGCGCGCCGTGCTGAAGGCATTTTCTTGTGGGCGGTCCTGGTTTGCAAATCTTTGGTAAAAGGGCATAATGCCAAGGATGACAAGGATATGCTACAGAAGCGCCTCGAAATCATCCCTTCCGGCCTCAAGGATATGTTCAGCTTCATGTTCTCGAACTTGGACGAAGTTCATCGCCAGCACTTGTCTGTGTACTTCTGTCTGCTCAAATGGGGCTCAGATCTGAAACGCGACATCTCGGTCGCACTGGTTTCCGCCGTGTTGCGCGAACATGCTCCTACTTCATTGAAATGCTTTTTAGACGAGTGTCGCACCTGCGAAGATCGCATCGTCGCTCAGTGTCAAGGACTTGTTGAGATCGGAACGCATCATTACCTCGCAGACCGTCCCAAGTGGGCTATGAGGGACATGGCGACAGGTGAGATCCGTCGCCGGTTTCTCAGCGAAGCCAACTTTACTGTGAAACAGGACTATGCCTCATCCTTCTTGGGATGGATACATCGATCAGCTTACGATTGCATCATCGGCGATTCAACGGATGGACCTATACCCTGGCTTGCCGCTGTCGATGAACACATGCTATCGAGCAGATCCGTTGAGGCTTTACAGTGGATAATGCAGTTCGCTCCGATGAGTTTGGGTCGCATTGTATACCATTCATTCGATGCCATTGGCGTGCATATATCCAATTTCCAGGATTTTGCGAGACTGAACAAAGATGACTTTTCTGGAGAGGTAGATCACAGATTGGACGTGGTATATGACTCAATATACGCATCGACTTACGATGAAAATGAGCCTGGCAGATTCAACCCTGTCCTAATAGAATACTTCAATCAAGTCAGATCGAGCGACGGTGAAGAGAAGCAAGTGAAGTCATACCTTGCAACTCATTTTGCAATGCTCAATACATCGCCACTGATAGATTTTTGGGCATCGATTCCTTCGCAATTGGACGACTATATCTTATCTGGATTCGAGCGCATCAAGCACCACGCCCATGCACTTTCAATCTGTGCCTGGGTACCCAAACGGACTGCCAAGATCAGAGAACAAATGGAAAGCAGGCTACAGATGGTGAATCTGCTCCAGGAGAGATCGAGGGGTCAGAAGCACTTCGCCATGCTGGTTCATAACTACGGTAGTTACCTCGTCACCTGGGTTGGAAATGAAGATGAGGACGTGGAGGCCGCCGTCTGGGGTATTGTTGAATGTCACACCGAGCAGCTGTTCGAACACGACGTATGGAGTATGGCATTTTGGTCGATGGTCAAAACCTGGCAAATATGCAAAAGCAAAGTTGCAATGCGCCAACAACATACAAATCCCTCACAAGCCTTGCCTTTGCAGCTCATGCTACCCTTGAGCCTCATACCTCTCACGGAAGACGAAAGTGTGTCACGAGGAGCGACTCCATCCCGTCTTCGCGTCATGACTCTCGATACTCCTGTTTGGTTAGATGCTCCTCGTGACGTTGCCAATGAGTTGCTCGTCAGTCATCACGACTGCCGCGTTACTGCATTCTTCGACCTGAGTGTTCAGTCTACTAAGCAGCTCCTTATCTATTGCTCGAAGGAAGTCCTTGAGGACAGCAGGCTCTGGCTTGCTGGGTTGACAACCGATTATGACCGGTGCCTTGACATGGTCATAAGGGAACTCTGGGCGAACGATGGCGAACAGCTCGACGCTTGGCAACAACTGTATCTTTTGGCTTGCGTCAAGAAGTGGTTCAGGAGATGGTGGGTGATTGAAGAACCTTGGGATGATGAGGGATCCTGGGAAGACAGTGAAATTAGCCAGGTCACCGAAGCCAGCGAGCAGGACCAGGATAGTGATAGTGGATCAGACAGGGAGAAAAGGAGTGACACAGAGGATGATTGATGCAGAGATGAGCAATGATGGAAGAGACATTCAGGAGGACGTCGAAGACGCGGTTCAGACTGATTTGGCAACCATGCGGCTGATGGCAGAAAATGTCATTGCGTATGCGGAACTCATCGAAAAGTATATCAATCCGTCATGTATGTATCGGACAGGCACGTTTTTGTTTCACCATTCTGATCTCCGAAAGATAAGAAATTTGCGCTCGATATATGTATGATGAAAATGCTCCCTCAACTGGGTAAATACACCGAGCCTTGGCCCAAAGTGGTAATTCATAATTCATTAAAGACAAGTCATCAAGCCTCGTCCCAACTCCCGGCATCACATAACACCCCTCCGAGCATCAAACGGACTCTTCCCCTCCGTCCCCACCTTAGCACTCCCAAAAGCTTTCCTCCCACTAGGCGTGAATTTCTCATCTCCAGCCCCCAACAAGCCTTGCGCCAGTGGATCCGAGCAGTACAAGACCAGCAACCTATCCGCCGCATCGCGCAAAGCGTCCATGTACCCTTGCAGCGACAGCGTCTGAATGTGGGCTCTGAAAGTGAACGTCATGCTCTTGAAAGCTTTGTTGTACACCTCCGTGAACTCTTGGTCGCTTTTTCGCACCGCTTCGAGTTCTTCTGGTGTGAGGTTGTTTTCTGGTGGTGCTGGTGAAGCTGAGCCGGAGCGTTGTTTGTTGCTGTGGAGTTTTTGACTGGATTGAGATAGACCGTGGAGGCGCATACCGGCCATGACGACCCGTGAGATTGTGAGCTTGTTCTTCTCTTCTATTGAGGCTGCTGCTGCTGAAATTTCGACGGGCATGGCAGAGGCACTCTGAACTCGACTTAGCGTTGATGGTTGCTTTTCGAGAGGAACTGGACCGCGGACACTACCTGGACGCGAAGACGCTATGCTCGGCGAACGGCTCAATGGACGGGTCTGCAAAGGGGTGTTACTCGAAGTGCGGCGATGAGACACTTCGGGTTTGGGAGCAGCGGCCGCGGAAATGCTTTCACCACCATGGCGACGAGCTGAAGCCCGGCGAGCTGCAGCCTCGTCAAGGGTTGATGTTGCTGTGCGGCGTTTCTTCGTTGGTGGTTCGTGAATCGTTTCGGTTTGTTGGGGGATTTGATGTGAGAGAAATGTTGCGGGAATCGTTTCGCCGTCGTCTGGTGATGGCGAGAGTGGAGGTGAAGGAAGATTGCCAATGTCAAGAAGATCCGAGGACATGGCTAGCGCAAGGACCTCGAGACCTTGCTGATCAGATGCGGTTGTATCGCTGGCATTCTCAAACGGCGAGGAGGTTGGGGGTGTAGGTAGCCTTTGTCCATGAGGTAACTGAGGTACAGAGGCAACTAGAAGAAGCTCCGTAATCTTTGGCGGTCCATTGGCTATTTTACGATCACCATCTACCGCTACGAGTACGCCAAAAGGCGACTCTGGTTGTGTTGTCTTCCACCATGCTTCATTCTCTTTTGGACAAGCAAGTAATATGCGCTCCAGGTATTTTTGTGCGTTTGAATCATCCGTATTTACATTGTATTGCTGCCCTATTAGAATATGTAACGGCAGCTGGGCGACGTCGACTACGCTAAGGAATCGAAGAGGTGCATCTTTGGGGAGGATGGACGCGTATGCGCTCGGTGTTGACAGGGTGATTTCTGCTGGAATCAGTACGATTGTTCTATTTTGTTTTGGGCATCAATCGCTTACCTGAGGTCACACCTGGCTCTGGCAAGTTTAGCGCATGCTTTGTGGTAAACATCGTTGCCGTATAAAGTTGGCCATACCATCCCATCTACTAAAGTTCGCGGTGGTGGGACGCGACTTTCGAAAGCGCGATTCAGGCATCAATCGTGAGATGAGCCTGAGGCATCAGGATCCCGTTCACAAACACTCCAAAACCAAACCCACAACAGCATCAAACCCTGCCCTTCCCATTTCCGAAGCACCGGTCAAACCCAGACCAAGTATCAACATCCTCTCCTCCTGAGGACGCTTCATGAGAATCGCACTGCCGATGGTCGTGGCCAGCGTTTGGCCAACGACTTCATCATCCCGCCTGGTGCCACCCAATACCGTGGTCGCAGTGAGATGGGTCATAGGTAGCAGCTCATTGGTAGTATCATGATTATGAAACATGCCTGGGTTCATGGGATCGGTGCTGGTGGTGGCAAGCGGTACATGAACCCAGTGTGCGAGTTTTCCAGCTTGTGAGATGGCGAGAAGTATTTTGTCGGAGAATGACGTACAGGTGACTGTAGTTGGAACGTCTCCCACAAGACCAGATGCCGTCCTTGCTGGCGCTGGAAATGGCACTGGTTGAACTTCCGGGGCGGCCATTGTCTGTGATGGATGCAGAGGTATGCAATCAAGGCCAGGTGTTGGTAATCTTGTCGACCTGGTATTGGTATCGATGGTGGGCAAGGGTTTTCCGGAATCCTTTGTGATCTTGTAGTCGGAATATCAGAATACAATGCTGTATTGGAAATAGTTGTAAGTGGTGTAAATGAAGGCGATGATACCTCATCTCACTTTAGCCTTATGATTTAGGGTCCGGCCCGGCGATCCATCTCGCATGTGAAAGCTCGTGGGGAAACTGCGAAAGCTTCACATTTTCGTCTCAAAAGCCCGACAAAAGATACATCATACTATAAATTATTGTCACAACCCGGCACCATGCCGCCCAAATTTGTTCCTCGAGAGCGCAAGCACAAGCGATTAGCAAAACAGAAACCCATTCCAACAGACGACCAAAGCGCCAATGCAGACCTTCTGCTCCCCAAAACCGCCGCCGAGAAAGAAGAGCGTCGGCGCAAACTGCAAGAGGAGTTGCGCGCGCAACAACCGCAGTCGAAAATTACGAGCAAGAAGCGTAAACGCCTGGACCACTACATTGACACTAAGTTGAGGAAGGAGGAGAACCAAGAGTTGATCAAGAAGCTTGCTGCGCAGCAAGTCGATACAAGTTTACTGCAGAGCGCGAAGAAACTCGGTCGTGTGAGTGAAAGCAAGAGAGAAGGCTTACAGCGGGCATTGAGAGAGCGCGAGAGAGGTATTGACGTCAAGGGTGACCACGATGCGATCTTGTTCGAGCGCAGGAAGAGCGTGGACGAGCCTGAGCCGGCGCCCGAAGACGAGGATGAAGACGATGAGTCTGAGGAAGAGGCGGAGACAAAACCCTCTGCGCAATCACAGCAGCCCGCGGCAGCGATTTCAGCACGCAATGGCGTGGGGTCCGGAGGCCTATTTGGTGGAGGATTGAAGAGACCGCTCGAGATGGGAGAGGACGGCCGGCCAGTGATTAAGAAGCGCAAGAGAGTAAAGAGGACGAAAGAAGATCTGCGCTCCATGTTTGGTGCGACAGAGGATGATGCTGAGGACGAAGATATGGACGGCGCATCAGAAAGCAACAGCGACAGCGAAGAGTCTGACTTTCAAGGGTTTGACTCTGAGCCGGAAGAGGAGGAGCCTGAAAGTGATGATGCTTCGGAGGATGAGGAGGATAGTGAGACCGAAGACGACGAGGAAAGTGAGGAAGAAGATGAGGAGGACAACGAAGAAAAGGCTACCAAGAAGAAGGAACGCTCTTCAGCCTTCAAGCTTTGGGCCACCGAACAACGACACGACGCTCTCGGATTTCAACCATCCACCGCACCTATAGACGATGCCGTCATTCGAGCCGCTTTCAAACCTAGAGCACCCTCGCCTGATCCTGTCGCGCAGGCTCTCACTGCCATTCCCGCGAATACTACTGCCCGGCCCAAGAGTGCGATCACAATTCCTCGCACTGAAGACATCCAGAAAGTACGCCTGGAGCTGCCCGTTGTGCAAGAAGAGCAAAAAATCATGGAAGCAATTCACAACAACCCTGTCGTGGTTGTCTGCGGTGCAACTGGTTCAGGAAAGACCACACAAGTCCCGCAGATGATGTACGAGTCCGGCTACGGTGCATTGATCGGCAACAAGTCTGCCACGGAGGAAGAGAACAAGCCTTCTCTCGGTCGCGGAATGATCGGTGTTACACAGCCTCGCCGTGTCGCTGCTGTTTCCGTTGCTGAGCGTGTCGCGACTGAGATGGGAGAGGATTATAATAACCGCGTTGGTCATCAAGTACGATATGACACAACTGTCTCTCGCGAGACTGCTATGAAGTTCATGACCGACGGTATCTTGCTCCGCGAGATTGGCCAAGACTTCATCCTGTCCAAGTACTCGGCTATCGTAATCGACGAGGCGCACGAGCGTAGTGTCAACACGGACATCCTCATCGGCATGCTTTCAAGAATCGTCAACCTGAGGGATGAGCTTTCCAAGGAAGAGCCTGAGAGATACTACCCGCTCAAGCTTGTCATCATGAGTGCTACCCTCAGAGTTTCCGACTTCATGCAAAATCAACGCCTTTTCAGGAATGGTGCTCCTCCAATCGTCGAGGCTGAGGGCCGACAATATCCAGTGACTGTTCACTTCAGCCGAAAAACACAGCGCGACTTCGTGGCCGAGACCGTCAACAAAGTTGCGAGAGGCCACAAGAAGCTGCCTCCTGGTAGCATCCTCGTCTTCCTGACAGGTCAGAATGAGATCGAGACCGTTGCGAAGCGTCTCAAAGACACTCTTGGAAGCAACACTGCAGGTTATGGTAAAATGCTGAAAGCCAGAGAAAGCTCCGATCAGATGCCACTCGAGCTCGACGACATGGAAGAGAGCACCCAGCGCAAGCCGAACGACACTCTAGAGGGAGAGGATAGTGATGACTCGGATACTGAGTTCCAAGGCATTGATGATGCCGAGGATGCCGAATTCGAAGTCGAAGATGAAGATTCTGGTCCACGCGGCGCACTCAAACCGCATATCTTGCCGCTCTACGCCTCTCTCCCTACGATGCAACAAATGCGTGTCTTCCAGCCTCCTCCTGACGGTTCTCGCATGATCGTGCTTGCAACAAACGTTGCAGAAACGTCTCTTACCATCCCTGGTGTTCGCTACGTCTTTGACTGCGGCAGAAGCAAGGAGAAAAAGTACGACACCGCGACTGGCGTGCAAACATTCGAGATCGACTGGATCTCCAAGGCCAGCGCATCCCAGCGTTCAGGTCGTGCTGGTCGTACCGGCCCCGGTCATTGCTACCGCCTGTACAGCAGTGCTGTGTTCGAGAACTACTTCGCAGAGCATGGTATTCCTGAAGTCCTCAGGACACCATTGGAGTCGACGGTGCTGCAATTGAAGGCCATGGAGATCGACAATGTGGTCAACTTTCCATTCCCTACTCCACCAGACCGCTCGCAGTTGGCTACGGCAGAGAAGCTGCTGTCCAACTTGGGCGCCATCGATGCGAAAACTGGCAGAATCACAGACACTGGTAGGGAGCTGATCAAGCACCCAGTAAGCCCACGCTTCGGTAAAATGCTTCTCCTGGCCTTGCGCAACAACCTGGTCGCACCCACCGTTGCCACCGTTGCCGCCCTTGCTGTTGGCGACCTCATCGTCCCACAAGCGCAGTTCAACACCACCGAGTCAAAGGACGAAGGCTCTGATGCAGAATATGACTCGGACCCCGAATCGCGCGCCAACACACGCCAGGCCGAAGCTGCTGCCCTTACAGTATCACAACAACGCCAGCAAGCGTATGGCCGCGCCCAGGCCACTCTGTCTCGTTGGGACGACCGCAGTGACTGTATCAAGATGCTCACGGCAGTCGCTGCCCACGCCGATGCAGCCTCGAAACACACTGCATCGACTTTCTGCACCGACTTCTTCCTCCGCGAGAAGGCGATGCAGGAAGTCCAGCAGCTCCGCGCACAGTTGCACAATATTGTCCGTTCCACACAGCGTTCCGCTTCCCAGAACAAGAGCACCGCATGGCAACCGACCGTCTCCCTCCCATCCGAGCGTGATCGCAAGCTTCTAAACCAAATCGTTGCATCCGGCTTCATCGACAACCTCGCCATCCGCAGCGACTTGCTCCCCAACGCCGCGCCATCTGCTCTCCGTAAGCCGCGCCGCGCGATCGAAGTGCCATACACCACGCTCTTCCCCTCAAATGACTCGATCGACCGCACAGCCTCACCAGAACAGCAAGAAATGCAGCGCTCCGTCTTCGTCCACGCAGCATCCGTGCTCTCCCGCCGCAGCGTCGCCGAAATGCCCGCCTACATCGTCTACAGCCACCTTTCGCGCGCCGCAGGCTCAAGCATCGCAGACGTCGGCTCTGTGGCCAAGATGCCTCGCACGCGTATGCACCCGCTTACGGCTTTGGGCGCAAAGCAGGTCGCTGCGCTCGCTGAAGGCACGCCTTTGCTCGAGCTGGGTAAGCCTGTGGGTAAGATTGAGGAGTTGGAGGGTGGTAAGAAGAGAATTTGCTGGGTTGGTGTGGAGGTCAGGGGACCTGCTGGTGTTGCTGCTGCGCCTTGGCCGATGGGCGCTTGGAAGGTTAGGCAGCATAGGGGCAGGAAGGGTGATTGGGTTGTTGAGGAGATTCTGGCTAGGTAGATGTGATCAAAGTTCGAGACTTCACCATCGAAAGAAAGTCGTATTAATTTCCGAATTCCTTGAAACATATATCACCCGAGCTCTCTCTCCATCTCAAACCCATCATCCTTCTCCTCTTGACCGCCCTTCTGAAGCCGAAATAAGAGGCATAATCCATTTCCGCTCACCTTCCATCTCAGAGGATTGACCTCGTACATGTCAACAATGCACTAACCAAATTACAGAGTACATATAGAACCATCCAACAATCCCACCTCCTGGCCCGTTTCCAACTTGAAGATTACCATCTTACGACGACATCAGAGCATCGTAAGGCAGAGCGAGCCTTTGCCTGAATACAGGAGGCACACGGACTTGCCACTACTAGTGTCGACTGCGATGTAGCAAAGATGAACAGGTCTCATCATTGAGAGGATGGGGAAGCAAGAGGCATTACTGGCTCAGCTAGGAGAGTATCATATGCAAATATCAGTCAATTTGGTAGAGCTGTCGTGGCATTGTGAATTCGGGAGCTCAGGGATTACTCTCAGGAATCTCGAAAGGATGAAGGTTTGATGCGCAGCTGCCAGATCATGCCGGCAAGTGCTGTTCGTGTATAGCCATCGAGAGCATCAATGCTGTCTAAGAGCATCTCGAATGAGACAATGGTTGTGGGTGCAGCTATCTGTTACTCCAACGCCATTTTAGCAATGTGTCACCCTTGAGATACCGGAGAAGAAAGCGGAGTATTTCCATTGTTTTGAGGATCACATCTGCAACTATCAGACCTGCTAGCCTAGCGAAAGCCACTGATTGCCACTGAGATCTAGAAGGATGCTGCAAGGCATCTCATGGCGGAGAATAATTACATGCGCATCTATCAGATATGCCAGCCTATAATAAGTGATTGGTTGCCACTGAGAGCGTTGTAAAAGCCCTAGCCATCTCCGGAGGAACCAGAACATCATATGCAACTATCATACACCTCATACAATCATTATTCATACAACGCCAATGAGAAACGCTAAACAGCAAAAACCGCTAAATCCCCAAAACCAACCCAAAACAACCTCATAAAATGAAATCCGCCATCCTCTGCGCCTCCTCCGCCTCCTCCGCCTCCAAAGCAGCCTCAACAGCCATCTGCTCCCAATGGCGCGCACCGACAAAAGCCCCTCCACCCTCCTGCCCATTATCCCCCTCCACAAGATCAAAAAGCCGACGGTAGCAAGGCTCTCCTTCCTTGTTATAATGCTGGTAAGGGTTATCTTCCGGCAAATAGCTGCTACAAAGGTAGCAGAAGTGGGTCTTGCACTGGTAGCAGTGCATGTGGTTGCAGCCGTAGGTTTTCTGCACGGGCGCCTTGCAGTAGGCGCACGGCGACGTGTTCTGCGCGATGTAGTCGTACGAGGCCTTTTCTTCGGCCGACAGCTCGTCGGCGTCGCGCGGCCGGCAGCGCTCGAAGCTGCCGTGCCAGGATTTGTAGCAGATGCGGCAGAAGGCCATTTTGCACTTGGGGTTTTCGCAGACGGCGAGGCGCTCGTCGACGTCCGTGTCGCGGAAGGCCTTTTTGGGGAGGAGAGACTGTGTGAGTAGGCGGAAGGCTTCTTCTTCGTCTTCGGATCGGTAGTCGTCCAGGTTGGCTGGGATTGGAGGGTATTTGTCGTTGCGGGCGGCGTGTTTGCATGCTTTGCGAGGGCAGTAGACGGTGTTTTTGTCGACGTCGAGGCGTTTCTGACGCTTTAGCTCGACGTAGCGGCGAGCGGTCTCCTCCGGAATGCCCATTTCAAGGAGCTTGCGTGGGTGCAATGAGCGTTGCTTTTTGCGCAAGCGATTTCCCTCCTGCTCCTCGCCGCAGGTGGTATCGGCACATCGGACAATGTCAACGTTGCCTTCTGTGATGGCGCTTGTGTAGTAGTCTTGAAGGCATGGCTTGCAAAAGACGTGTTCGCAGTCGGCGTTGAAGTAGCATAATGAGCCTTTCTTTGGCTCTAGGCAGATGCCGCAGTTGTATGTACCAGCTTCGAAGACTGACTTGGCTTTTGCATTGTTGAAATCAACTAGTGAGGTTTTGTAAAAAGGTGGCAATTCCCAAGCTTCGCCATCATCGTTGAGATGGAAGCCGTCATTAGCGGATGTGATCAAGGAGTCGATGTAAGTGTAGAGAATTTGGCATCGACCATACTCCTCCCACAGCTGAGCAGCTCTCTGTTCAAGTTCATCAAGAACGAATCTAGGCGCCCAGTCGGGGTCCGTCTGAAGGGTGGCGGTGGGTGGGGTCTCGGCAGGATAGCCCTCAGGAAGGGTGACGTGAAGTTTGAGATCCGGCAAATACTTGAAGCCGTGGTACAGTTCGGGTCTCCCGTCGATATCCAGGAATAATCTCTTCTCGTCGTGAGGAGATTTGACCTGTTTACGAAAACCGACCAACAAGCCTCTGCCATCGGGGAAATCAGGCGTGACGGGCAGGTCAATGGATGCCGAATAATTGTCGTGAATTCTGAGCTCAGGGAAGATGGCGGCGAGTGAAGACAGTTCCTCTTCACGCTCGTCGTACGTGTCGTCCATGTTTGCTGTAGGTATCCGGTGGCACGCTGAGGCAAAGAGAGAAGGTGAAACTGTCGGCGGCTGGTCAAGAGATGCGCATGATCGATCGCAGCAAACACTTGGTGTGTGGGAGATTGTTTTTGTTGCCGTTGTTCGTTCTCTGTTGATGTATCTTCGCAGTGGATCGAAGAAGCGTTTTATTGTCCAACTGACGTCGTGCAAGAAGTGTGTGTAAGTGAAGTGAATATCCCACGGCGATAACAGAGTGGCGTCGGTTCGTGGCGAGTCGCAGTCGTTCTGCAAAGCGACCGGCGCTTTGGAACTTTGAAATCCCGGCCCCATGGCTCAATCGGGCTCGTGCGTCAGCGGCTCTGCTGCGACTAAGTCGATTATTCAGGATTCAGATCGCCAACCTCGACACCGCCGCAACACCGGGTCTCATACCAATACAGACGCCGACGACACGGCCAATACGTCCACCACGATGGACGGTCCTCCTCTGGCCTCGCTCTCCCTTACCCACGTCCACTACGATCCGACTTCGCGTGTCTCCCATGCATGCGCTTTCCTCGCCCTCGTTCCGCAGGCTCTCTGCATCGCCTACGCAACCCTCATTTATTCGTCTCGCGAGATGGAGATCTTGCTCATGTTCGCCGGGCAAATGGGTTGTGAAGCGCTGAATTGGGTGCTCAAGAGGTACATTCGGGAGGATCGGCCTGCGCAGATGCTGGGGAAAGGCTACGGGATGCCCAGCAGCCACGCGCAGTTTGTGGCTTTCTTCGCAGTGTACTTGGGACTGTGGGTGGTCGTCAGGCATGATCCGTGGAAGGACAATGTGAGCAAGACACACGTGCCAACACCCATGTGGCAGAGGGTTGCGCTTGCACTGGCAGCCATGACAGGTGCAGTTGCCGTTGCGCAGAGTAGGATGTACGTATTAATGTCATATATCTGCATTAGAGTCGTGAGTCCTGACATCCTCATAGTTATCTCAGCTACCACACACCCCGTCAGGTCTATGTTGGGTTTGCTGTTGGATCTCTGTGCGCCATTGCTTGGTTTGTGGTCACCTCGGTGGGTAGACACTATGGTATCATTGACAGCTTGCTGGACTTCGGACCCATACGATGGCTGAGGATGCGTGACCTTCTTGTCAACGAGGATCTGGTCGACGCAGGCTGGGAGCGTTGGGAGGCTACCAGAATCCGCAGGCGTGAGCTGTTTGCGAACAGCACCATCTCGCCGCAGATGAAGAGCCGATAGATTTTCCAAATGCAATCTGTACATACCCATTTGTGGCCCGGCTTTCACCAATGATCTCAAGCCATTATCGGCGATGATCACCGTGTTGTACAAGAAGAAGAGGGAACAGCTCATAAAAGTCGTGCAACGCAGACTCGAAGCAGCTCTTCAACAACCACAACACTATGCATTGGCAAAAGCCCAGGTATTCCCCTCATGACCGCGAATCGTTCCCACAGAAAGACTCACACGACTAACGGATGGCCGCAAAATGCGCATATCGCGGCTGCGGCTTGCTGCTTGCTTCGGAGCGAATGCTGCATACCGCAGTCAAGCAGGTTCAGCAGCGATATGATACGAGGCCGAGGTGGTGCAGCTAAGGTCTGGCCTTCTTTTCAGCGGACTTATCATCGACGATCCATAGTCGACGACCAGTCATGCTGGGAGTCTGCCGAACCAGCATCCCCCTCCCCATCCCCTCCACGCCCTAGGCTGCATGCGAGAGCGAGCAATGCTGTGCGCGATGATGCGCAGATTTGATACGAGGCCGATGTGGTACAGCTAACGGTTGGCCCTCGGGGTAGCGGTGGACGCTGCGCGAGGTGCCATTGTGCGAGTTTGAGGTGGTACAGCTAACGGACCGCCTACACCAAGAAGAGGGGGAAAGATTGAGATGTAGTACAGCCATTGTGTGTGTCGGCCGAGCCACTCTCTCCACTCAGGCCTAGAAGTTACGTTTGTCGGTTTACCAGAGGAAGAGGTCAAAGGAACCATCAGCTGCCAACAGTCGCTGGTAAATGAAGAAAAGAGACAGCTGGTGGGCGTAGGTAGATGAAGAAAGCCCAATACGCTCACCTTTAGTTCCACACGCATACTGTAAGACGAAGAGAAAGCCAACGTTGCGCAGACATACCACAAAGAATTTGACTCGTGGACACTGTAACGCAGCTAACGGTTGACCGTCTGCCCCATGTAAGCAAGCGAGGCAAGCAGGGCGCTGGCGTCAACGGATGCAGTTAGAAGATGCAAACCTGATTGTCTCGCATGATCGAGAGGAGCTGTAGATTGCCAAGCATGAGAAAAGACAGCCTTGGAGGGTGTTCTTGAAACAGACGTACGGGAGATGTACCTCCGCGAGAATTGCGAGCCATCTAATTGCCCTGTACTCAATCTTCAAGCGCAGCGATTGCTTCCAGTGTCAAGTTCTCTCGTTGGCTGTCTTTGTTCAATTGCTGTGTGTAGCAATCGGGTGTAGTCAGTTGGCTTAGGCTTCCCAACAGTGCTTGACTTTGCACTTCTCCAAAATTGCAGCCATCTCGTTGTTGATGTTGAGTGCTCTAATCCAAGTTGGACAGAATCCAGGCATTTCCACGTTTGTTGAAACCGTAGAACTCCTTCCATCGGCAATCGACTTCGCCACTTCACCTCACCTCACCTTGACCGAAAACGCGGCCGTGAGAACGCCTCTCGAAAACAAACACGAATCGAAATCCCGACTTGGCTTTTGACAGCCGCATGATGTGGATGGAACGACATCCGGAGAAATACATGCCTACCTTTTGCGATTCGATCCGAATTCACGCCTAAGCCCTCCAACGACGATACGACTGCGCCGATTCGAGGTGGACAGAAAGAGTCGGGAAAAATGAGAGAAGCTGGGTGGAGCAGAAGAGCTGGGTGCAGACACGTTGACAAACCTTTGCCGCTGGCGGACGGCCTTACCACACCTTGTCGTTCAAGGACGAAGGTGTTGTGATGCAAAGGCGCCTCCTTATTGGAGCCTGCGGTCTGATCATGCTGCCGGTGCGGCTTACTCCGCCGTGGTGATCTCGGTGATCTGAGCGCATCTCGCGCAGATAGTGGCGCATCGATCTGGCAGTGTTGAACTGCGCAGATTGAAGTACGAGATCTCGTAATCCTCACCGTTTTGTCTACTTCTCTGTCGTAATCTCAATGATCCGAGCACATCTCGGGGAGGCAGCCTGCACCTTATGGTCTGGCAATGCTGCCCGCCAGGTTTGTCTCGCCGTCATGATCTCCGCGATCCAAACGCATCTCACGAAGGCAACGGCGCATCTATCTGGCGGTGTTGAACTGCACAGACTGACGTACAATCTCGTTGCGATCTTCATCGTTTTTTATAGCCTCAGATCTCCATGAATTGTAGAACATCCAATCATCCTCGTTGCCCATGATCTTCAGCGATCTTGCTGTCCTGGGTGGACACATCGTAGTCACGGCAAACGTGCGCAATGCGGCCGGCGTGCACAAGTTGGAGCAAGAACTCAACATCTCCCGTAGTTTACAGTGTCGCCAGGCTGATTTGAAAGACCTCACGACCTACGTGATCAACTCTGCAGTCTTCGACTCCTGTGAGCGAGTCCCCACGCCGCAGAACATGCTTGTGAGGCTCTCCCGCTGGCTCCGTGGTATGGTAGCTGCATACCGAGCCTCAGGGGACTGCCAGATCTACACGCAGCATGCAGTCTCTCGTGTAAGACCAAGAGAAGGTCAATCCCTATATTTTCAACACGAGCTTCATGCCGTGGGCCAGGGAAAACTCCAACCATCCTGATATTTTGCTAGAGTAACTTACCCAATTTTCAGACAGCCCTTGACTCGGAGTTTGCGGTATAGTACTGACTTCCTCTGGCTGCCCTATGAGTATCGCGGCACTTGCTATAAGGCGCATGGGTCACTTCTCGTTACTGGCCAAGCGTCAGGGGACGTCTCTTCATTGTCTTTCAAGTGATAGCCAATTCACATATGAAAGACTACAGTAGAGAGGGATATGTAACATAGAGGTCGTATGGTCCAATGCATAAACGGTTGTCCTAAGTTAGTGTGTGAAGTCCATGACTGAAGAGCCTGGAAATCTCGGCAATTTCCGGGATGCCCTAGTGCCCCTGCCGCCATTGCTTATGGCCTCCGCAACCCAGGCCCGCACTTTGAGGGTCCGACACCATCCCTGAGATCAGGAGCTTACCCAAGTGTTGAACAAACGGTCTGTAAAGCGGCAAGCGGCACGCAAACCAAGTGGGGTAGTGCCACAATTGCGTCGAGTACGTCCTTCGCGAAATTTATCACGTTTATTCCCTGCCAGCTGGCGCCATGCTCTCTTGTTATATCTGTCAACCATCACCAAAAGAAACCAATAATGTACGGAGAGGGTCCTCGGCGAAAGATGTTACCACGTCCTAAAGTCAGCTTACGAAGCTTGTTCTGGAACGAGGCTCTACCTACTGGCTGCTTAGTCGGCGTCCTTTGCACCGTGCCAGGTAATTTGACACACTATCAGTGGTTCTCGGCAGCAACGAACATCCACATCTGGACGATAACCTGGCTTACCGCATGCTTAACAAGCCTATACTTCCTGGTCTCAACAGGACCTCTGTCGGTCGCTGTTCACGGGTGGTTCCAAAATTTCATGATGCTCTGGGATCTGTATGGCTTGATAGGGGACGAGAGGCCTAGCAAGACCGTGACTGCTGAACAGGTGATCGTTGCAGGGATTACTACAATTGTCGCGGTCCTTGCAAGCTACTACTGTACGACGCGATGGAGTCGTCCTTCTGTAACAGGGTTAAAGGGGGATGAAAGAATGGGTGGGCCCAAGAAGGGTTTAACAGATGGGGTTTGACGGGCGGCAGCGACAATTACGAACATTTGCTCTGAAGATCAATGCAGAGAGCGACCCGTACAAGAGTAAGCCAAGGGAGTGTTGCTTTTCATTGGGCTTGACTGCATTTTTGACGATGCACCAAGGCCGTGAAAGCGCTTGATATGGGCGTCCGCATGATTTCGGGCTGTTGCAAGTCCCAGAAACCATGCAAACATGGCATGGCATGGGAAGGTCGCTGGCGTTTGCAAGCCCCTCGAGGCCTAATTTGCCAGCCAGGTCGTGAGCCGTTGGAGGTCACTTGGTCGAACGTCCGGGTCACCAGCGGCTGGAAGGGCACTCGTGAAATCTGTGGCCCTGCAGGGTAAAAAGCCACACCGAAGCCATGCCTATAACGAAGAACGACGACCCGCTTCCCATACTGCCCAAGGCGAGCAGTTCGGCGTGTCCAAATTCGCGGGCTAATGAAGAGCGTTGGGCATGTCTTTTCTTTCCACCTTGGCGTGGCTTCATGCAAATCTAGAGACCATAAAGACAGACTTGGGCAAAGTTGAATGGCTCAGATCTTCCAGGCAGTGGTTCGGTTGAACCAAGAGTGATTGTACCCTGGGTGATTGAGGCTGTATATCCGGATCATTTCGATGAGAGTGGTGGTCTCAAATTTCTTTCGCCGCAAGTTCTTGGTGGCGGCCGCAGACCTTGGGACGGAACGTTTGCTGTGCGGATATGAATATAGACGGCCATGAATGCAGCCGCACAAACGCAGCCAAAGGTACATCGCACGCCCAAAGATGCTTGAGGTCAGGGTCGGTGGGAGAAGAAGCCACCGGGAAAAGCTTGCAAGTCTTGTGGTCCTGCTGTCTAGGAAGAGTCTCAAATTCTAGGCAGCACGACGAAGTGCAGAGAATGAAACGGCTGCATGTTGAATGATGTCCAGAGATACATCAAGTTCCCACTCTTACTTCATCCAAGGGACTGGAGTGTCGAATGCAATCCAAATTCGTTCGCCCTTTGGGTTTCGACAGGCTCGTTTCTCGGAGGTGGTTTCCACAGTATTCGAAGGCTGGTTTCACATCAGGCAGTCGTTGCGGATGCACATAGAGAAGAATAGACTAGGCTGTGGCAATTGCGCCTGTCGCAGGCTTTGGTTCACTGGGTCGCTCAATCCAAGGAACAGTAGCGGTCGCTATTTGCCATTGTCTGAGCCCACACACAGTACTCAAAACATCATCCTTAGAGAATGAGGCAGTACGATCATGCTCTGCCGTTGAGATCGTGCCGGCCAGCCTCCTAGAACGCGATCCCTTCTTGGAGCGGTGGGTGGCAAATCCCTGCGGGCTTCAAGTTTGTTCTGGCGCTTCGATGGCGATTCCGTGGTGATGCCATACCAAGCAGACCGTGATGGCTATCAACTGGTCATAGAACGTAGACTGACGAGAGTTGGGTGGTCTGTTGGAGGTTTCTGGCGTGTGATTCAGCTGGTACAGGTAAGCGGTGCGACCGCAGCCTGCGATGTCACCGTCTTCGTACGCCACGCTGAGAAGTATTCCGACGATGTTGTTAGAATTATGACAATGCGTACAGACATGCTGGCATTTTGGTATTCATCGTCATCGACTGCCGTGTTCGCCTTTTGTCTAGTTCAAGGGGACCCGGGCGGCTTCGGGCAAGGCTGAAGAGATTACCGCTGCCAGTGAGGCGGTCGCAGGCATGCGGATACCGTCGAACACGCAGAAGTCATGAGCTCCCACAATGGGCCACTGTATAGCGGTTGCGGGTGCTTCGATGAGTATTGCAAGTAAATGGCGATGATGTTGGTGGAAGTGAGTGGGAGGATGTGTTGAAAGTCGGACTTGGCGGCGACGAGGCAAGTCGTGGGGGCCCTTGCTGCCATCCTTGCTGCGATGCTCTAGTCGTATCGGCTTCTCCTTCGTCTCCAACACACCACATCGACGACAATACAATGTGGATGGCCATCAAAGGCTCCGCCGGCTTGGATGGAGCTGTGTGTGGTGACAGTCCTGCCTTGTGCGTAGAAGGGGTGGGATTGCCCCCCAAAAGCTGATCACCCGAGCCAACGAGCTGCCGGAGCAACGCTGGAATGCGGCGATTTGGTATAGATTCACTGCGAGAAGGAGTTTATACTCTACCAGTGACATCCACATTTTGAGCAGTGTAGCAGAGCACTGGAAAGCGATATTACACAGAATTGACGAGCCAGCGCACGAAATCTCACCCTCTACAGTAGTACCCAGGCAAGCTAGGCCACCAGCAGCTTTGATCTCAAGACCAGCGACTGCCAGTCATCCTCAAAAGACGAACATCGAAGTGGATCCCACCCGAGAGCACGATGTACTGGGTTCTCGACAAGATTCGGCGTCCTTTGATGCCAAAACACCCAAGGCCGTCGCTCCGACCGTTCGAAGACAACCGTGCAAAGCCTGCATGGAAGAGGTTCAAAGTGTCGACGCCCAACAACATGCCACACGCACTCCCTAGACCTGCCATGCCGACATCGAAGACGGCCATCGGCATCTAAGAGACTGACCGCCTTTGCGCGAGAAATACACCAGCACGAAACAATCCCCTGCCATACTGCTTGGCCGTGGATCATTTGAAACCATGAGTCCACTCCAAGCGGAAGACTAGCCATTTACACCTCCTTGCACACCCACCAAAAGCAAGCTACGCGCCATCTCGCCAATACGGCAATTCTTGCGGACGCCATACCCTTACGAATCTTCACTGGCTTCCTTTATTGACGGTAGCGCTACTGAAGGGTTAATGTTGGAATCGTGGCAAAAGTGGAGAAAAGGCTTGTGTTGGACGCATCGAGATCATGAAATTCATTACATACATGAGTGTACCCCTAGTAGCAAGTCACGCCATCACATAACTCCGATTCATAATAATCACATCTCCAGCACTAAACGAAAGGGCTCAGCCGCAGAAGAAGTACAAATGAAACACGAGAAACAAATGACATAAGCCAGCCCAGTCCCCCGTCACTCAATCATTCACTCGAAACCGCCACTGCCACGGTCAAAAGAAAAAGTTGCTGAAATCATCAAAGCTTGAAACCCACCCTGTCCGCGCCAGCGGCGCTCGTATGAGTCGCTTCGACCATCGCAAGCGGCGTGTGTGTGCGCTCCGAGCTAAATGTGCCAGTCGTCTGAGTCAGCCACGCCAGCGCCTCCTGGATTCCTATGGGCAGAGATTCAGAGGATGAAGTGGGGGTCGGCGTGTTGGAGACGACATGGCTGCTGGGCATCGACGTCGAGGAAGTAAGAGCTTCGGAGGAAGTTGACACGGCATCCCACAAACCAGCAGTCGAGGTCGCGACATCCGCACCGCAGCTGACCTGTTCTTGCTGGACGTACCCGCCGTTGTCGACGTGCTTGACATGGTCGTGGGCGCATTGCACGGCTGTCGTGGTTGGGGATTGGCTTGCGACTAGCTGGATTATGGTTGCTGGGACGATGGTCGTGTAGCCTTGGCTTGTCGCAAGAGAGGAGGGCTCGGTGATGGGTACGACCGTGGTCATTGTGCTGAACTTGCCGGCTGAAGAGCTCGTGCTTGAGGTCGCTTTTGGTGGCGCTTGGGAGACATTCCAGGAAGTTGGGAAGGCGGGCTTGGATGAAGCGACGGAGGATGCAGGCTGCAGAGAGGACGTCGTGCTGGTATAATGGGTTGGGTAGGCTGATGTTGCCGGTCGAGAGGTGGTCGCCCATGCATTGGTTGCAGTCACGGTTACGGTAGTAGCTGAGGTGGGTGCGGTATACGCCACTTTCCTGTTCTGGGCTGCCCCAAATGATGAGCTGATTTGTGTCGTGAAGTCTGCAGGGTCGGGAGTTCTGGCGGTGCTGAAAGTCGTCGATGTCGAAAAGGTGGACAAGGCAGACTCCAACACGTTGAGGGCTTCAAGGTCTCCTGAAGAGACCGAGGTGGAGTCATGCGAGACTGAAGTTTGAGCACTGGACGTCGTAACAGTCGGACTGTCAGATGGCTGCGGTCTTTCTCCATCCGTCGTAGGAGATCCAGCGGGTTGGCCTCGCTTCTCATTGCGCGTGATCAATGTCTGACTCTGCAGGATGCCTGGACTGGCCAAGACGATGCCGGCAATGTTCAAAAACGCGACAAGGTGAAGAAGCTTGGCCATGGTAGCCGTTAGATGCATTGTATGCAAGCACAGGTGATGGTTCTTCGCTATTCCGCGGTGAAGGTAGGCGTAAAGGGGGTCCGAGATCAGTATGTAGCAATGCTGGTGAGTGTGCTGATATGGATTGTGACTGTAAGATCAAGGTCGGCTAAGGACCGAAAGATATGTTTTAATGCCATGCTTGCGTGCGAAAGACTCTTCGAGAAGCCAACGAACGAGGGCTTTCGAGACTCTGGTTGACCTTGAGCGTTTCACTTGGAAGATGATGGAACTTGAGAGCTGGATGGAGTTCAGTTGAGATTGGTGTGCAAGTTTCCATGTTTGCTCAGATGGTTCGACGCCTTTGTGAGTCGTCCCGAGAAGTTTCGATGCTTGGTACGAAACGAGAAACGAGAATCAGGCCAGGATACTGTCATATGAAGAGAAAGGTGCTGACAAGGGCAAGGGAAGCGATGGGACTGTTCAAGATGCAATTAGCAATGAGCATGGAACTTCTTTGAGATGACCAAGTTCTATGTACAGTCTCAACACCCAATCCTTAATGTCCAAGGTCGGCTTTTGCGTGGTGTCATATCGAATTGACACTCGTGGCAATCCGAAAATGCTGCTCTGTCGGAACAACGAGAATCGGTCATTTAACTGCGTCGCAATTACTCTTTCCTCTTCCGCCGTCGCTTAATGCCCTCACGCAAGCACAAATAATCGTCCTCCGCATCCTGAATCATAAACCATGTCGAAGATAGTGCACTGCATTGCCGCCGTTCCAAGGCCCGTTTCGTCGTGATATTCGTAAGGCATGCCATATGATTTCGTTTCATATATTTTCTCGTATGCAGTTGGTCATTCGCGCAATCGTTGAATTGTCGTCAAATTCATAAGTTCGTATAAGAAGGATCATGTTGCTGCGCCGATCTCATTCATTTGCGTGCTTCACCAGCCACGCAGGCTCACTCGGCAGACTGTCATCGGCCGCTGCATCGTCCATGGCCACAGTATCGTTGTCCGAATGTGTAGGCGAAAGGGCTGGTTCGGAAGCAAGCTCTGGCGCATCACCGCCTGCAGTGGACGACCTACGGCTGCCGCTTTTAGCCTTCGAATTACCGGGCAGCAGTTCGACCGGCGCAGCAGAACCCAAAGCACCATGCACAGCTTCGCGAACGCTCATGTGTTTACCTGCCCTGGGGATAGGGCGGTGTCTGGGCGTGAGAAATTCTTCCGGTGATGTTGGTGGGCTTTGCTGCTCATGATGAGGCGAAATTTCCTCTTGTGCGGTGCAAATTCGCAGGCGACTTTGGGTGTAACCGGTCTTTGATGTCGAGAATAGCTGAGGTCCGCGGGCGCTCGGGCTCAGGTGGGCGGGTGTGGGCATACTATTGTCGTGGGTAATAATTAATGCGTGTCGCGGGTGTTTTGTTGAGTATCGTGAGGTTGTGATATTAAGCACTGGTGTAGAAGAAAACCCTCAACTTCGCAGTCTGTTGGAGAAATACGGTGTCAAGTAAAGGAGAGGAAGATGTTAGAAGGAAAACAATAAAAAGTCAAGTAACCGATGTGAGGAAATGTGTACGCAACCAGCACGGCGCAGCCACCGAGATGACAAGCTCAACGCAACGAGATGAATGCCAAACTGACGACAGGGCGATTTCAAGCTCCTAGCGTCTTTGCCCACAAGAATCGTAATCTCATCCATCGGAGGACTCTCCGTGATGACAGTCTGATTCAGACAAAACGACCCGCACCATCACATACGCGACAGCTGCCGTTCATGACGGGGATGGAATTCTCGATGTGCCTTGAAATTCCTCGATGTGTGGGATGGAGATCTCGATGGTGGTCTGCAATGACGAAGCCGGCTTGGAGGCTTATTTGCGACGAGCCGTCGTAATTCCTCCTTGTTATTTTTTTTTGTAGATATCAGGTGTGTTCTATTGATGTTCTTAATTGTTGAATTTGCATTTTCTCATAAAACGGATTGCACTGTGGCCACTTCGCACCAGGCGATGTCCAAGTAGGTCAATGATCTTGCTACAATCCCCACCCGTTCATTCCACACCCTCATCCCGTCAAGCGATCAAACCACTCAAAACAAATCCCACCCCTCATCAAAAGCCTTCCAGGTCTCCTCCCCAACCCACCATCCAATCTCATTGCCAACATCACTGGCATACTGGAAGTGAATGCCACCAAAAACCCGACTATCTCCATTATCCTTGACAGCCTGTTCAATACTAGTGACAGGCCTAGTAATGACCTCCTCGATCCGCGTCACATTGCTGCTAAGCAGCACATTCACTTCATCGCCGCCGTTCCAGAGACTGATGACAGCACCCGCCGCAGCGCCGAACGTCGCGTGCGTGCTCAGGTAGTCTTGGTGGTTTGGTGTTGGGTCTAGAAGGGGCACCCAGGATAGGTCCGTGAAGCTTGTGTTGGAGGATAAGTAGATTGAGGTGTTGTAGTTGAGCGCGGTGATTGGGCGCCAGCTGTTGTAGAAGTATTTTGTGTCCCAAGATGCGATCGCGGCGTTTGCGAGGGCGTAGTTCAGGACAGCGTAGAAGTGCGCGGAGGCTGTGACGTTGGTGGCGAGGCTGTCGCCGACGACTTGGTTTGCAAGGCGGTTCCACCCACTGGGGATAACTGTCAGTGTCGCATTTCGCAAAAGGGGTAAGTGGGAGTACTCACATAGGGCTGCTCTCAAGCCAAAACCACGCCGTCTCGGTATCGTACTCAGTGCGTTTCACCGAGTTGTTGCCGCCTTGCTCGTACACCTGAATCAATGCTTCCTCGAACTCCGGAGAGTTTGGTGCAGGCGGTGGAGGCGCGCGGTACTTGGTCACATCGGTGAGCCCACCGAAGAGACGCAGATCTTGAGCTTGCGGTGTGTCAGGGATGGCTGGGCCTCCAGGTCGGCCTTGGTAGACACCTGGCTCAGGTGATGGAGGTGTATAGGCAACGAAGCGGTGGATGCCATCATTCGTACGTGCAATAGCTACGACGTTGGCGGCATGTTCACCAATGTGACGTGCGCGAGTAGCGTCTGTGGAATTAGCATTGATGCCAATCGGTTCGAGCACTTTGCTAAAAGCAGAGTCGATTGCAGCGTACAAGCGAGCGCCATGGAACGTCCAGAGAAGTGAATCATGAGCCGCATGGGAGACGGCGAGCTGTTGGAATGCCAGAGTTTCGTTCGCGCTGTTCACCGCAGCATGGTAAACGGCGCCTTGCACAACGGCGTTGAACCAGCCTGAAGGCGGAGAAGGAAGGCCGCCGATGACGGTACCATTGACGAGGATTGCAGATTGATCGACCCAGTATTGTACTATGTCGCCTGGATAAGCGGCATGGGCGAGACCAGCGCCTATGGCCGGGAGGAGGAGATTGAGCTTCATGTCTTTGCAGATGGCAATGCTATTTTTCGTGTTGGACAATACCCAAATCGGCACTCACCACGCTCGAACTCTTATAGTGACACTTTTCCATCCATTTGGACATTGCGTGACAGTGATGCGATGACGACCATGATCACATCACAAATGCCGAGTCTAGCAACATGCAGCAGCCACACTGTCTGCCATTGGAGATTTTCATGGCATTAATGCGTGCATGCTGTGTCGTGAGAATGTTACTCTTCGCCAAGTAAGAAAGTATGTAGATGTACCTGTAGCCAAGCAAAGATAAGACGATTGCGCCTTTTGCGAAGGGATGACGACTGCTTGGCTCCTGTGTGCTAGGAATTGTGAGCCCGTCTTCAGATTGCTAGAATCAGGCTCCTCACCTATGGCTGATATTGATTTTGACACGTGCAGCAGAGTTGGGTCAACATGGTTGAGCACCGAACGCAGGTACATCAGAGCGATCCATCACTCGGTAGCCTTTCGGGAGCACCGGTACAGTATCTTGCTTTCCCGCCATGCCACCTGCCGTGAACCATCCAGACATGGAATACATCAATGGACTTCAGGATCCATGGACCAGAGACTGTTGAAAAGAGTCAAGAGACTGAAAATCGAACCAAAGAGCCGTCTTGACTTCAATGTTCTGCGTTGGAGGTCTCCGACACGTGCTCCCGGCGTCCCGAGGTCCATGTTGGCGTACATGAGAAATATCGTATGTCATTCTTCAGAGGATGCATCGCGGCATCAGATCAGATTGGAGATTGGCAAGGGAACGCATCTTTCACCGAGGTCAAGCAAAATGTTTTGAGCCGTCGTCCGGCCGTAATGATCAGGCACACGAAGATAAGATGGTGATCTTCAAAGAGTGATCGTCGAGAGGATCTTCGAAACGCGCGACTCCACGACTCCTTCTCGGCAATTGTGCGGCTTCCCCAATCGTCTGACTTGGCAGGAACGTCAACGTGATCCTTGCAGCACATCCACGCGAGCACTACTATTCTTCTTGTCCAAAGAACTATTCCGTACAGACCTACAGGTCCCAGGTTTCAGAAGTTGGTCAAACCCACTTGCCTTACAACCGCATATGAGCATACGTAAGGCTGCTTCTGGTATTCCGCACGAGTCTCGGACTAAGCTTGTCACACCATCGCATCTCTTCGTTTCACGCCTTTCCCGCCATTCGCCCGAACCACACCATCAAAGCAGTAGCCTCTGGAACGAGCACATTACCGAACTCTATAGGACCACACCATCACGGACAATGCTTCCGTCATTTGCACGAGGAGCTCGTCACATCTGAATCATGAGGAAGTTATCCCATGCCACTCAACAGCTGGAGCTATAACGGTCGCCTCAGTCTAAATTACGAAACATGCAGATTGCCCTTTCAATTTGATGGCTAGCAACGGCATTACGATATAAACCTCGAGCAGATAGACTTTGCCTCTCAGACGGCCTTGAAGTGAGCATGAAACCACCGTGCAACAACGTCACCCATCAGTCAATGGAATTCATGCCGGTATAGTCGTGAAAGGATCCGCACTAGCCGTCGTGTCAAACGCCCAGCCCTACGACCGTACCCCATGTGGATATCAGTCCTAGTGGCTCGATGGATCTCCAAACGACATACTGGGGATGGTAGGAGGCCCGGGGAAGCACACCATCACTTGGAAACTGTAAGTGACTTTCTTGGGAATTGACGACAGCGGTGACCTTAATGAGTCCTTCCTCGCAGGGTATAAGATGCCCGCTGTCTCTCTCGTAGACTTGGGGTTCTTCACAACACTCATCCACCTTTCTCTTACACAAAGCCACTCTTTCCACCAAAGTCAATCATTACACGCCAGTCGTTAAACATGAAGAGCTTCACTGCCCTCTCCCTCCTCGTGGCAGCCGCCGCCGCCGCTCCTCAAGGCATCCCGAACCTCGGCGCAGGCGCCTCTGGTTCTCTTCCAACTGGAGCTTCCCTTCCCACTGGAGCTTCCCTCCCGACTGGATCGACAGATGATCTCCGCGCTTCGGTCTCATCTCTCCTCAAAGGTTCGCAAGCCACCGGTGGCTTTGCCGATGCCATTTCTTCGCTGCTGGCCAGCGCTACCGCCAGCTCCGCCGCATCCCAGACTGGATTTGCGGAGGCTCTCGGCAAGAGGCAGGGTCTTGAGGACCTTGTAGGCTCTGATCTCAGCGGTAGCGAGGCTGGTGCTTCCGGTGAGAGTGGTGCCTCCGGCGAGGCTGGTGCTTCCGCAGGCTCGGATGCCAACGCCACTTCATCTGCTGCGGCTTCTTCCACTTCGTCTGCTAGCTCGTCTTCTAGCTCATCTTCTGGTTCCTCCTCCGCTGGCGGAAGCGGTGGTCTGGGAGGCCTTTCTGGGGGTGGCCTCGAAGGCCTCTCCGGTGGAAGCGGCTTGGGCGACTTGAGCTCCCTGGGTGGCGGATCCGGTGGACTCGGCGACCTGAGCTCTCTCGGTGGCGGATCTGGAGGAAGTGGCCTCGGCGACCTGAGCTCTCTCGGTGGCGGCTCTGGAGGAAGTGGCCTCGGTGGCTTGAGCTCTCTCGGCGGTGGCTCTGGGGGAAGTGGCCTTGGTGGCCTGAGCTCTCTCGGTGGTGGATCAGGTGGTAGCGGCCTGAGCTCGCTCGGAGGTCTTGGAAAGAGGCAAGAATCCGCCGGTGGCCTCGAAGACCTCGTCGGCATTGATTTGAACGATCTTTCCGACGAGGAGATTGCCGAACTGGACGGCGAGGATGCTGCCAGCGATGATGAGACCAGCTCCTCATCAGCACCCGCCACCACTGCGCCTGCGACTACCGCATCCTCCGCGGCGCCCTCCACCACTCTGGCTACCTCCACCCGTGGTTCCCTCTTTGGCGGTTCTCGCTTCGGTCAGGCTTAAATCTGGCATGACGGCATCTAAGCCACGTACACACCAAGACGGGACGAGGGCCGATGAACGGAGCGTCCTTGTCTCGCAATGCGGTCTGTCAAGGATGGATGCGATCGCAAATCATACAGTCCTTACTGCTCTCTTTCACGCTGCAAACACACAGCATTACTATACCCATACGTACACAATAAACTCTTCTTCACTCACAGCTCTAAAACCCAACATCATACTCGCAAATGCAGACCAAACGCAAAGCTATGTATACTCTTTCATTCAACTGATCTATCTAAATCTCATCTACCCGATCTAAACCTGATCAAATCTTTCTAATGAAACGAATGCCGCCCTCTTTCCCTTATCACAAACACCATCCCATTCCCAACCAAGCACCTCACCCTTCAAAGCCCATACCTCCTCAAAAACCCGAACATAGCCCCAAACCCCTCCGTAGCATTCCGATGCAGCGTCAAAGCATGGCCAGTATTAGGCTGAAGCGCAACCTCAATAACCTCAGCGTTCGGATACGTCTCCGCCAAACTCGTCTCATTCGCCAAACCCTTACAATCGCCCCTGCAAATATAAAAGTCATTTTCTGGGAGGAAGTACTGCAAGGGCCCGCGGAAAGATGGGCCGTAGTTCCCGATGATCTTGTGCGCTGATGCGAGCTCGCCGATGGGGACAGGTTGTTTGATGCTGTTGCCGTAGTCGAGGAGGGCGGGCGTGTAGGCTGTGTGGGGGTTGCCGCCGAAGAAGACGTTTTGGATGCCGATTTTGGTGGCTGCTACGTAGCCGCTGGGACGGTTGAAGGAGGGGGAGCTGGACTTTGGGGATTCGACGGCCCAGGAAGTTGCGCCGGCACTGCCGAGTTGGTCGGTTAGCAGATAGCCGGTGAGGATGGCGCCGTCGCTCAGATTGCCGTAGTTGGCGATGAAGGAGGATGTCAGGATGGAGCCGAAACTGTGGCCGACGTGGACGACTTTGCTTGGGATGTATCGCTTTGCTGGAGCTAGATCTGACGAGTCTGCGAATCTGCTGAGTAGAGTCCCATTGCGTGCCATCAGGGTGAGTTGTCGGAGGATCTCGAGCTCCAGCGGTGCTTGCACAACTTCGTATGCGTCGAGAATGTCAGATTTGCCAACTCCGAGTCGATCGTAAGTGAGAATCGAGTATCCGGCTTTCAGGGCTGCATTGACGTAAGAGTAGTCTTCGGGCTGGTAAGTGGAATCCCAGTAGTTAGAGTCGTAATGAACGCCATGGGTGGCGATTTGAAGAAAATTGTCTTCATTGGGATTACGGGGCAAGCATAGCTGCACGTGTATGTTGAAGATACCAGAAGTGGTAGTGTTCTTGATGATGTTAGCAGGGCCTGAGATGGTGGTTCGCGTAGCGTCTCGGATTGCCCAGGCGGCGGCTTCGATGTCAGTGTCTACACGAGGAAGATTGTAGACTGCACTCTCTGCGGTGGCCGAAACGGGAACGCTGGCTTGCATGCAAACTCCATGGGCTCGGTGCGAGTTAAGAGTAGGAGCAGCGAACACGCGGCGATGGAGGATTAGCCAAACGCCTATGGTGACGAGGAGGGAGGCCATTGATGAATTTCGGATCGAAAGAGAGCTAGAGTGTTGTATGATGTTTGAGACTCTGCTGGAGTGTTTTGATATGAGGGATAGAGCATCGTGGTGATTGATGGGCACCCTGAGGTATTTATATCCATTGAGTCGGTGCGACCGTTCGCAATGACAGCAGAAATCGCTGTCAACTAAATCACCAAGTCGTTGTGTGAACGCAAACGAACGCGAGTGAACGTGTTACCGGGCCGCCAAGGGACATGTCCGAGTGGCTGTGTAGATAAGTGTTTTGGAATAAAAGAAGATGGTTTAGTAAATCTAGTCCCGTATGTGACATGACGATGCCGTACGCTTGTGGGTGCTCTTGGTGCGGCTGAACGAAAGCGAGAGCGGACCCTCGGAGTTTCTACGAAGACCGGCGATTGGTTCATACATAAAGATGCATTGAGTAAAATACGTAGGTTATCTTCAAATTCAGTCTTGAAGTGGAATTAGATTGAAGAAAGCCTTTTCCCGTAGTTTGAGCATCATCCTGGCATCTGTTGCACAACAAGACGGCTGGACCAATTGCGCCACTCATCCCTCATCTCCACTGGCCATTTCAAGAGTTCGCAGCCAGGTGGGCGTGAGAACTCGAACTGGCCAGCCATGTGCCCGATCTGAGAGGATCCAAAACCCTTCACCCACCAAAGATTCTCAACAACTAAGGTCAGAACCAGCCAGTGGGCATATATCGCTTGAGCAACACTATCGTGGTCGACCAGGAGCTGTATGAACATGGGCGTGATGTGTATTGGCCATGTAAATACAGCCCTGAACAGATTCGAGACGGGGTACTGCAGAACGTAGTCCATCACGTACTCAAGTGATCCAATTGCGGCTATGTACGCTTCAAAAGAGGTAGGATCGCAATCTGAGCACAGAGCCTCGATCTTGCATCGAAGATCGGCCATCGCCTTCCGACGTGTGCGGTCGATTTCGTTGACGAATGGGTCTGCGGAGGTCCAGAGGCAAGTACTACCGGGGAGCGCTTTGGGCAGAAATACGGGATCGGGGATGCCTTGTTGGGGGTATGGTATGAGGCTGGTGGTTGAATCGAGGTGAGGGTTGGATTTGTAGATGGTTGAGCCCAAAATGCGCCATCCACGTAAGTGATGCAGCCAGTCGTGAAGCTCAAAGAAGCCATCCTCAATCTGTGACAAAGCAAGGCCGCATGGGATCAGAATCATGGCGCAAGCAAGCAGTGCATCCGCACTGATCTCATGTAAGTGCGGGATAGCAGTTCTCAGGAAATTCACCGACTGGCAATAGTGTAGCCTCGCCGTGGCGCGGAAGTCGTACACCTTGTCCGTCATGTGCGACGATGCGCTAAGACAGAGTGCACTGAATGCCATCATCGCGTGTGAAGTCACTGAATTACTGAATGCAATTGCGGGTATTGATGTTACCCACATGCGGGTGTGGCCAGGATCTGTGCTTGTCGTAGCTATTGTCTTGCCCGCATGCGCGAGATAGTACTGCCACAACAACGCATCTGGTGCCTTTCTAGCCACTTTCGGAAGATCCTGATGTGATGATGGTGCAGTCTGGACAGAGTTCCGAGATGGATTCGGCGTGAAACAAACAATTGGCGCGTTATCGGACTTCGACCGCTGGTAGGTTTGCTCTGGCTCAGCATATTTACAGTGGATGCCTCGCCTCGAACAAACCTTGCATTGCGGCAGAGTTTCATCACACTTAAGAGAAAGTCAGCTCTGGATAATCCTCCCGAGAGATGTATACGACCTACCTTCACCCGTCGTTTCTTGCAAGTGACACAGCCATTTCTGGACTTGTGATGGGCTCTCTTCTGACGAAGGACCAGGGTGGGCGTCAACCGCGACGACGGCACCTCTGGAAGACGATCCATGCTCGGTCGTATGCCATTGTCTGCCGCCTGACCGGAAGACTGAGGATCCCCAGTTATATTGCACGGAGGTATACAGCGTCAGTCAGCATGCAGGTCATGTAATTGTCATCCTCGTCTGCGCCTCGCCCCGCTTTTTTGTGGGTTCTTCCCGAGGGCTGAACGACCTTGGCGTTGTTCCATATCTAGTCTTGATTTGGATACCGTAATTGAAAATACCTTGTTTGTTTTGAGAAGTCTTTAGATTCTTCACATCATAGTCTCTACCATTTGTCATTCAACATGTCGGACGATGAGGCTCAGCCTCTTCCCTTGCCATCAACGGAGACTCCGATGTTAGTGAATGTCTAAGCCGATGTTTTGACATTGGACAATGTGGCTAAGCAACAAGAAGTAGCAACTGAGGTCATGTCAGTGAGCACTATACTGCAGCCAATACTGACAATGCTGGCTACAAATATAACTGAACGCCCGTCTTTCCTCATTAAAATATACTCCCTCATCACATCTACAACACTGACGACCCTGCAATCAGTATCTTGTTACCGAAATCGACAGCATCCCCTGCAGACGTCCCTTGATCATTATCAGATCCAACAAAATCGCCATGGCTGTCTTCCCAAGACAATACATTGAGTACGCCAGTTGATCGCCCACGCTTCCGCTTTCGAAGCGGATCAAGTTGCAAGAAATCCAGCTGACAGTAAATTTACAGTTGCGACTTCAGCGATGACTATCGTTGTCGAGATGGCGGTGCATGGAGCCTTTGGGTTCGATGGCTCGTTCTTGCGCTGATTATCATCGGAGCAGTGGCCATTTTCTGCATTTTCTCGTAAGTTGAACTAAAAGTCCACGACCGAGCACCACAATTCGCCGAACACGCATACTAAACATGTGCTAGGTGTGTCACGGCTCGTTTGCGCAGGAAGAGAGGCTTCAAACCCTACCGGGGCACCGCTTGGACTCTGGGTCGAACACCTCCAGGCCATGGCACAGCAGTATACAATCCCCAACCCGATCAGCAACAACAGCAGCACGCCAGGAGAGACATTAGTAGTGCTTCACTGCCTTCGTACGCCCAGGCATCGGGACAAGGTCACAACGACGTTGAACTGCAGGCTCCACAGCCGTCTTATGCTGGTGGGGGTGGTGTACAGCACCAGCAATCGAAGGATCCTTAGTCGCTCTAAGGTTCAGGAAGTTTTCCAAATTGAAGGGGTTTACTCGGGAAGATACTTCGCGCACAACGAGAGTCTGAATCCTCCAACTCCGCAACAATCGGTGGTGACTGGTTTTTCGCATGATACATGCTTGCTTCCTGCTCTTAATTTTCCTTTTTTTTTTTTTCACCCTCGGATTGCGAATAAATGATAGAGCACAGCGGCCAGTGGTTCTTTGGAACTTGTAAATATAGAATATCAAACTCGTGCCAATATCCAAGCCGCCATTAGCAAGTCTTCCAAATTATATGGCTGATTTGCTGGGGACGAGGAGGCTTATTCCTTTTGAGAAGCTCCCATGAAGCAGTACAGTAGGGCCACGCCCTTTCGAGTCAGCTTATGCGGTATAGTATACCCAACAAGAATCGCAATGATCATCCAGTCGCATTCTCGTCCTCGGGCTGAGCGTTTGGCTAGTTGCCATATCTCATGGCCAAGTCTTGGATCCACGCTGGGTGGACGTCCAAGTATCTTTCAGCTGCTTCAATGTAAGTGATAAGCGATCAATTGCTTGGACGTCGACTTCGGACCTGTCCTGTGTTGATATGTCGATACCAGTCCGGAGTGTTGTACAGGTGCCGAAGCTGCTCCCAACATCTAGTGCAGATGGCAAGCTTCGGACCAAAGATTGTGCAATTAGTTGGCGATCAGCACTTTGCACTTGCAGCAGAAAATCACTCCCCCCCCCCCTGTTCTTGACATCGATACACCTTTCCCATGCGATGTGTAAGACTCCCTTCAGATGAGCATTCCGTTGCCTCGGTAGTGAATGGGCATGGTTGTCTGCATCGGAGCAAGTCTCCACAGTGATATTTCTTGCAGAGAATCGCGGAACCCGTGATCCAGCAACGAGGCATGGGTCTGAGTTGTTAAACCGCATTCATTGCAAATGATGACTCCGGCGCTTCTGCTCACTTGACCGGAGAGCCTGCGGCATAGCTGAACAGTCGATGGGTTCTCTTTCGCCCTGGACTCTACGGCATCTCTCTCAAGCCCGAGAGAAGCCGACATCAGCGCTGTTGGGATTCAACGGCGCCGGCAGGAAATTGAAGAGATCTGTCGTCAAGACATCATAGTCCAGAGAAGACATGGGATCATCCGTCCAGGTACCCGAAGGGAAAGCTGCTGCGACTGATGAACTCGTTGCGCCACTTTGCTGATCTGGTTGGTTCTCCGCGCGGTTATATCGGCTGTTGAAATATATGAAGTCGTCCGTGGAAGCAGGTGAGACTCCGTTTGCGAACGATGGGAAGTGGATGTTTGACTGGAGCATAGCGGGTTGTTGGGGTGCTGTGTCCAGGCTTGGAGTCCCCGTTGCGGGTGTAGGCATCATTCGGTCCGCGGGGGTACTGAAGATTGCTTGTTCGACTGCTTTGAGAATTTGTCTGATGGAGTTCCTGGCAATGGTGATGGGTTCATCATTCACCATCTCCTCCAGACATCGCAGACCAATGCTGATGTATTCAAGGTTGTATGCATATTTTGATGGGTGCCAAAACGTATCATACAGGAGCACAGCACAGTCAGATTCGATGAAAAATGCTGTAAGCCTGCAACCCTGTTCATAGGCTTAGTATGCATTATTGGAGACTTGAGCTGACGCTCGGCCACGTGGACGATACGCGTCATGTATATAAGAAGGAGAAGAACACACCTTGCATGCTTCAGACGAAGCGAATGAAGTACTGATATAGACGAGAGAGTCTTGTGCAGCGTTTACGGCATGCCTACAAGCCTCTCTAAGCCACATCAGCTGTAACTTTTGATGCTGCGGAACTAAAGCTTCGGCAACAAGGAATGGGCGAAATGTTAACAGCACCGCATGATAGTATACTAAATCACTTTTAGTACCAAAAATTGATTACATTGGGCCGAAACGTACAATTGTGTAAATGAAGACTAGCCAATGAGCCTGGTGGGTCACACTTGTCGCCGCGTGGCGAAGATGCCAAATTGGCTTGCTCGGCAATGTGACGAAGTTGAGCATGTGTCTTCTCTGCTGCAGTGCAAAGCATACGCAGAGACTCCGATTTGCGTAAATACATTATTTCAGCATTTTCCTCGGCAACTCGGGCGATTTCACAGAGGCTGACGAGTGCGGGCTCATCAACGGGGAAGCGGCAGGTGATATCGCCCATTTTCAGAGCAGCTTGTCTTCCCATCGCCAAAGAATGCCATCTAAAATCCGTAAGCCGTCGTCCAGATCGTTCAAGGCTCTGCATTTACCTTTCGTGGAAGTAAAGGCACCACATAGTCGACCGACGCTTTTGCGTCAATTGGTCATTTGATGATGCGCCGGCAGCCTGTCGGTTTAATCCCATGGCAAAAGCCTTCCGAACGGCATTTCCGAGATGCAAGTAGGCTGAATTAGGTCGCCCCATGTTGATTTGGTAGTCGCCAAGCACAATGGAGAACTGGATCATGGTCAAGGTCACTGCTTCGTCGAACGGCGCTGCACTGATCTTCGCTTGCTCGTACAGATACTCGGCTCGGTCGGTTTGAGACGAAGTCAGAGCACCAATAGCCAATACAGCTAGTATCAAGGCTTTTTGTTGAGAACGCGGACCTGTCTGGCCTGTATCGGAATAAAGCTCCTGCAGCAGACCTTCAAGCTCTTCCGTGGTGAACAAAGGAAGTATGTGTAGGCTCACAGTCGTGAAAGTCGAAAGAAAAGTTGATGCCTGGGAAAAGGTTACCGCCTCCTTGAAAGGTTGCGTGATGTTAGCGGTGTTGGGTCTTGTGTGTGTGCCGAAGAAGATCGATCGCTGCACAAACATGTCAAGACCTTCACCACCTTCCCGTTCTTCATGGGGCTCGGGCTGTCGCCCGGCGACTGAGTGCAGTATACTTCTGTGCAATTGCTGAAGAAACGCGAAATTTGAAGATGGTCCATAGAAAAGTTGCGCGCATTCGCCTGAGTCCGCCCCGCTTGTATGTGTGGCTGTGATGCCGTGGTAGACCTTCGGATCGGCCACATCACGAGGCTGATCACTTGATTCCGGATTGTGAAGTGACTCTGGTGAATCTCTTTGCCGAGCTGCCAGATCTATATGGGCAGGAGAGGCTGTCCTTGCCGCTGCGGATCTGCGATCTCGCGCCTTTGCGCGGTAAGCACAATGTTCTGGTCGATGAGCAGCCTCGCAAGCGTTGCATGGTTGCAGCCCGTCGCAGCGCGTCTTTCTGCGACGACATGGCTCACAGGCTTTCGAAATCTTGCTGGCGTTGGCCGACATGGGTGCGTAGGATAACTACACGAGGCCAAGAATGAAGAGAGTGGCAGCAGGACGAGTTTACCGTTGAGCCAAATCCGTAAATCCGTAAGTCCGTACGCTTGGGAAACAAGGCCCGTGCTGCAGCGAAGGAGACCGGACAAAATGCCGAGTCAAACGCGACATTTCCATCATCGAACTCTGTGCGTCGACTGCTAAGCCCTTCAGTCCCAAGCACCAACTCACATCCATCCAAGGAATAGCCGACGCGTGTTAGACCTCCTTGGAAGAGGAGCCAGGACTATGCCATGAGCTCTTCTGTACTCTTGATCACCGCCACAATCAGCTTCGTGCCCAAATGCTTGATGCCGGAGAGTTAATCACATACCATCTGTCACGGGAATGCCGTATGCGCAAGATCATCTGTTGGCGATGGAGCCTTGCGTATTGCCTCCCGGACCTACAACGGGTTCCCGGCCTTGTTACGCCTGCCAGTGCACTGATAGCGGAAGCGCTGCGCCGGAGCTGTAAATCCGTAGTCCTGCAAATCCGACATGTTATCAGAAAACTAGGCGTGAGCGGAATATCACGGATCTTCCTCCAGCAAGTGGTCGGCGATTATTCACGGTCGAAGCTGCTTAAGCTAATGCTACATCGTCTTGGTGGTGCTCTCCGAGGCGTAAATCCGGACAAGCTCTTCAATGATACTTGACCCACATGGTTGGAGTTTGGCCATTATTATATCTCAGTCCTCGTAGGTTGTATGCTGTTTTTCCCTATCTCTACATCTGACGGGTTTACTAACATGACAGACGAGGTGCAAAAGCGTCTGACTGTCACGTTCAGGGACGTGGCCGTCCAGGTCGCAAGCTTGGGCGAGAACTATGGCTCAACAGTAGCTTCCGTGGTCATGGACCTTGTGCCATCTTTCAAGAAGCAGAAGCAACCATTGAGGGTATCATTTACCACCAGCTCTTTTGTTGATATATGGCACAGCTGACATTTCATGCAGCACATATTGCAGGGGATCTCTGGCCAAGTACGACCAGGCGAAATGGTAATGCCCGGCCAAGTCCTTCGCCAGAAACGAAGCTGACATGAAATCTAGCTTTTGGTACTCGGTAGACCGGGCTCGGGCACCACAAGTCTGCTCAAGGTGCTTTCGAACACACGAGGAGAGTTTGAGGCTGTCTCTGGCGACGTGTGGTACGGCAGTGCTGGTCCCCGCGAAGCAGAGCAATTCAGGCATCAAATTGTGATGAACACAGAAGAGGATCTCCATTTCCCAACCCTGAAAGTGGCCGAAACATTGGACTTTGCATCCTCAGCAAAGCTGCCTGGAACTCGACCAGAACACTTGAGTGAGAAGAATACCTTCAAAGCACACAAGACTGATATGATTCTGGATTCCTTGTCTATCGCCCACACCTCAGACACGATTGTTGGCAACGAATTTCTCCGTGGCGTCTCAGGAGGTGAAAGGAAGCGCGTCTCTCTGGCAGAGGTACTTGCATCGACAGCGCCAGTTCAATGCTGGGATAATTCGACTCGTGGACTGGATGCCAGTAACGCACTAGATTTCGCCAAAGTTCTGCGAAAGGCGGCGGATGAGGAGCAGAAGACCATCATCGCAACGCTTTACCAAGCTGGAAACGGTATATTCAACCAATTCGACAAAGTTCTGGTGCTCGCGGAAGGCAGGCAGATTTACTACGGCAGTACTTCAGACGCGAAGGCTTACTTCGAGGAAATGGGTTTCGTGTGCGCTCCGGGTGCCAACATCGCTGACTTCCTCACATCGGTCTCTGTCCCGACAGAAAGGCAAATCAGGTCTGGATTCGAGGCCACTGTGCCTGAAACCGCTGATGAGTTTGCCGATCGCTTTCAGGCGAGTGAGAGCCTGCGTATCAGCAACGCCCATGCCATGCCTATCACGGACAAGTCTCTACAGCATGAAGTTGAAGACCTGAAGCACGTTCGCGAGCTGGAGAAGAATCGTTCAGTGTCGAGCTGGCTTTCTCGTCAAACGAGTCCGTACCAAGTCTCTCTTGGTCGGCAGATCATGGCGTGCACGAAGCGACAATTCCAGATCATCTGGGGTGATCGTTTGACAAACATACTGAACATTTGCTCAGCTTTGATCATGTCACTGGTGACATCGTCTCTTTTTTACAACCTGCAAAACGACAGCACATCGATTTTTCCACGACCTGGAGCTCTTTTCTTTCCTATCCTGTTCTTTGGATTGAATGCCATGTCGGAGATTGAAGCATCCTTCCAAGGCCGACCGATTGTTACTCGACACAAACGCCTGGCTTTCACGCGACCTGCCGCATATGCCATTGCAAATGCTATCACAGACATACCCATCGCCATCTTAACACTCAGCTTATTCGAAATTGTCTTTTACTTCATGGTCGGCTTCGTACACGACGCTGGAAAATTTTTCACGCAGTGGATCATCTTACTCGCGATGATCCTCTGCTTCCTGTCCTTCTTCCGAATGATAGGAGCGTGGTGTCGGCACTTTGGGGTTGCTTCACAGATAGCCGGAGTCTGCATTATGGGAATCATGGTCTACGCTGGCTATCTCATCCCGCAGCCGACAATGCCCGTATGGTTCCGATGGATCTCATATATCAATCCTGCCAGTTACTGTCTGCAGGCTCTACTAGCCACTGAGATGGGTGATCGCCAACTTGCATGCGTTGCACCAGATTATGTTCCGTTCGGCCCATCATACACAGAAGATGCCTTTCGCAGCTGCACTGTTGCTGGGACTTCCACGGGTGACAGTATCATTGATGGCGAGACTTTTGTTGGAGTGCAGTATAATGCATCCAGCGGCACAGTCTGGCGAAACTTTGGCATCATTGTCGCCTTCTGGCTCTTCTGGGCTTTCATGACTGCGGTCGGATTTGAGCTGAACCTCTCCACGGGCACTGGATCTCGCGTTTTGTTTGACAAATCTGGCCGGCAAAAAGAGATGGCTCAATCGAATGACCCCGAGAAAACAGTCGATGGTAGCTCAAGGGATAGCTCTGATCGGGGCGACCAAGTCTCCATCGGTGAGACGATTTTTACATTCAAGGACATCGACTACTTTGTTCACCATGAGGGAAAGGAGAAGCAGCTGCTCCAAGCGGTGTCTGGCTATGTACTCCCTGGGCAACTCGTTGCCCTTATGGGTAGCTCGGGAGCTGGCAAGACCACATTGATGGATGTGCTTGCACAGAGAAAGGACAGTGGACGAATTGAAGGCAGTATCATGGTAAGAGGGCAACCAGGAACCGAGCGACTTCGCCATGGACTGAAGCTAACCTTGAGTCACAGGTCAATGGTAAACCTCAGGGCATTAGCTTTCAGCGAACGACCGGCTACTGCGAGCAGAATGATGTACATGAGCCCACCGCAACTGTCCTCGAGTCGTTACTTTTCTCTGCCCGGCTGCGTCAAAGCTACAACACACCTGACGAAGAGAAGATTGACTACGTACACCAAATCATGGACCTACTCGAGCTCTCTGAACTACAACATGCGATCGTCGGCAGTAAGTGCAACATGCGTGCCCTCAGCGCGTCAAGACTCTTGCTGACATTATCTGAACAGCTCCCGGATCTGGCCTCTCCATCGAGCAACGCAAAAGACTCACTCTCGCCACAGAGCTTGTCGCAAAGCCGTCTTTGCTATTCCTTGACGAACCGACATCTGGACTTGACGGCCAATCTGCTTTCGAGATCTGCAGATTCATGCGCAAGCTTGCAGCATCTGGCCAAACAATTATCTGCACGATCCACCAGCCATCTGCTGCTCTTTTTGAGGCGTTCGACGTTCTTCTGCTGCTTGCCAAAGGCGGTCGCACTACTTATTTTGGTGAGACTGGGCATAACTCCTCGATCGTGCTGGATTATTTCGCAAAGAATGGCGCTCCCTGCCCTCAAGACGCAAATCCGGCAGAGCACATCGTAGACGTCGTGCAAGGACGCCAAGGCGACAGTATCGACTGGCCTCAGCAGTGGTTGGCTTCTCCAGAGTACCAACACACCATGACCGAGTTGCAGAACATCAACTCAGATCAGCCCAAGACTGCAACAGAGACGGACCACGACAGCCCCGAAGATACTGCAGATTTTGCAACGCCAATCAAGTACCAAATTGCTTTGGTAACGAAGCGCCAGCTTATTGCCTTATGGCGGAATCCAGACTACATCTGGAACAAACTCGGCATGCACGTCACGAACAGTCTATTCGCAGGCTTCACTTTTTGGAAGATTGGAAATGGGACTTTCGACTTACAACTCCGTCTCATGTCGGTCTTCAACTTCGTTTTCGTTGCTCCAGGATGTATCAACCAAATGCAACCGCTCTTCCTGCGGAACCGAGACATTTTCGAATCTAGAGAGAAGAAAAGCAAGACGTACCACTGGCTCGCTTTCATCTCCTCACAATTGGTATCAGAGATACCAGTGCTCATTGTCTGCGCGACTCTCTTCTTCGCCTGCTGGTATTTCACCTCCGGTTTCCCTGTCAAGGCGAGTGCTTCAGGCCAAGTCTATCTCCAAATGATCTTGTACGAGTTCCTGTACACATCCATCGGACAAGCAATCGCCGCGTACAGCCCCAACGCCTACTTTGCCGCCCTTGCAAACCCTCTCATCCTCGGAGCAGCTTTGATCAACTTCTGTGGTGTAGTGGTTCCCTACTCCCAGATCCAGGCTTTCTGGCGTTATTGGATGTACTACTTGGACCCCTTTACCTACCTCATCGGTGGTCTCCTGGAGCCGGTTGTGTGGGATGTACAAATCGAGTGCAAACAGAACGAGCTAGCTCAGATTCCCATTCCCTCGGGAGCGACTTGCGGCGAGTACATGGCTGATTTCCTCGGCGCAAACACCGGCTACGTCGTTGATCCGGGAAACAGCACCATGTGTGAGTACTGTGAATACTCTACCGGAGCCGACTACCTGCGAACAATGAACATCAACGAGAAGTATTACGGTTGGAGGGATGTTGGGATCACCGCGTTATTCTGCATTTCTAGCTATGCGCTAGTCTTTCTGATGATGAAGCTGCGTAGCAAGGCGACGAAGACGGCTGGTTGAGAAAGAGAACCGCAATCTGCAATTTGCTTGAGTGAAATTTAATGGGTTGGAGTGTGCTTTGTGACAAATTTGAATATAGAAGAACTGCGACATTTAAAAGCTTGTAGAGACAGTTAGATAGACATTGGGCTCTTGAAACTTCAAGCATAGGCTTACATTAATGTTATACTCATTTACTTTCGAGCTGGCAACTTCTCTAATATAACACCTCGGTATTGGCTGGGTGCCATGCATAGCTGTTTGTTCCCTCCTCCCTTCATCATGAGCATATCATAACTGATTCTTTCGTGCAGCTGACATCCCTCTTGTGTTCGGCACGCACTGGGAGTTCCGGGGCAACTCGACAGAGCTAGAATGGCAGACGAGTTTTTCCATGCTAGGTAAACGATTGCGAATGACATCTGATGAAGGCGGACTGACTTCGAATAGACTTTTGGCTGGCATTGACTGATGGACCAACTGAAGGTTTGGTTGATGAAGCTGGTCGAACGTGGCCGGAGTATAGCAACGGGGAAGATATGGTTCTGTTTGGAGATGAGTCCAGTCCTGCCCAAATCGTGTCTGGGGATTATTCAGACTCCATCTATCAGTGCGCGGCATAGGCTTTATTCTGACTAGGCGAGGATCAGGTTGTATGCTCGTAGCATTTGAATGGGGATATTTGTGGGAAAGAGAGCGTTGGGCGGTTCATATAATTTTTGATTGGCACTTCTGGCTGTCTACTAATCCGATGAACTGCTTCTGACTTGATCCCTCAAATTCACAAGAGACACATCATCCTCCGCACCATTGAATAATTGCAGACAATTTCCGAAACGCTCAAGCACATCCTTCACGATCGACTCGCTCAAGCCGGACTTTTCGAAACCCGCCTGGAGTCGGAGACCGTCTCCTTCCTTGGCAACCCTCATGTTCATGAGCATTGACATCTTCCCGTATAAGCCCTTGTTCTTGTCGGCTCGGTAGCGAAGAGACTTGTTGTCACCAGAAATCACCAAATCATCTGACTCAGGGACCTCTGCACAGTTGAGTAGCGTTTCCCGCTCCGCGGTACCGAAGTGTTTGGTCGTGTGTTCCGCCGCAAAGGGCTCATATTCTATACCCCCGTAAATCATGTCGCGCATGCTGGAGAGAGCTGCTCCAACAGTTGCAACCGAGGATAAGTCCATGCAGATGGGAACAGTGGTCATTGTTGGGCCCATCATGGTTTCGATTCCAGGGACACCGCTTAGGCGCCCGCTGGAGACAGTCATGAAGACGATGTGATCCTCATTGGAGAGTGAGCTCAAGGTCAAGCACCAAGCCAGGTGAACTCTCGCGATGTCTGCCATGTCGGTTGCTGCTGCGACCTTTGGGTGGACGAATTTTGTCACCACGCTTATCCCGGCTGCTTCGGGGTTGTCGTTACGGTCAAGGTAGGACCAGCGATCGAAATTGCTCAGTCGGTCTGACCAATACTGCTGCGCCTTTTGGCGATCGATACTTGCCACATGTTTTGCAAATTCGCAGAACGAGGTTGGTGTTGGCGCTTGTTGAAGCTTCCCGAAGTTTCGCAGGTCAGAACTCAGCTCCTCATATAGTAAGCTCCTTGTCCAAACATCTTGTACGGCATGTGTCGTGGTCAGAATGAGATGCGGACCTTCGACCTGGTCATTGATGTATGCATATCTCACTTGTGGCGCACCGTAAAGCATTCGCACCCCGTTCACCAGTGAAAGATACTCGGCTAGGTTTGATGAAGTTTCCCAAACGGCCTTGTCCCGGACGATGACATTGTAGCTTTGATCTTCGAGCATGACAGTCCTTGATCGTAGAATAGAGTTGCGAGACCGAATTGTTTCGACAACTTGCTCCAACTCAGCCAGACCGACATTCTCGCAAGAAAAGGTGAGCGACAACACCCAGAGTCCATGGTCTCGGTTCAGCGACGCAAGTCTGCTTTGGAGTGGGGTCGACGGTGCGATGTCCTCAATCATGTTAGCATCTACAGCGCACGCATGCGCGCATCCAGCCCGCACTTTCTCGTCTTCAGCCAGATTTTGAGACGCGGTTTTGTCCTCTGTGGTGGTTTTTGTGCACTGCTTGCTCAAATCGCCGAGCGCCGGGGTGCGAAACACAGCAGCGGCATCCAAGGTCAACCCATGAGACTTCGCCTTGCTCGCAAGTTTGATGGCTTGGGCTGAATTACCACCGAGGTCGAAGAAGCTGTCAGTATCGCGCAAAGACGATTGCTCGATTCCAAGGATTTCGCTCCAAAGTGACTTCAGGTCGTGAGAGCCCGTTGGCCCGGGAGTCTGCTTAGCAAGGACCGATTGGTACAGGCTTGTTCTTTGGACCTTGCCAGTGGCTGTTTTTGGGATCGCGTCCACAATGCAGACGTGCTGAGGAACTTTGAAGTCACTGATGCGCCCTTGCAGCCACTGTTTCAAGCCCGAGGGCTTCACATCTTTACCGGGCTTCAGGACCAGTGCAATGGCGACCTCCTCGCCGTACACTTCGTCAGGAGCAGCGAAAGAGACTGCCTCGGCGATGTCTTCATGATTGAGAACGACTTTGTCAATCTCGTTCGGGCTGATCTTCTCTCCGCCTTTGTTGATGAGTTCTTTGAGTCTTCCGGTCAGACGTACATGGCCGAGATCATCAATTGAGCCTTGATCGCCGGTGCGGAAGTAACCGCTCGGCGTGAAGGCTTTGGAATTGGCTTCAGGGTTGTCCAGGTAGCCAGGTGTCACGGAAGGGCCTTTGATGACGACTTCTCCCACATCGCCTTGTTTCACCTCCTCGTCGTTGTCGTCAAGAATCTTTACAGAAACAGTCCCACAAGGCGAGCCCACAGTCCCAGGCCTTCGCTTTTGATCCAAAAGGTGAGATGCGATGTGATGTGCATTCTCCGTCATTGCGTAGGCTTCCAGTACAGGTGCCTTGAAGGCGCTCTCCAGGTCGCGAAGCAGACTAGGAGCAAGAGGCGATGAGCAAGACCGGATGAAACGCGGTTGCACGTGAGATGGAGGCTTATCGAACGAGAGTAAGATCTTGTGATGAGTTGGCGTTGCCGTCCACCACGTCGCCTTATGGTCTTCGAAGTCTTTCCAGAAGTCAGGCCCCAAACTATTCTCTGGAATGATGATACAGCTGCCTGCGAGCAGGGGTGCGAGCAGGCCAGCAACGATGCCGTGGATGTGGAACAAAGGCATGATCAGCATGCTTCGATCTGCGGATTCAAGCCCATAAGCCTCGATCACATTCTTCGCTGAGGCCTGTAGATTGGATTGCAGTAATGGCACGGCTTTTGGCTTTCCCGTGGTACCTGAAGTGTGCAAAGCCAGCGCAACGAAATCAGAATGATTGCCTAGCCCCGCCATTGGACGATACGTAGTGTCGTTCTGGCGAAGCACATTGAGCCCGATGTCAGTCCCGTTCCAGTAAGACTCCGCCAAGGTACAGTCGTGCTGTTTGGATGCGCGAGACAGATCTGTGTCCCCATCGAGAAAGTCCTTTGGTCCAATGACCACCTTGGCTTGCAGGCTCGACAAGGAATAAGCCAGTTCATCCTGTTTGAGCGCCGGGTTGAGAGGGGCAATGACTGCCTCTAGATGCAATACCGCTAGGAACACCGCGACGAAAGCAGGTCCATTGGGCAATGCAATGCAGCACACCGAGTCTCGTGTAAGTCCCGCGGCTTCCAGGACTGATCGGAAATTCCGAACATGAGATCCTAGGGTTTCGTATGTGACGATATTGAGATCTCGACCTGTGGAAATGATTGAGGGTGAATTCGAAATGCCCTTTCCACGGAACAGGATGGAATCGGCAAGATTTGACATTTTGACGTCCTTTCCTGGTGATTTGTGCACAAACACAAGATGTTGTGATGGGTAGAGGGTGTCTTTTCAGCTCGAACGTCGTCGACCATTTCACATTTCAACGATACGTCATGCTGTCCTGCAGGTGCTGTTTCGGCACGATGCCCCTGCGTTGGACGTTATAGCAGCATTATCTCATAATTGCCACGGCCGGACTTCGCGAGCATTGCAAGCCGTTCTTACGTACACTCAGAGTTGCCATCGCGATGGGGCGAGAAAGTCTGTTGCTGATCAGAGCATTGAGAAAATGGAACATGAACTAGCCGTCATATTCAGGGCCATTGCAGATGTAAAGGTAGAAATGTTTGTCGATGGATTGTTGGATCCCGAAAAGGAAACCCCAACTATGATCTACAGATCTACACGGAAGACGGGAATCCGCCCACGGGCGGTTCCTTCCATGCGAATTAGACACGTGATGTACGATGAACAGAGTTTCTTATCTTCTGGTGTCAATCACTCTCGCACAGCTTTCAGCCCTTCTGACAGCAATCTCACCATCATTACGCCGTCATCAGTCGCTGTGGCTGGCTGGCAGGCGGGCAATTGTACAGTATCCAAACGCACCACCCCCGGGGGTACGCGACACAGCCTGACAGCAATGATGAGCAGAGCCTCGCAGCCTCAAAGCCGCCATATCACCACAACTCATGACCAGCAGCTGACAACGCTGAAGTTGACGATGGTGTACCGCTGGCGTGACTAAGAAGCAAGCAAGCAAGCAAGAAAGCACCAAGCATGCCTGGCCTGAGGTCCAGCAGACCCAATGAGAGCTGCAGCATGCATGCAACGACGAACTCTCCACGCCAGCCTCGTGGTGCTAACGTGTGAGCTCGTCGGCGCCACTGCTCGCTTGGTGCGCTTTTCGTCTGGTCGAGATGCTGTAAGGCTGGAGTTTCGGGGCAGAAGTCTTGTTTAGTGGCATGTGGTGCGTACAGGTGAGGTGCAATTTGTCGACGGCGAGCTTGTAGCTGTGTAGGTACATATCACGAGAGTGATAGTTCGAAGGCCTCGCCACCAGGATGTACATAGTATCTGAGGAAGGACATAAAGCTCTCCGTCGAGTCTACCGTTCTCTTCAACAGCGTTTTCATTCAAATCATCAGCATCATCGCCATCATGTCATACTCCAAAATCGACACGGAGAAGCAGCAAATGCAATCAACCATCACCGAAATCCCCCTCAACAGTCCCACCTCATCGTTAAAACCCCCATCCCAACTCCTAATCTACCAGCGCCTCATCGGCAACGTCGACGAGCTGCCCCCAACCGGCAGAAGAAATAGACACCGCCTGAGTTTCTACCACCAAGTCCTGCACCGTGAAAAAAAAGCTAGAGTCTGGTATTGGATTTCGGGAATTACTTTTGCGGTTCTTGTTACTGCGCAGATTGTGTTTTGTCTCTCTATTGTACGATCATAACCCTCTTCTCATTTACAATCACAGCTAGCTAATAACACCTCCCCCCAAAAAGTCCGTCGGCGCCCAACTCCACTTCAGCGCCAACCTCATCTCCCTCCTAGCCGCTATCAACACTCTCTTCGCAGCCGGCATCGCAGCCTTGAAAGGCCTCGGTTTGCCCGAGAAGCGCGCAATGGAACGACACAAACTGCGCAAAGTCATCGACAGAATCGAGTACACGACTAGAAGGCTGCAGGCGGGGCTGGAGGTTGATGCGGAGAAAGAGGTGGAGGATGTTAGGAGGCTGGATGAGGAGACGGAGGATCAGGCGGAGTTGTTTCAGAATGTGGGCGATGCTGCGCTTTTGGTGCCGGAGAGGAAGTAGGGGTGGGAGGTTGGGAAGGAGCGTGTGGAAGGTTGTCAATGTTCCATTTCGAGAGGGACTGGGACTGTCGGTGAGTAGGTCACTTGAAGTATCAGGAGACGAATGGCTAACGAAGCTGAGAGACAGGTGGGTATAGCAAGTAATACCACATGATCATGAAGGTGGCAAAGTCTGCTTTTCATATCTCACACTTGACGTCTTCGTGAATGCATCCTTCAACTCGGGAGCCTCTCAAATCCAGACAATTCTTACCATGCATTGCAAGGGGCACCATCTTAATTGTAGATCTTGGAGACTAAGCCAGGGATAATCTCAAGCTCCTTCTCGCCATATGTGTAATTTGAGCCCTCAATCTTCGGCGCCTTGGTGCGACGCTGTTGCTGCGACTGGCGCGCTTTGACCCATTGCTCCATGGTGAGGTGCTGACCGATCTTAGTCAGGTCGTTCTCTTTGAGACCAAGACGCTGGAGAAGTGGGCTGTTGGGGATGGGGTCGAGCACAACGTGGTTGTTGGGACTGGAAATTTCGTTAGCGGGCGATCGCTTGTATTATGAAGGCGAAACACCGGTGGGCTATCTTACCGAGCAAAGTAGAGGACACCAAGGCGGTCCACGTGAGCCTGATCATCAGGCGGGGAGTGTACGCGGTGCACACTCGATTTGAGGTAGTTACCAGTCAAAGCCTGGAGGGCGTCGCAGATGTTGATGGTGATGGTCTCGTCTTGGGGCTTGACCCACTTCCATTGCTGCTCCGAGTTCAAAATCTGCAGAGCAGCGACGGGCTGTCTGAAAAGAAGCGTGACACTGCCGAGATCAGTGTGGCCAGGAGAGTAAAGCTCGCCGACCTCACGGTTCAGCTCTGGTGAGCGAGCCTCGTAATGCATGTAGCGGAGGTGATCCTCGCCTTTCACATCGTATTGGTGGTCTTTGACGAGTTGGTCTTCGTCTTCGAGCTCAAGGATGATGGCAAAGAGACGAAGGAGCTTCACAACGACAAGATCGTGACACTTTCTGCTGAAAGTCTCAATTTCCTTGATGTGGTCCTTTAGGACTGGCGGTTGAGCACGCTCGTGGTAGCCGTCGAATTTGGGAAGGTTGTAGACTTGGACGTTGTCTTTGATAGTCTCGGTGAGTCTGCATAGTCAGTACATGATGCGACGAGTATTGCATCTCCAGATCACTTACTGTCTCAGACCGGCAGGGCGGTAGCCGTTGTACTCTCCATTGTGCAGGTCTTCAAGGTTGTGGAACTTCAGCTTCTCCTCAAGAGGCAAGTCGTAGAACTCCCGGCCCAAAGCGAACTGACGATCAACTTCTTCCTGACTGATACCAAAGTTCTTGACATAGAAGAAACCGACGTGCTGGGCAGCATAGGTGAGCTGCTTGGCTAGCTCTTCCTTGCCACCAGGAGTGTCGAACAGACTCAGGTCAAGAGTGACAAGCTCGGCCCAGTCCACTGGATAATCATGTTAGCTGTGCATTTATTTGCTCCTTTGAGTGATACGCACGATCCGCTTTGGTCTCAGGGACTTGCTTGTATGGTGAAAGGATGGCGCCAGGCATGATCGTAGATGTATAAACGGCTTGGATGTTTTTGATGTCGCGTACCAACAGAAATCCAAGCAAAACAAAGAGTAAGGACCTACATGTATAGATGAAAGCTCCCTCGGTTATGTCGGCAGCTGAACAGACATCCTGAGTTCTTGGACGATCACGTCTGGCTTCCCAGCTATCACGCCATGCATGAGTTGAGGAATTGCGGCGACGGACGCTCGCCGGGTGTCGCTAGTCAGATGTCGGCAGATAATGTCGAGATAAGAAAACAGATGAGTTTCATGCTGTAAGTGGCTGTCATTCGTTACTTTGATGGAATATGATAGATTTGCTTATTACATGTAAGTAAGGTGAAGTGGGATGCTGATGCTCAGAGGGAGGGGTTATAGCGCTGGGCGGGATCGGAGCTGTCTTGCTCGAGTCAAGCGTCTATGGAGTATCCCGGATGAGATACTGCCCTTACGGTTGGCAGCTTTCTGTGCAAGTATTATTATGGAAGGCGTATGAAGAGTTCCTTACCATTTATCTGTTGATGTTGTGTCAAGTGAAAGGAGGTCTTCTCCAATTCCCGGCCTCGAGTCGTGCGAAGTCGGCGTCTAGGCCAATTGAACAAGCACGTCATCGTGTTTTCGTTGCACACATGCATCCTGTTGATGCGACAACATCCCTTGACTCTCCATTCCGGCCATGATGCCTCCTGTGCGGCTGAATAATAGCCTATCCTTGTAGCACTGATACTTCACCGAGCCAGCCGCATCGAGCCACAGCATACTGGCAAGATCAATCTATTGCGTGAGCCCAACATGAGACGAAGAGACCCAAGCAAAAGAACATCAACGCCCGGTAGGTTTGGTATTCATTGATTACAAGATACAATAATTTGAGTATGCCTTCCTATTTATCAAAGTTCCCTGTCATCAGCCCTTCACCACAGCATTAATCATTCCCCCAGTATTCCACAAGATCGTCTCTACAACAACGCGAACATAAGTCCCGCAGCACCCAACAGGCCCGGAACAGCCGTAGCGATAGCACCAGCATCAGACGCCTCACTCGAAGCCGCGCTGCCCGCAGCAGAAGTAGCAGAGCCAACAACACCGCCAGACGAGGAAGAAGACCCGCTCGTGGAAGAGCTGCTGCCACTGGATGTCGCGCTTCCGCTGGAGGAAGAAGAGCCTGAGCTCGATGATGATCCACTGCTGGAACCACTGCTAGAGCCGGAAGAGCTGCCTCCGGTCACGCTGTTGAGGATGGAGCCTTGATGTATTGTCAGTATATGCGACGCTGCGACGGGCTAGTCAATTCTTACTCGGAGCGTTGGTGGCGCTGGATACGATGGATCCTGATGTCAAGTTAGCTGTGTTCAGGGATTGAGCTTCGGAGCTGTGTACGAACCTGCGTTCGTGATCGAGGACAGCAAGCCACCACCAGTGCTGCTATCCTGGGCAGCAACAAGGGAGCCAGTGGCGACGAGGAAGATGTATGAGAACTTCATGATGAGGATTCGGAAGGATTGCTGCTGTCGTTGTGGTTTGAGATGTGAGACTGTTTTTGGAGGTTCACGGAGGAGATACAAAGACACAGACTCAGGCGCAGGGCCTCATGGGCTTTATAGACCTCTCCTCGCAAGGTTACATTTCAATTTAACATTCATCATTACCAGTGGATTTTGGACGATTCCATGGTCAACGAGGACTTGCGAGCCGCATTGATCGCCAGCTAGGAGCCGCGGGCGGTGATGGACCAGGAATTGGGTGCGGAGAAGGTTTTGATCGCCAGGCTTGAGCTGGATATAAGATAACAACCAAGTTTTGAAACGGCTGGTAGATCAAGCTAACAGGAACAAGAAAGGATTAAAGTATACGCTAGACGGTAGTTGAATGTGGTTCGCGGTGTTGATGTTGCTCGGTGGTGGGATTGGTCTTGGAATATCTCGCAACAGCAACGCCGTATATCTCTCATTCTGTCTGTGGTGATCGTGGAGCTGAGATATACCATGACTTGGCCACGATGTAATTGGGCTGTACACGAGAACAATAATGATGTTTAGGGTTTCTGGTACGCGCTCGTGGCGCAAATGTTGCGGGAGAATAATGAAGCGTGCTTTAATTTCAATCCCAACCCTATTCAACACTCCGCGCGAGAATTGGTCAAATATTTATATACAAATGTAATACCATCTCGCTGCCTTCACCATAGTGACCAGAGCCTGGCAATGTGCTCTTTCTTTTTTTTTAAAAAAGAAAAAGGAAAAATTAGCTGCCCAGACACATGATTCTCCGCGAAAAGAGAAGAGGCGATCTTTAAGCAACGACGAGATCGAACTAGGCGGAGCTGGACGATGGTCTCTCAAATTTGCAGAATACAAGCACTGCTCAAACTCGTTCGACGGCATCGTGGGATGCTGGTGATGCCGCGGTGCACCTGGGATTGGTAGAAATGTTTGCATGACACGAACCCATACTGACAAGCCGTTCATGCCGCGTGTGTATGAGTTTCACCGATGGGCGAAGCTGGTGTCAGCTTTGTGTACAAATTCCATGTCTCGCACGAAGAATTACATCAACGATAACAACTGGCCATACCACAGCACGAGCATTCTACTCCTGACATATTCAAGTTTAATGAGACGCTCGTTGTACAAACGTGCAAGTGAGATGGAGGGGTATCTACCTAACAATGACGCCACAACGATCGACACTTCTCCCTGTCATCAAGCTCCAAATATAAGTTTCAAGCTTGAGCTTGAGCTTGACCGCCTTGATCTCCATCCCACATCAACAACAATACACATCCCACATCCTACTCCATCTAAAACAGCACAATCATGGACAAACTCAAGTCAATGTTCGGCGGCAACAAGGCCGAGCAATCTTCCGCGCCCGCAGCAGCATCTCAATCCACCCCGTCCAGATCCGGTGGCAACCCTGACAACGCCGAGGGAGTAATCCTCCACACCACCCTTGGCGACATCACCATTGCTCTGTTCAAAGATCAAACTCCCAAGGTAAGTCAGCGCCTCATCATCTCGAGGAAAAAAGACCAACAACACACTAACACCCCAGACCTGCAAAAACTTCGCCACCCTTGCGGCAACAGGCAAATACGACAACGTGATCTTCCACCGCATAATCAAAGGCTTCATGATCCAAGGTGGCGACCCGACCGGCACCGGTCGGGGCGGTAGCAGCATCTACGGGTCCAAATTCGAAGACGAGTTCGTCCCCTCGCTCAAACACGACAGCAAGGGTACGCTCAGCATGGCGAATTCCGGCCCGGGCACGAACGGCAGCCAGTTCTTCATTACCCTGGGCCCCACGCCGCATTTGAACGGGAAGCATACGGTTTTTGGCAAGGTGGTGCAGGGCGAGGATGTTGTTGATAAGCTGGGCAGTGTGAAGACGGGGAGTGGGGATAGGCCTGTGCAGGAGGTTAAGATTCAGAGTGCGGATGTCTTCTAAGTTCGAAGAGTCTTGGTGGCAGGGAGGAGAGGAATTGCTGGTATCTTAATGATGAGTTTGGTTCCTGCGTGTATGAAATCGAACAGAAAAGTTGCATGTCCACGAGCATCCTGCCTTGCAGTCCAGCGCTCACCTTACCTAACCCTCCTTCTCATTCGCAACAGCATACCCCCTCGCCACACCCGCCCTTCCCTCTTCCATAACCGCACCACGAATCTTGCCATTCTCATCACGCTCATACTCAATGGCATAATCACTTCCCAGTCCCTGCCAAGTCCTCTGCGAACGCAGGTACTCCGCACCAGGAGATGCGGTGCCATTGACAGCGGCGATGTCGCCTCTAGCGCGCTGAACGAGCGAAGATGAGGGTTTGGGAGGCGCGGTGGTGCTTTCTCCTGCAGCGTCTCCGGCTTTGGTACTTTTGGATGTGTTCCCGGCTTTGGCGCGTCCCATTGGCCGAGAGTGCGAGACATATCTGCCAGTGCGAAGGTCGAACTCGGGAGGTTCGTCGTCTGAGGATGCATCTGCGTATGGGTCGTCGGCGGAGGGTTCTGAAGCATCACTCCCATCTCCAGTCTTCTCACCATCAGCACCCGCTTGAGCCTTCTTGATCTCCCCTCGTCCCAACAACGCTCCAAAATCACTAACCCACTCTCCACCCCAGACTCTCTCTTTATCATCAGTCATGGCCATCTCAAGCTCGAAAGGAGTGACGATGGGACGATAGAAATCCGAGCTCTCGAGCAGACTGCTTTCCCAGCATCCGATGACGACCCAGCCCTCGACTTCGGAAAAGTTGGCGATCTTCGCTGCGTTAAGCTTGCCGACGACAAATGTGTAGGATTTCTTGCCCGCTGCGGCGATGAGCTCTTGACAGTGTGCAAGTGCTGTCATGTAATTTTTGACACTGAGAGTGTTGACCAAGATGCCAATAATGGGCGCAGTAGCCACTTTGGTCAAGAGGGCGTAGCGGCGACGGAGAGCAGCTGAGGTATTTGTTTGCAGAGCTCTGGAAGAAACATGGCTGTCGGTTGGGTAGATGTGAATGCGAGAGACGCGAGAAGACAGCGTGAGCAGCAGACTCGGTGGAGGGTCGGAGATGTGGAAGATGGAGAATTCCTTGAGAGCCTCAGGGTCTTCTTTGATGGCTTCTGGGATGGTACGGTTGGGGAGTGGGCTGGATGGATTGTGCAAGATCGTGGTCTTGTGCACGTTGGCGTAGCCTTGTTCCCTCAACTTGAGAGTGAGCGAAGGGACATGATGCTGGAAGGGTATATCTGCCATGAGGATGATTTTCTCTTCCAGATCCGGATAGGTAGAGCGAAAAGTCTCGCAGACAGCATCCAACTCCAGAGGCTTCGAGGTAAAGACGTAGATTACTGGTAGTCTAGCAGTAGGGCTCAGACAAGACCGGCCGTAATGCACCACCACCTCCGCAGCACAGTGTTCCGCCGCGACCTCATCCACGCAGCAAGCGCCGTAAGAGGTATCCGCAAGAATGGTGATATGCTCCTCTTCATCCTCTTGTACTTGTGCAGCATGACCGGCAACATCAATCTCCGTCTCATCCTGGATCGAAACCGTCTTCACGCCCTCAGTGATGCCAGCAGCGATCGCATGCTTCCTCCATGACTCTGTTCTCTCGCTCTTGAGATCCCTCCTCAAATTCTCCACCACTCTAGGTGCATCTCCAAGCATGTCGTCCGGGAACTGCAAAGCCACCCTCTTCCATCCTCCTCCTCTGATCTCGTCGACGGTTCGGCGAATCTCATACTGCACGTATAGTTGTTCGGCAGACAATGAGCTGCCTGCGCCGGACACTGGCACGGGAGCCTCGAATATATGCTCCGCGGGGGTTGAGAGGACTGGCGCTCCGGAGGTCTCCATTTCGGTGTAGTACTCCTGGTTGTAAATAATTTGCTTGTGACAGAGTCGAGAAAGTTCAAGTATGACCAACGCGGGGACTTTTGGTGGGGGGATTTTTATGCGCACAGACTTTTGCTGTGGTCATCAGAGCCCGACGAGGAAAATGGTTGCAGAGATCTGAATTATTTCATGGCTCACAAATTTTCATGAATACAACTACGTCTACACATAATATGCGAATTCGCCTCAGCTGGTAGTGGTGCCGTTGGTAGCGGTGGGCATAGGCACCTTTCCACCAGGCGAGTCGGGAAGTCTCGCGGTAAGAATCTCAACACCATCCTCAGTGACTAGCAGAGTGTGCTCAAACTGGGCAGTCCTGCTGCCGTCGGTAGTCACACTCGTCCAGTCGTCTGGCCAGGTCCTGTCCTTGTGTGTTCCCAGAGTGATCATGGGCTCGATGGTGAAGCACATACCGGGCTTCGCCTCACCGACAGCCTTGTTCTTCGCGTAATGGGGAACGTTGGGCGCGCAGTGGAAGAGCTGGTTGATACCGTGACCGCAGTAGGTCTTCACGACGCCACAGTTGGCAGCTTTGGCGATCTTTTCGATGGTGTTGCCGTAGTCTCTGAACAGAGCACCGGGCTTGACGAGCTTGATAGACTCCTCAAGACAGTCTCTTGCCGTCTCGACAACACGAACACTGTCGGGGTCCTGGTCTGCCTTGCCGATGTAGTATGTCTCGTTCAAGTCGCCGTGGAAGCCGCCATGGTAAAGAGTGACGTCGATGTTGAGAATGTCGCCGTCTTGCAGCGGGCGCTGGTCAGGAATACCGTGGCAAATGACCTCGTTGGGAGATGTACAGACGGATTTGGGGAAGTGGCAGTAGTTGAGCGGAGATGGGTAGGACTGGGGCATGTCAGCTGCAGAATTTGCCAAATGCTCGCTCCAGACGATCGACTTACCTCGCGCTCCATGCAGGCGTCGTGGACAACCTTGTCGATGTAGTCGGTGGTAACTCCAGGCTTGGCTGCACGCGCAGCAATGTCCAAAACCTCACGCGCCAGTCTGCAGACCTTGCGCATACCGTCCTGCTCTTGCTTGGTGAGGATCTTGATCCTGTTCCTTCCAACGAAGACCTGATTTGCCGTCAGCTTCGGAAAGCCGTATGTTCCGGTTTATTCTCAGCTCACCTGCTCGCTCTTGGGAATGCCGTGCGAGGCATAATCGGGGTTCCTGATGCTGTCCTTGACCTTTCTTCTAGGGCTGAGCGGGTACGAGGGTCTCAGAGAGCCGGAAAAGTTGTAGGTAGGGAAAGGGTTGAAGTTGCCTGCGGCGTCTGGTAAGGAAACGACGCTTGGAGTAAAGATGTTGGAGAGCATACTGTTTTGCGATTTGTGAAGTTGCTTATGTGTTGACTGTGTGCCGGTGTTAGCCTGTGGTCGTATGGTATACACATATGGCTGGCCGTCTCAAGCATGTCGCTTCCTCGGCGCGTAAAGATGTGTGTCCTTGTATGTGCCCTCCTCTTGGTGGTCGAGCACAGTACTAACCTACCCAGTTCCTCTTGAAGCATTCCTGACCGCAAAAGTAGGCTTCCTTGCCCAATTTCTGGCAGGTAGGGCACTGGAGAGCACCGGCATCGTTGCTACAGTCGTCGCCCTCACACTTGCGCTCCTGCTTGACCGTCACCTCTTTCGCCGGGGCCTGATCCATGGTTGCAGTTGTTGGTTGAGGCTTTGAGAAGGACGTGGTAAAGTATGCTATCTTCGAGAGGGAGAGAAAGACAGGAAGAGTGGAACAAAAGCTCGGGCTAAATTGATGCGCGCCCTATAAGCAGCATGCTTCGAGCACTTCTTCATCTACATCAGACTTCGCGGGAAGAACGGGCCGGCCCTTCATCCCCAGCGGACACGGCGTCACATTCACATGCTCGGCTCGTGACATGTGAATAGCCAAAATACCGTACCGTAAACACTCTCGTCTCTACACATTTCTCCTTGATCCTGCCAACTTGCAACAAAATGTCAACTCTTGTGTGGCCTCCGGTTAGCGATGCTGAACTCACCCAAGAAGTCGAATCAACCTCCGCCCGCGAACTCGAATGGCTTCTGTCAGCTCTCCAAGAGACTCTCACATCTCTCAAAGCCGGACTGGAAGAATGCGCTGCTCTACTCGCACCCACAGAGCCCGGATCGACACTGGTGCTTTCATCCCTACGCAGTGAAAACCTCAAAGGCTACATCACCCGACTCGGGGCTCGCATTGTGAAAGGCGACATCCAACTCCGCCTACCTTCATTACCACCTCCTCGAGGCCAGCCCGCATACAAACTCTCCATCTCATCACAGCCCACAGCACCAACGATCGTGTTGGAACAATTAACAACCACGCGCACCCTCATAAACGCATGCTTGGATGTCGTAGACACAACACGCTGGACAGGCGACGCGACAAACGCCAACTTCATTTCAGGACAGCTGAAGCTGCTACATGACAACATTCAAGAGGCAAAAGCGGCGCTAAAAGGTGGACCGGACGGACAAAAGATCAAGACCTGGTTTGAGGATCCTCTCGATGCGAATATCTTCGACCCACCTTTGCCAGGCAATGTATCATTCCACCTCTCCATATCGGAAGCGGCTCTTCTCCTTCACGTCCGCACACTCGAAGCGGCGTACCCAATTACAGGAACAAACACGCCGCTGTCGGCTTCTGGTGGCTCATACACGGGTTTCTCTCTTCGGGAGAGGCTGGCAACAGCTCTCATCGGTGGAAGACCCGCCTTCCACGACGAAGCTCATGAGGTGTTCACGTACCGAGGACAGGAAGTTCGTGTACGGGATAAGGTTCGCGTGGAGAGCCAGGATCCAAGTTTGATCTCTGCTATGGCTAAGCTTGGAGCGCTGGAGCGAAATGTCGCCATGTCAAGGCGTTCTCTGGGTGTGGTGATGGGACAGGACTTGAGCGAGGTATGAGAGCGTGGGACTCGATTCATTTGATCGGCCTCTCGATGCCTTTGCATTGAGATGTTGGGTATCGGAAGCTTGTGAACGTGTTGCAGGCCACTCTACGACAGCAGACCATGGAGCAATGTAGGTCACGGCCACAGCGACCATGCCAATGCCGAGTAAAGTCTGGCTGCCAGTCCCTAATCTTCAGCAGACATTCCGGCAGCACATGGTCATATGTCAGCTATACTCTATCTGACTTGCAGCCACAGTCTTTGCCATAGCTGCTAGGAACTCGTTGGTAAAACAGCACAACGAGCGTAGTCTATGGCAGTTACTGGGTACAAGCTGCTGTCATTAAACTCGACACAAGGATATGTAAATCCATACGAAAATTTTACTCAGACTTTCTACATTTCGCACAACCATTAACACCCCATCACTCCTTCAAACTCTCCGCAAAATCCTCCACCGCGCCCTTAAAGCTCCCATCCGCCACATACCCCAACCCCAGCGCCTTGGAAATATCAAACCGAATCGGCCAACTATCCAACATAGCCTTAATCTCCGGCGAAGCCTTCTCCCTCTTGACAAGACTGACAGCGCCCTCGCCGCCCACCTCCCTCAAAGCCTGCAGCATCTGTGCCACATTCGCCGTAATACCAGGGAGCATGATCTGCCTGACGTGCGTGGGCATGCACTCCCTCTCGAGCGTTAGGGTGTGGATCAAATTCCGCACGAGCGTGCGAGGCGAGCAAAGCCAGCATTCAAAGTCGTCGGCGCAGGGCAGTACGCTTTCCTTGCCTTGCAGCGGTTCGCGGATGATGCCGCTCATCCAGCTGCTGGCGGCTTGTGTGGGTTTGCCAGGGCGGACGGAGATGGTGGGGAAGCGGAGGGTGAAACCGTTGATGAAACCGCGGCGAGTGTAGTCGTTGATTGCCGCTTCGATCATCATTTTCTGCGTGCCGTAGCTGCTTTGGGGAGTCGGGACGGTGGCTTCGGAAGGCAGTTCGGGCAAGGGTTGGCCGAAAATGGCAGTGCTGGAAGCGTAGATCCACCTCACGCCGGGGCAAATGGAGCGCACAGCTTCGAGCAGAGCGAGGGTGGAGTGCAGATTCACGCGGTAGCCAAGGTCGAAGTTCTCCTCGCTGCCGGCGGACATGATGCCGTGGAAGACGTAGAGGGCGTCGAGGTCTTTGGACAGGATTGAGGAGGCATCTTGGGCCAGGTCTGCTTTGATGGTGGTGGCGTTTTGCTTGTTGCTGGCTTTGGAGGGGACAGGGGGCTCGAAGATGTCGACGAGGATTACTTGGTGGTTGGAGTTGAGGAGGTGTTCGGCGAGGAGTTGGCCTACGAAGCCGCCGGCGCCGGTGATTAGGATTTTCATGTTTGTAGATTCGTTGGGCGGGTGTATTGTGATATTTGTTATGTAGTTCAATTTAGGAAGAGGAAACTATTGAAACATTCGACTCAAAAGAACATGAGCGAACTCGGCCGAGGGTATGATGCGAGGTTAATGTTTAATGGCCGACGAATACTGCCCCTCATCAGTCAGGTCACCCCACTGTGGACTCCGTTGCCGATGGAAGTCGGATCAAATCGGACTATCAATGTACCGAGGGCGAGATTCGCCCTCTTCTCTTGCGAGTCAAAGACCGATGATATCAGATCAGTTCACTTCACATCTCTTTGCACCTTGAACGTTTGTGGAATTGCTCTGATACAAGAAAATGCCACAGAGCAACACTAATCGATCTGGGCCGGCTTTGGTCTTTTGACGCTGGTGGAGTCTGCTCTCGATGTTGACCAACAATGCCAATCCCATCTATTACTTCTAGCACCTTGAACACTGCAGATTAGCACACAGGGGAGCAAGCGAAGCCTGCATTTCTAAAACCAATACACTCTGTTCAAGATCTTACCGGATTGCTCACAATTGAGCAATATTTCCGGGGCCGTCAAACCAGCGAGCGGAAATCCAAGCGGATCACAGCCGCTGGCGCGGAAAACATGAGGACGAAACTATACATGTAACCCGTCCTGGCTTCTCATCATAAGACTCCCCAGTAGGGTTGAGCTTTGGGAGTTGAATCTCCACGCTGGAATCGGTCTTTTGGCCCACGCGTAGATGATTCTGACACTTGACCGGAAGCGCTCCATGGCCGTGTTTGGACTCATGCATGACTGCACGAAGCCTTTGAACGCATGCTGTGCGCCGCTGTACGATGCCAGAAGACATGAGCCGAGCATACAGGTGTATGCAACACTCTATGTGCCCGATTGAAGGAACTCATTACCAAGAGACCGACTGACATGCGACTTCTCAGCGGCTGTGCGTCAACGTTAGCCTTTTCTCTAGTCTCCGAAAGATAGCTTCATTGTCTTGAGATTGGAATCAACGAATCGGCGCATAGGTGCGATCTCTTTTATGTCGACAATCAAAGACCTCATATCACAGCTCATATCAAAACATCAAGGAACATAAACCCTCACCCCCTCCTCCCCCCTCGCCACTCTTCCCCTCCCCTCCCTCACCCGTCTATTATGCACCAAATAAACACCCTCCTGCACAGCCGCAAGCACAATTCCCACACTAACAAGAGCAATCATATACAACAACCCATCCTCGTACCTCGGCGCATCGCTGCCCTGAAAAAGCTGCGTACCGACCATATTGCCTGTGATGGCGAACATGACCCACATGGCGATGGCGATGCTGCGTTCTTGTGGGGAGTGGCAGTTCAGCTGGACCCCTGGCAAATTTGTCAGATTGGCTTCGTTGGGTTGTAAGGGGGATGTTGTGAGGCTTACAGGTGTTGTGGATGGGGTGGTAGCCGACTGCGAAGGCATTCACCGCCGTCCAGAGGCCTACGCGACCCCAGCTGTTGACGGAAGGCTGCACCTGCCTGGCAACCACGAGGGTGATGAGGTAGCAAACTTGCGCAGTCATGACGCAGACGCCCCGTCGATTGGTGCGATCGCTCAACCGCGCAAAAAACAAAACAACAAGCAAAGCCAAGGAAGCACCCACAGCAGCTAGGGCATTAGCAGAGATTCGCTCGAAGCCTAGATCGACGAAGATGGACGGCGTGTAAGTCATGAGAGGCGTCCAGGTGGAGAAGACGCAGAAAGTGGAGAGGAGGGAGGGCCAGCGTTTGTAGTGCAGGAGTGTTTGGCGGACCAGTTTCCAGGGGATGGGTTTGTGTCGCGGTGTGTTGGGGTTGGGAGTGTCGGGGTCGTTGTGCAGGAGGCGTTCTTGGAGGATGTGTTGGTCTTTTTCGGTGAACTTTACGATGCCGCTTGTGAGGAGCGGACGCGGTTGGATTGGAGAGCCGGGAAGTAAGAGTAGGAGTAGAATTCCGACGACCATGGTGAAAGCGCCTTCGAGGAGGAAAATCCATTGCCAGCCTGTGAGGCCTTGTTTTCCGTCGAGGAGTAGAACGCCAGATGCCAGGATGGGACTGAGGGCATTGCCACCGAACATGCCGAAGAAAAATATGGCTACTCTGGTACTCAGTTCCCGCTTGTGGTACCATGTTGATAATGTGAAAATTGACCCAGGAATATATCCTGCTTCCGAAAGACCGAGAATACTCCTAACAACGAGGAAGCCATTCCGGTCCTTAACAAAAACCTGCAACGTCGCAATGAGACCGAATATGATCACCTGAGAAGCAATCCATTTCCTCGGTCCTAGTCGTTGTAAAATGAGATTAAATGGGATTTCCAAAACCACTATGCCGAGAAACATCATCTGGTTGCCGAGATTGACGGTGCTCTGGTCGATGTTGATGTCGTCCATTAGACCGCCTGTGAGGGCGCTTGCGAGGTTCATGCGGTCGAGTTGGAAGACCAGTAAGCCTAGGCAGAGGAGGGGGAGGACGGAGAGATCGACTTTGAGGAGAGCTTTTTTCTCGTCGCATGGTGGCCATGTTTGAGTTGTGCTGTTGGATAGCTCGATGGTGCTTGAGGTGGAGGTGGAGGTGCTTATTTGTTTTTCTGCTTGGTCGGCATCGATTTCTGGATGGGTCATTTTTGATTGAAGATGCGATTAAACAGGCAAAGGAGAAAAACGGCACAAATTAATACTTAACAATATATGACGAGCGTAGGATGTGGTCCATTGTGCGACACCTTGATGAACATGTCGTTGAGGCCGAGCGTCAGTATCGCATAGTACAGCCTTTGCAAAGCATGACTGTTTATGACTGTAATTAACCTCTCTGGAGCAGATGGCAGCCTTGCTTTGATTTACCTAATACATTTCCTTTGAAAGTACATTCACAAGCAAGATGCCTCGAAATCGTCTGGGATCCAGACATCCTGGCGACTCATAATCAGGTGGAGTCGGTATGGCTGCTGACGCCTTCATCGTACTTCATGCCAGGATGCCATTGAGACTTTCTTTGCGGAGTATGTGAGAAAGTGAGATTTGTATGACTGTGGGAAGTGTAATTCATACCTTATGTAAATGGCGAAAGGTAGAGTCCTTATCAGGCCTCATCAGCCCCAGGTGATTTCAGCCGAGGCGGCGGAGGCAGGGCCGGCGGGTGAATTGCAGTGATGATCACAAAATCTGGACCATTTGAATGCATGGGGCTTTGTTTCAATATACCTAGGTATTCAATGCATGCTGGCTGACTGTACAAGGTTGTCATAGATTACGAATCAATTGAAAGACTGTATTTTAACATTGTTATTATTCACCAATCGATTGATTAATGCATCTTTCAAATTGATTAATCCCAACTTCAAGTTGGTGGGGGAAGATTGAAGGCTTGTCCCCTTGGCCTTTTGTCGAAGGTACGCGGCGGCATCATACCGATCATCCCCCATCAGGGGCCCTTCCAACAACACACGTCAGCCTTGTCGCATGGCCCCCGTAACCCCCAAACCCACTTCTTCTCTCCCATCGTTGCCCTTCTCTCTTCAGAAGAAACAAACATCTTGATATCCACTCTTTCTTTCTCTTCACCCCGCTCCCCCCAAGCCTTCCACATGCCTGACCACTAGGCCGTGTGTCTCATGTCCGTCATTCATCGCATCCTGAATCAGCATCCCCGACAGCCACCATGCTCGCCTCGCGCGCCTCAAGGCTGCCCTCGCTCTACCTCCTGCTCGCCATCGGCCTGATCACCATCTTCCTCTACTACCACAACGGCGCATCATCATCCTCCAGACCGCAGTTTCCCATCGCAAACTACGCGACAGGCGCCACGACCGCGACAAATGCGACGCTAGGATTCGGAGGCCTCTGGGCTGTGTCAGGGCCTGGATCTCCCAGAAGAAAACACCTGGAGCAGGCAGCGGATGCGACTGGCCTCGATTTGACCATCCCGACGCAACCCACCTGGTCCGAGGATGATGTCGACAACTTCAAGTGGCCCAACAAGAGCGAGTCGGAAGTGACAACGGGTACGGTGAAGGCATGGTTGAGCCACCACGTGGTGTTGCGCGAGTTCTTGAGCTCAGGACAAGAGACGGCTTTGATATTTGAAGACGACATAGACTGGGACATTCGCCTCAAGTCTATCCAGGTGCCTCTGGCCCAACGCGCCGCGCGCTCGCTCGGCAAGGATAAATCTATCGACTCCTCCGTATACCCATGGGGATCGCCCAAGGATTGGGATCTACTCTACTTGGGACACTGCGGCGACTATTTGAACATGCTCACTCGCGGTATTGGAGTCGGCCACCACCATCCGTCAGACCTGGAGAAACTCAACCACGTCCTCTACCAGGATCCCACCATGCTCAATCGCACCGATCTCCACCCTTACACCGCGTCTTTCCTTACAGCTTTGACCGTGCCGGAGCAGACTCGTGTCCTCCACCACTCCGTCTGGCCACTCTGCACTTTCGGCTACGCCATCACGCGCTATACCGCCAAGCGCCTGCTCGAAGACCTTGCACCTCCGAAAGAAGACATCAAAAAGCACATCACAGCCTACGACGCGGCGATTCTAACCGCCTGCCGCGACAACCACATCCTCTGCTACACGCTGCAGCCCGAGCTGTTCCACCACATGGAAGGCGAGAGCCTGATCGCTGGCGAAGAAAAAGATCCCGTGCCGAGGCCACCCGTCGACGCAGCAGGGTTGGAGCAAGTCAAATGGCGCAAAGAGACAAGCAACATTGGCTGTGGATTCTGGTCTGGAGAATTCTACCACGAAGGCGACAAGTCGAAGCTAGCATACGTGCAGAACGAAGTCATCGCCAAAGGGCAGTGTCTGAAGCCCGAGCCCGAACGGGCAACCTGAAGAGGAGGATTGTGGTATATTTTGTTTCTTTATTTTTCTCCGCGAGGGCGCGAGGGGTGGCGGTGATGAGGTCCCGCGTGTTGATACCGGAGGCGGCCGGCTTTTGAGCGTTCTTATGGCGATACCTTCATGCTTACGAGCATTGGGATGGGACAGTGGTGGCGGCGGCGTTTATTCTTTTCTCATGGAAGAAAGAGGCCAAAATGTGTAGTGCCCTGCCTCTACTTTTTGTATACCCGAACATTCACGTATAAATTTGTCTTTTTTGTTGCAGCCTATTTATTTACTTTGCTCCATTCCAATTATATTCTTCACGGGAGGCGTCATTCAGAGCATCAAGATAGTTATCCATCATTATCATTATTTCAAGATGTGGATCAGGGTCTGGGCTCGGGCTAAAGCTCAAGCGATGCTAAAATCAAAAAATCCGGGGAAGAAAATGTTCGATTGTCTGCGCGCGCGGCAACTTTCGCCTCTACTCTAATTCCGCCCTCTTGTTGGCTTTTTGTTTTTTTCCCTTTTCCACTTTCCTACATTTTACCAATACCTAAAAGTATAGAAACATGGCCAAGCGACTTCACGAAGACGTCGCCGACGCCGACGCCGCTCTCAAGGCCGAGCGCGCCGCGAAAAAGGCCAAGAAGCAGAAGCTCGCCGCCGCCAACGGTGAGAGCGAGGAGAGGACCGGTGAGAACTTGTCCAAGGAGGCCAGGAAAGCGCTGAAGCGCGCGAAGAAGGACAACGAGAAGGCTGTTGAGGCCGAGCCTGCGGCCGAGGATGCTGAGGAGGCCGCGAAGAAGGAGAAGAAGGCGTTGAAGCGTGCGAAGAAAGAGGCGGAGAAGGCTGCTGCGGCTAAGGAGGCTGCTGGTGCTGTGGAAGAGGGTACGGGTGATAGTGACGCTGCTGCGAAGGCTGAGAAGAAGGCCGCCAAGGCTGCTGAGAAGGCTGCGAAGAAGGCTGGCAAGGCTGGCGATGTGAGCGCGAAGGCTTCCGACAGCGAGGCCATTGTCGAGAAGAACACCACTCTGGCTCCTACTGGATACGTCGAGCATGCCGAACTCACTGGTCTTCCTCAGTCCGAGATCGACGCTTTCCTCAAGGAGAAGATGATCACCATCGATGCTAAGGAGCCTCTTCGCCCGCTCACTTCATTCAAGTACCTTCCTGTGACCGACGAGAGGCAACGGGAGCCCTTCAAGAACTTCCAGACGCCTACTCCCATTCAGGCCGCTGCATGGCCGCATTTGTTCGCTTTCAAGGATGTGGTTGGTGTTGCTGAGACTGGCTCTGGTAAGACGCTGGCCTTCGGTGTGCCCTGTGTCTCCCGCCTGAGCGCGCAGTCTGCAAAGGAACGCAAGAACATCAAGGCATGCATTGTCAGCCCGACTCGTGAGTTGGCTGTGCAGATTCACGACGAGCTCGCCAAGCTCTCAAAGCCTTACAACATCAAGATTGCTGTGGTCTACGGTGGTGTGCCCAAGGACGCTCAGCGCGCGGAGATGAACGGCGCAAACATCATTGTTGCCACACCCGGACGTTTGAACGACTACATCCAAGAAGGCTCCATCGACCTCTCGCACGTCGAGCACATGATTCTGGACGAGGCCGACCGCATGCTGGACAAGGGTTTCGAGCAGGAAATCCGCAAGATCATCTCCACCACTCCCACCACCGGCAAGCAAACCGTCATGTTCACCGCCACCTGGCCTCCTTCCGTCCGCGACTTGGCAGCGACCTTCATGAACAGCCCCGTCAAGGTCACCGTTGGCGACAACCCCACCGGCGAGCTCCGCGCCAACACCCGCATCACGCAACAAGTCGAAGTAATGGAGCAACACGACAAGCAAAACCGCCTGATCGACCTTCTCAAGCAAAATCAATCCGGCAAGAACAAGGACGACCGTATCCTGGTCTTCTGCCTGTACAAGAAGGAAGCCACCCGCGTTGAGGAGACCATCCGTCGCCGCGGCTTCAAGGTCGGCGGAATCCACGGCGATCTCCCCCAGCAGAAGCGCACAGAGTCTCTCGAGGCTTTCAAGCGCGGTCAAGTCCCCATCCTCGTCGCCACAGACGTTGCCGCTCGCGGTCTCGACATCCCCAACGTCAAACTCGTCATCAACGTCACCTTCCCCCTGACAGCCGAAGACTACGTGCACCGTATTGGCCGGTAAGTTCCAGTCCCCCTTCACTCACAAAAATCCCCAACCGAGAATAAATCCATCTAACGATTCCCACAGAACCGGCCGCGCAGGCACCACCGGCCGCGCAATCACGTTCTTCGGCGAAGCCGAAAAGCACCTCGCAGGCGCGCTCGTCAACGTCCTCAAAGCCGCCAACCAACCCGTGCCGGAGGAGCTGATGAAGTACGGCACGACCGTGAAGAAGAAGGGCCACGAGGCTTACGGCGCTTTCTACAAGGATACGTCGGATATGAAGGCTGCTACGAAGATTACTTTTGATTAGAGTGGAAAGCGAGTAAGAGATAAATCGAGTTTTCAAACGGCTCGTGGCGTTTTGCTTTTCGTTGGTCATCTCTTTTGAGATGGGTTGGCGTTTTGAGGGGATGGGGTATATGCTGTTATATACATAGATCAAAGAAAGCGCTTGTTTTTCTCCCTTGTGGTTTGCAATTTTGGGTAGTTTCAAGACCTGATAAGCGACTTTGATGTTTCGCATTGATGGTTGGGGATCGCCCTCGACATCTCTGATATTCCTGTCTCTCACCGGGATGATAGTGCCAAGGGTAGAAGCCTACGTGCCTTGCCTTGGTTCAGGAGCAAAAAATTACTTCAAAGGATGGCGGAGGAACTGATGCTTCATACAATGCATCTCAAGCTACTGCTCAAAAACCAAACCCGACGACGAAACAGCCCCGGCTGACCGATCGATTCGCCCACGCACTAAACAACACTCACCGTCCTCCCCGAATCCTCACCCTTCCTCTCCCGAGTCCTCATCCACAAAACCTCACTCCCCAGCTTCCTAGGCTCCACAGCCTTGCCATGTTCAACCACACCCTCACCGCCGCGAACCCAGCTGGTAGGCGAAAAGACCAGAGACTCGCCCACTTTCAGGTCCAGAATCCTGTTGAACAGGTCAGCTCTTTTCGTCTGAGATTTCTGATCGTCATCGTTCTCATGGCTGGTGATGGATGCCGCTCCGCCGAGATGCCCTGAGATCGTCGTAAACCACGCCGGCGAACTGAAGCGATGCACGATGCTGACTGAGCAGAGGTCTAGGAATTTCTCTGAGATACTGGGTTCCTGCGTAGCAATCACAACACGAGCGGCATTATGTCCCTGTTCACGGATAGTAGTCAAAAGGGACGCCGTAAAACTCTCAGCAGCGGGGAGATCTTTGTCCAGGAATTTGTGCGCTTCGTCTAAGCAGAGGATGAGACTTGGAGAGATTCGCTTTGCGTCGTAGGCTTCTTTGTGGCCATTCCAGCGGCCTGACAATTCTCAACGATGACGACGTCGCCATCTACGAAGCTTCCTACCCAGCCGATTACAGCCCATGCTTCCATACTGATGGTGGCCGAACATTCGAGATCGAAGGCGACTGCTGGGACACGCCGTTCCAGTTCCATTGCCAATCTAAGCTGTCGGGCAGTCCTGAGAGCTGCGCTGTGAACGATTCCGACGGAAAGGAGCTCGGAAAGGGTGACGGAAAATCAGAGACGACTTTCATTGGAATTGCGATTGGTATCGATGCTACCTGTGTCGTCGAGTTTGAGTCCAATGGTGGCGGATGCCCTGCCGACAACAGTGATGCTGGCGCTCTTCACGCGACCGGCAAGGGGATCTAAGCAGATTGCGGTGTGAATGGCTGCGCAAATCTTCAAAGGACGAGAAGGATTAGTAAAGCCAGATGGAAGGAAGAGAAAACTTAGAGATGAGACTGAGATTAGACTTAGAGGTTGCAATGCAAAGTCCAGACTCATTCGTTTCTGCCACTATTAAAATATCGAAATAGTTGACTCGTCGCCGCTACACAGTTTTGATGAGCTCATTAGCCCGTCAGTGGAGATGTGTCGTGATACTTTTCACGTCAAGCTGTGCTGCTGCAGTATTTCACCAAAGTCGAGAGGCACACAAATTGTGTATCATCAGTGTCTAGTTTCAAGAATCTTGAGTCTGATACGAACCATTGCCAGGATGGTGTTGTATTAACCAAGCGCAAACAAATCCGGGAGAAAGGTAGAGCTCTCACTGAGGTCTGGGTATACGTTCAAACACAGATTGGCAGGCACGACTGAATCTTGACTGCGAAAGCTCGGAAAAAAGAACAAGCGTGCACACCCCGTGGAAGCTCATCTTCCGTGATGCGTAAGACTGCTTCCGGGCGGGTGTTCTTTTCTCCCAAAGAAGCGATGCCTAGGCAAGCCTCCAAGCGCCACATGTGGCAGCCATCCTGGGCGACACATGGGGGCTAGGCTTTGTCATGCAACTTTGCAAGCAAGTCTGTAAGGAACTTCCTCGGCGACGATCTTGGCGAGAAGTATGGCAGAGGCCGAGGAAGGACAGAATAATGCATCGAGAAGTGCTTGGGTGTGAGAAACGAGATATATGGCATTTTCCAATGAACCAGATGGGGAAATCGACATGAATGTAGAAGTAGAAGGCCCACAGAAGAAGTCTGTTCGAAGAACGAATTGCTGGAACATCGCACATGCGCATGCAGCCACCTCCGCAACCAAGATCTTGTCCTCATTTCGCAGCCGAGGGAATGGCTTCGCCTATAACTTGGCAAGTCGACCAGAGCGGGGGATGAGTTTTTCAAAGGGGGATGAACACAAGCCCGAAGAAATAGAACAATGTTCACAGAAACATGAATATCTTTTGAATATTTGACTCCACGATCTTCCATCATCCCCAGATCATCGACCCCATCATCCCCGGACTTCCCCCACACAATCATCATGGGGTTTCTCGCACCCAAAGATTTGTCGGCCAATCCGGCGCCCGTGGAGGTGTACAACTGGCGGGTATACGCTCTCGCCATTTCTGCTGCAATGGGTAGCTCGATGTTTGGCTATGATTCTGCTTTCATCGGTGGGACTATGGCTTTGCCGTCTTTCCAGGCAAGATTTGGTCTCGACGAAGCCGAGGACAGTTATCGTGCTGCATTGAGAGCCAATATCGTCAGCACCTTCCAAGCAGGCTGCTTTTTCGGAGTTCTGGGCTGTTACCCTACTGTCGAACGTCTGGGTATGAAGTGGACATTGGTCATCTGTGGTCTCATCTTCAACATCGGAGCTATCATCCAGACCGCTTCTACTGGACAGGTTGGCATGATCTACGCCGGTCGTGCTCTTACTGGTGAGCATAGTTCTTGTTCAAACAAATCCTTACATCCAACTGATTTTTCCCAGGCCTCGGTGTCGGCGCATCTTCTCTAATCATCCCGGTCTACATCTCGGAATCATCACCTCCAGCCATCCGTGGACGACTAATTGGCATCTTCGAAATCCTCCTACAATTCTCACAAATCCCTGGTTTCTGGGTCAACTACGGTGTCAACCAGAACATCTCCAGCACCAGCGATACCCAATGGCGCATTCCGTTCGGCATCCAGCTCATCCCCGGCGCCCTGCTGATGATCTTGATGTCACTCCAACCCGAATCGCCTCGCTACCTCGCCAAGAAAGGCCGCTGGGAGCGAGTCCGCAAGACCCTTTCCTACATTCGCAAATTGCCAGAAGACCACGAATACATCGACTGGGAAATCGACGTCATTCGTGGCCAGCTCGAGAGTGAAATGTCCGGCGCCGGTGTCAGCTTCGTCGCCAAGGTCAAGGAGATCTTCCGCACAAACACCAGGACTAGACTGTTGACCGGCATGGCCATGATGATGCTTCAGAACCTGTCTGGCATCAATGCGATCAATTACTACAGCCCTGTCATCGTCGAATCGATCGGTTTCACCGGCACCGACACAGGTCTGCTCGCCACAGGAATATTCGGCATCATCAAAGCATCAGGCACAGCAGTATTCGTCTTCTTCATCGTGGATCGTTTCGGTCGCCGTCCAGCGCTCTTGATCGGTTCCGTTGGTGCCATTTTCGCCATGTACTACCTCGGCATCTACTCCAGCTTGTCGAACTCCTTTAACGAAGAGCCCCCTCGCGACGCAGGCGCATACGTCGCCATCATCATGATCTACATTTTCGCCATCTTCTACTCCATCTCGTGGAACGGCATTCCCTGGATTTTCTGCGCCGAAGCTTTCCCGACCGCCGTTCGCCAGGTGTGTTTGGTTTTCACTACCTGCACGCAATGGCTTGGTCAATTCATCATCGCTTACTCCACCCCGTACATGATCGAAGACATCGAGTATGGCGTGTTCTTGTTCTTCGGAACATCTGTCGTCTGCGGTATGACTTTTGCTTACTTCTTTTTGCCCGAAACGAAAGGCGTTCAGCTCGAGGACATGGATATCATGTTTGAGACCAAAGGTTTCGCAAGGCAGAAGCGCAAGGCTTTGGATGCTGTTTTGGCGGAACGCAGGGAGGAGGTGATTACTACTAAGGCTGCGGTTGATGAGAAGAATGCGGCGGATCGTCGTGTCGAGAGCGTGTGATGTGTATTTGGAAGATTTTGGCGTGGCTTAGGCTGGAGATGCCGTTGTTTTGCTGTAACTTATGTGACTGTAAGACTTTTGCCGTATCTATCAGAAGAGTTTTAGTTTTGAGATCTTGTACAAAGTAGCCGCAGGCGATTCCAGACTGCCTTGATGCGAGGCTTTTCCCAAAATTCCTCTCATGTATCATTTGACCGTCGGACTCTCTGCAACCCCAGCGAGGTTAGGGCAATGCCTTCACAACCCTGCCATATTTCTCTCGGTACCCAACAAGCTTTTCTAGTGTGACATTGCGACCTCCACAAATCACAATGACAACGGCCTCTTCCGCTGCCAGCTTCCTGCCCAATGCGGCCTCCAGTCTTCCGTCGTAGCACATGGCAACGCTGACACCACAGGACAGCTCGGTGAGGATATTCTCTTGGTCAGCCAGCTGCCAGCAGCCCATTGCAGCATCGGCATCAGATAGTACGGCGTTCTTGACTGAGCCGTCTCGCAAACCACTGGCAGCGAGGTTGAAAGTCTCTTCACATACCCTTACGGCACCCAGGCTCGTGGCTTCTGATGTGATGCCCGGTAGCGTAATGTGCTCGCCCTGAGCCAAAGATTGACCCAGACTGTCAGCGCCAACCGTTTCTGTCACCACAACAGTAGTCTTGCTCTCTGCCAGGCGACTCTTCAAACCGCGCACGATCCCATTAAACAGCCCCCCTCCACCACAAGAGCAAATAATAGCACTCGGCGCAAGCTCCTCATCCACAAGCTGAACGTCCTCAAAGATCTCCTCAACCATACTAGCATGCCCATCCCAAACCAACTCATGATCGAAAGGCGGCACATAAACCACCTCCTTACCCTGCCTTCTCCCCTCCTCCATAACAGTCTCCCTCAAATAAGCATCAGCATGCTTCCACGTCGCGCCATGCACAACCACATCATCTGCGCCGAGCTCTCGCACTTTTCGGATCATATCCGCGTTGATGATGGATGGCACGACGACCGTGCATTTTCGACCCACAGTGTGGGCCGCGAGGACTGCCGCGAGGCCGGCGTTGCCGCCGGAGCTGCAGTAGAAGTGGACTGCAGACGGGTTGGTGGCGTTGGCGAAGGTTTGGGAGATGTAGTTCCCGACGCCGCGGGATTTGAAGGAGCCGCTGGGTTGGAGGTTTTCGAGTTTCAGGAAGACTCTGCTGGTGGGGGGTGTGAGTTTGGATTGGGGGTTGGTGATGTGGTGCGGAGTTGAGGTTTTGTTGACTTACCAGCCTGCCGCTTTGGATAGGTTGAACGATTCTAGGGTTGGCGTTCGTCGCCAGGGCTTTTTTATTGGGTTCTGCATCATGAGTTTGATGGAGGCTTTGCTAGAATGTCAATTTTGGGCAGGGTGGCGATTTGATGAAAGTCGAAGATACATGAAGCCCTGATACCTTACATCGAACGACGTTGCAATAAGGACGGGCGGCCCACATAGTCGTCACGCCCTACAAACTACAGAGTAGTTGGAGTCGGCCCGCCCCAGCGCCTACTTCTCTGACGATCGGAGGCAGTCGGCTTCTGCAATAAATCCACTTACAAGTCTATTAAGATCAATGGTGTGGCGATGTGTATATCGCTTTATTTATCATGCATGGCCAGCTAATGCTGACTGTACGCTGACGTGGCATCAGCGCCCGGACTGACCATTTATCCGAGCCGACTTGGTACTTAGGTCCTTGTATCTGATATCCGTCGGGATAGTTTGTTGATGGCAGACTTTGGAATTGATACACGATAATGATAAATTTCCGAAATATACGTTCAAATTCTTTGGCGTCGCGCACTCAAACAACATAACAAGAGGTGTTGCTACCACTTAGTGCTAACCTCCTTTACCAAGCCCCAGTAATCTTCTCACTAATCTCCTTCTTCGCACTCCCAATCGCCGGATGCGCACGTTCAACATACTCAGGCTCGGCAACACCAAGTCTCCCAGCAGCATCGCCTGTTACAATGTGACCAAACCGCACAGGCTGCGCGCCCTTCTCCTTGATGATATCATCGATGGTACCACTCGCGTCAACCATAGGAGATCGGAACGCAGCTGCAATCTCGAAAGGTGAGAGGGCGACCTTCCTCCCAAGCTGCCAGAAGCCATAGTAGCTTGGAAGGACGCACAGGACGCAGATGAAATTCGCCACGACAGCGCCGATCATGTAGTAGATGTTTGTGCTGTAGTGGACGGTGTCACGGTATACTGTGGCGTTGAAAGCGGTAAGTGGCAGAGTCCCGGAGGTAGAAAAGTCCCAGCCATTAGGATCACCAAAGGAAGGGACCTTCATGGTGTTGAGAAGCATGATCTGATTGATGGATGCGGCGACAGAGCGGGTGAGGGTGGTGAGGCCGCCACCTCCGAGTCCAGCCTCGAGAGGGTTGATGAAGTTGTAGCCGCATTGGAAGTTCTCGTTCGTGTCTCCAACGTCTTGCAGATACTTGTACGCGGTGCCTGTGATGTTGGGCTGATATCCAACCGCACCACCAAACGTCAGGCTGGCCGAACCGCCAAGGTAGGTCTCAAACCCGAGCTGCAAGCCACCCAGACGATTCAGGTTGTCGTCAAGCTCTCCATTGATATCGCTGTAGCGGAGGATCTTGAACCCGCCTTGCTGCCTCAGGTTGATGTCGTAGTGCTGCTCGATAAAGTCGACAGAGCTGGAGTTGCCGTCATTTATGGAAGGCGTCCCAAGCTTGATGCCGTTCAGGGAGTTCCTACTGGTGTAATTCGTGATCTGCAGCGGGTAGCTGATCACGGCAGGTCTGAGGCGACAGCTTTGTCTGGTGACTTTTCCTGGGCAGACTGGCGAGACACTTAAGCTTGACTGCCTTCGAACCTTTGACGGTTGACCAAGAATGTCGGGCGTAGCGTCATAAGCGGCAGTGGAGAGCAAGTTCATTGAGATGTATGAGTAATTGCTGCCGTCTGGTGCGAGCCACTGTGGCGACCAGGTTTCTGTTGTGAAGTTGACACGAAAGAGCGGTGCAGTCGAGTAAGCGTCGACATAAGCTTGAGCTTGAGCGATGGTGCTGGCACTGCTGTCTGCCCGGAGAAAGGTAGTGTTCCCAGGGCTATTACCTTGCTCGATCGAGGAAAGATCAAGGGAAAGAGACAGGGATTCGATGGTGCTTATGCCGTAGTCAACGTCCTCGACGATGGCTTCGGTGCAGTTAATCTCAAAACCGGCGGCGGGGACATCGAGGTAACAGGTTCCCTCACAATTCTCGAATGAGCCCTCGTAGACTTCGCCCCGCTGAGACCACAGTTGGAGCTCTATGTTGAGTGCTTGAGACATGGTTACATCAAGGGATCGACCAAATCTGTTAGCAGTCACTGGTATGGTCTGGTTGACATGTCCGAAGATGTTGGTGACGTTGTGCGGCTGATCCATGCCGATGTAAGTGGAGAATGCCTTTTGCATCAAGGAACTGTCGACGATAGTGAGCTTTGCAGTTAGCGCGGCCAGCGCAATGAAGTTGAAGTATCTGCCAGCAAAGATGATATCCTTAATGCTGGTGCTGAAAGTCCACGAGCGGTGAAGCTGCTTGATTGTAGCACCTTGTAGTGTTTTCCGCCACCATGCGATCGCGACACCGTTTCCTAGCGGCCACATCAGAAGCGGCAAAATTGATAGGCAGTGGTGAGCCACAACTTACCGATAGCAAGCCCGAAACACAAGTTTGCGACATTGTTCATTTGGTTCAGGATCACATTGGGAGGAAGTTGCTTCACCCACTGCGTCTCCGACTTGTTGTTTGAAAGCATGAGAGTCAACACGCTTGCACCGGAGGTGAAAAGAATCGTGATCAATGCGATGAACCCCAACCAAGGAAACCTGGCCCAGAAGCCGGGTGCCCATGATGGGTCTGCGGCGCTTTCGACATCTTCATTTGATCCTGGTGAGGAGACTGGACGGATAGATTCGGATACCGCCTTCTTTTCTTCAATCTCCCGCTGCTGCGCAACCTCGCGGAGCTGCGAAGAACTCATGATGGGCAGTGTGAATTTGCAAGAAGCAATGAGGCCCCGTGTGTGGAGGAGCTCTCTATAAGCCACACGAAGAGCACCAGGGGAGGCTAGCAAGTGAGACCGAAATGTCGAAACTTCGACTTTTGGGCGAGAACACCAACTTGACTATGAACTCTTTTCATTCTTGTGATCCAGATCGTCTTGTCGGCAACAATAGCAACACCAAACAGGTAAGCAGCCTCGCCAAAGCATGCCTTCAAATTGGTTGTACAGTTTTGGAGCACTCGCCGGAAAGTTGGCACACAGTTAGCATTTGAAGTGGCCAATAGTTGCTCCCGGTATGCCACATGACGCTTGAGCGCGTGGTTGAAGAAGCGTTTGAGCTCGCGTGGTTCCCATGTGGCGGTCAGTCTGAGCTCCTCAAAAGGGATCTTGGCCTTGTGATAATTGACTTCGACATGCTAATGCAAAGCAAGTGAAGTGAAAGTCTACGATGAGCTTTCCATGTTCCAGATGCGCACTGGAAGAATAGCGACATTTTGATTGTTTCTTTTTTTGGAAGCTCCTAGCCAGCTGGACGCTGCCCAAGCATCTTGCATTTGCTGACCCAAGGCTACCTCACCTTGTATCGTGATCTCTGACCAGGACAGTCTTGTTGTTGGCGACTGGAAAGCCCTGCACAATGGGAGAACAAAGTATGAGTGATGTTTGTCAGGAAAGGTCAAAGCAGCTAAAAGGGCCCAGGTCGATCACGACAAGCCACAAAAAGGTCTCCCCGCTCACGAGGAAAGTCTCACGTTTGAGCAAATCTTGAACACACGAAAAAGGTATAGGCTGGTACCCAATGCGGAAAGGGTGATAATCCTCCTTCCCAAAGCCATATGGTGAGTTCTTTGACTTCACCCATCCTCTGGAAACCATAGAATACTCTCGCAACTGAGTTCTGCATTGAATTGAGCGCAGCTCTTGCTTCGAACACTGTGAACCTTCGATGCATTCGCGCCGAAAGTCACATTGCTGAGCGATACTCTTGCTACCTTCGCAGCCCTGTCTGGGCCAAGAGGTGTGCGCCTGGAACCACCATGATGCTCAAACTCCTGCACGTGGACTCACATTAACAATGGCTGGTGGCTATTTGGAGCATACATCGAGGTACTCTCAGTTCTGGTTTGCCTTAGACTTTACATTTGCACATTTGCTATGATTGCCGACAGCTGCCCAGCAATGGCCAGATCACCTGTTGCAGCCTTGTATAAGCAAGGAGTCATTCCGCGGACAAGTATTTTGGCTTGCTCGAACCGTTGCCATCTTTCCATCCTGATCTCTACATGAGGCTTCCAGCATATTCTTTGATGGGCTACGATGGGCACTTCATCAGGCAATTTTGGTCCATCCGCACCCGGAAAAACGGCATTTCAGATGGCAGACCTTGAGGCTTGTACGAAGACCGAACCTGGTGTCACGATCACCCCAATTGAAACTCCCAAAAAGGTCGAAAGACCGGTATCTGGCCGAAGGAGAACCTCAAGCAGCGTCCTTGCACCTACTGAGTGTACGCAGGAGCACAACAATGAGGAAGATGCCCTGACCAAGGTTGGAAACTTCGTCTGGAAGATACACACCACCAACGTCCTTACCCGCTATGCATTATACATCCTCCCAGTGGCCACAATCTTGGCCATCCCTCTGATTCTCACCGATACAATCTACCCTAATGCTCACGCAGGACGGGTCAGATTACTTGGGCTGTTCGTGTGGATCGAAGTCATCTGGCTTGGGCTTTGGGCCTGCAAGTTGTGTGCACAAGTAGCACCAATCATCTTTCAAGCAGCCTGTGGCTTGATCAGCACGGGCATTCGCAAATACTCCCTAGTGCTTGCAGCTCTTGAGATCCCTCTATCACTGTTCCTGTGGTCCATCGTCGCATATCTCACGACCCCTCTTATCTGCAAGTTTGGGAATCAGAATGCATGCACCGAGCCATGGCTCCGCACTTTCAGAAATGTGTTCCTTGCCGGCATTGTCGTCGCTGCCATTTTCTTGGTCGAAAAAACTCTAGTACAGCTAATCAGTGTCAACTACCACCGCAGGCAGTACGACAGTAAAATCAAACTGGAGAAGAAGCTCATAAGCCTACTGGACATGCTCTACGACGCCTCCCGCGCTCTCTTTCCCGAATATTGCAACGAGTTCGAGATGGAAGATGCCGACATTCAGGGCAACACACTCACAGAAGTGCGTGAGGCAATGAAGAAGGCGGGTGTACATACGCAAGTCTTCAGCCAGCTTGGTCGAGCAAGAGATAAGGCCACGGCCGCATTCGGCGCCATGGCATCCGACATCACTGGCAAGCAGGTCTGTTCGACCACAAGCGCTCACGCGGTAGTGCTCGAAGCTCTTGAATCTGAGAAAGCCTCTCGAGCGCTGGCTCGCCGGCTGTGGCTGTCGCTCGTCAAGGAAGGTAACGACGCTCTATATCGAGACGACCTACACGAAGTGCTCGGAAGCTCACACTTTGATGAAGCCGAGGAGATATTCAATGCGCTCGATCGCGACAGCAATGGCGATGTTTCGTCAGATGAAATGACATCGTTCATCCTGGGTCTCAGCGAGGACCGCAAAAACCGTACCATCAGCATGAAAGATATCTCCCACGTGATATCTGTACTCGACAACTTGCTAAGTCTCGTGGTACTGGCTTCGATTGCATTCATCTACGCCAGCTTCTTCAGCAAGACTTTTGCCAGTAAATCCACTCAACTATGGAGTACGTTCACTGCCCTTGGCTTTGCAATCGGCGGCACCGTCACAGAGTTCCTTGCCTGTGTGATTTTTATCTTCATCAAACACCCGTACGATATCGGCGATCGCGTCGATATCAATAACGTACAGCTTATAGTCGAAAGGATTTCCCTCATGTACTCCGTCTTCCGCCGCATTGATAGCGAGAAAAGCCTGCAGATTCCGCATAATGTCGCGAACAGCCTCTGGATCGAGAATGTGTCTCGCAGCAAGTCAATGAAAGAGCGATACGACTTTTCTGTTTGCGCCACGACCACCAACTCAGACATCCTCGTGCTGAGAAGCGAGCTGGAGAAGTTCGTGCAGACTTCGGAGAACAAGAGAGACTTTATATCAGAAGTCGACATTGAGCTTCTCAGCTTGGGAGATTTGAAGCAGCTAGATCTGCGCATCGAAATAAAACACAAAGTGAGCCAGCCCAAATTGATCTTCCTACGTTCACTAACGATGCCACTACAGTCGAACTTCGCAAACGAACACCTCCGCCAAATGCGCCGCAATAAATTCATGGTCGCCATGCTTTCAGCCATGCGAAGTATCCCCATTGAAGCTCCGGGTACGACTGGCCCCGCGCTCGGCGACCCAGCCAATCCTTCGTATAATGTGACAGTCGTCAGCTCCGAAGCAGCCAACATGCGTACGGCATACAAGGAGGAGGCCGAGAGCAAGAGGCTGTTCCCAAGCGGTGTCGAACTGGCGAGTTGGTTGCCGGAGGGGATCAGCAGTGCATTCCAGTCACCAGTCGCTGCTCCTGGGAGGGAGTTTGCTGAGGTTGTTGGTAGGAGAAGAAGTAGTACGAACAGAGGGGTTGGTGGCGGAATTGCACAGGTGCCGAGTGCATTCCTACGAATGTGAAGTCGCCGCTGCGGGTATGGAGCAAAGTTGATGCTGCGAGCGCGCGGCCAGCGGCGAGGCTCTTACATTGTGGCGACGGCGGATCACTCCCGTAACGCACGTGACTCGCAGGAATCAATAGCAGGAAGGCGCAGAAGTGGGGCATTTGGATGAAGGTACGCCACTCTTATTGAGATACTCCACGAAGGCTGGAAACATGATGATTCGAACAGAGATTGGGATTTGCAGGTTTGGTGAGGCTATCAAGTCAAAGTATCGCTAACACGCAATCAAGAACGCAGCCTAAAAACTCCTCGATGCCCTTCACAGTTTGTTATGCTTAGGAGGCGATGTTCAACGGAATGGGATCGGCCCCATGCGGCGGCCCATCGCCTGAACGTGACGCCAATACATGTCGTTGCGCGCCCATCTGGTGAAAAAGTATTCATATCCATCCTCCAGGTTGCTGCGGATGTCCAAGTCGTGCTTGAAGACGCGGTACCCCTCTTCTTCAAGAATCGTGAGGATCTCATGAATGCGAGTGAGCTCAGAATAGATCATCTTGCGAGCGGTGGCGTTGTTCTCATTCTTGAAAGCAACCTCCTTGTCTTCCTGGATGTATCCGAAGAACCACCTGAGGTAGCGGTTGAAGTTGATTGCAAGGCGATCAGGATCTTCCATAGCCTTGGACTGTGCGACCTCATATTTCGTCATTTCCGCGCTTGGAGGTCTGATGGTGCTTGAGGCTTTGCTATTCATCGAGTAGTGGGAGCCCGCGGGACTCGAGCGCCCGTCCGAGAAGCCAGCTAGCGAAGGGTGGGAGTTCACGGAAGCCGGTCGCTCGTGCAAGCTGCTAGTTGGCAAGACAGGGGAGCTGTCGACAGCACCACCGAGGTGCACAGGCGGCGGAGAGCTTGGCATGGCGTCGAGGTTGCTTTGGTGAGCAGATGGAAAAGCCAGCGCATTGATGGACTGGTAGGTTGGTTCCGGCGTCTTCGCGCGGTCGGAATGCTCATTGCTAAGTTGGTTCGGCACAGCAGTAGTAGATGCTGACGCATCTACGGCCTGTTGGTCTTGTTGAGGAGTTTCAACTGAAACGCGGCCTGGCTGCCATTAGCTGTATGTAAACATTTGGAAATATCACCGGCACTTGGCCACATACCAAAGAACCTGCGGCGGCGTTTTTTGGCTTGAGACTGCTCCGACTGCTCATCTTGCGACCTTTCATCACGGTAAGGCAAGACTGTGATGCAGTCAGTTCACTGATCAAATACAGCGTCAGGCGAGTTGCTCACCCTTGTCCACCTTGCGGCGGATCCAGGCCGAAGGAGTGACTCGTGGCATTACGATAAGCAGAGAAAACAGATTGTATTTTTCTTCCAGCTGAATTGGTGTGATGAAGAAGGAGCTGGCGTTGATATTCGAGTTAATGAGGCCGCGCTCGGCAAGTTCCGTGCCAAGTACAGGCACAAGGCAATGCTTGTGAAATCATTTCATTGTTGTTTTCATCTCAGTGCTCACTTTGGCTACGCACCGCAATCTTGCTCTCATTGGTGGCATAACACGAGGATTAATTACCTGTTCGACCAGAATGCGGAGATACTTTCGAAGTCTTTCGGAGTGGTAGCAGCGACCGGAATCACGTGATCAGAAGCAAGTAAGTGAAATCGTTCGTGAGGATCACCAATTTTCCCATAGTATTTGCAGTGATCGCACATCCATTCTTTTGCCTCTAACGGCGAGGAAGACTTCTAGATGTATTTGTATTCCATCATCTGATCAATGGCTGTTTGGGAGAAAAAGGACCGTTTGACACTAGCTAATCTACGTGGGCTGGCATGATGCACATGCCAGTGCTGTCGCATATGAAAATCCTTCACTGTCGCACATAAAAGTTATTTGTCATCCTCAGCGCATATTTAAGCTGTATTTGAAGCGTTCTCGAGTGGTACCCCGATACAGCTCGAATACACTCAAAATACAGCGGGACTAAGGGCGGTTCAGGGGAGTACAGCCACTTCAGCGACCACGACCGCCACGGCGAGTCACAGGTCCGTTCCTCGCTGCTGCTGCAGCTGCAAGCTGTTGCTGGGCTTGAGCAAGCTGGGCGCGGACATCCCGTATTTCTCGTCCGTGGTCCTCAATAGCGAGATGCGCCTCCCTTAACGGACGACTTGCCTCCCTCTCAGTTCGCTGTGCCACCTCTGCTTCCTGAGCCCTGTCCACCAGACTTTGCTCGACGGTCTCAGGGCGAGGGTCCTTGTCAACAGCCTCCATCATCTGCGCCTCAATTTGTGGATCAGCATAGGCGTCCTCCTCTTCCACGTAGTCCCGCTCTGTTGCCTCGTACAGCGCCACTTTGTGCCGCAGCTCGGTATCTGAGCCGGGGTTGATGGGGTTTATGGCGTTGCGTGGGCGGACTTCGTACCTGGTTGAGCAATGTTAAATTACTAATCCTTGGGGCAGTGGATGAGAGACAAATCTTACGTGATAGACACTAGGTTTTTATCTTTGTCGATGAGGTGCAGTGTGCAGCTTGGATATTCGTGCTTCAGAAGCTCCTCGAGATGCAGCCAGACAGCATGCGGGTCGTCGTAAGGAAGAAGGCACATCTAGGAGTTTCTTAGTACGATTGAAAGATAAATGCTTATACCGGTGGCGTTCGGCATACGATATATATTCTTCCCTGTGGGTCGGACGTGGTCAATTCGCCACGACCAGGCGAGCGAGTGCCTTGTTCGAGTTGCTGAGCATCCGCCATGGTCTTGATGTGTGGAAGGTAGTGGTGTGCGGGTGATTCTGGTATACGAGTGTTTGTGGTACGCGGAAGCGGGTGTGTTTGCTATACGGTGTTTACAAGTTCTCATCTTGGTAGAGAGCGGGATTCTGGGAACACATAGAAAGCAGTTCGGCCCAGCCCGCAGTTTGCGTAAGTGAATGTCACACCTCACTTCCCTTTCGCCTCGCCCCTGAAAGCCACCGAGTCGGCCTCTTTCGGATTCGCCTGAACAAACTTGACGATTCTCTGGCTCAAGCAGTCGGCTGGCACCTCAATCTGAGGAGGTCCAACACCAGTCAAAAGTATGCGGCAGAGCTTCTCTCGCTTGGGGCTGGAATAATGGTTGATCTTGATTTCCAAACGTAGCTGCAATTCCCTAATGCCATTGCACACACCGCTGTAAAGACCATCAGTCGCTCCATTGGAGTGCGCCGTACCACTGATTTTCTGTTTGCAAATTCCAAAAGCGAAATGAGCAAGGAGCACAGCAAGCCTTCCAGTCTTGCGTGTGCCGGGAAGGCATTCCAGGATGGCACTATTCGCAGACACGCCGGATGTGATGCCGCGGCGGATGAACTCGCTTGCCCCCCAAGCACCCGTCTTATCGTCAGTGTCTGGGTGACAGACTCAAAGTCTTGCGAGAAGATATCGATAGGTGGCTCAAAGACGAGGCATCTCAGCTCGAACAGTCCGCGACGCTTGTTGTCAACCTTCTCAAATTCTTCAATCTTCTGCGGCTTTGAGAAACTGTTGTCAAACAGCTTAGTAAGAACATTCAATCTTCGCTAGATTTCGGTGTCTTAATATGTCCGGAGATCGGTTGTCTTGTAGGCCTGAACCTCGCTGATGACGTTACGCAGGCTTGCTTCAGGCTACACCTTGACGACGAAGTCGAATCCATCTGACGGTGGGTAGGTGGCCTTACCGGTAAACAGCTTCCTAGAGGCTCCCAAGCGGAGAGTGATACCCACCTTGTTGCCATACCAAGGTGTCACACGGCTCCCCTTGAGTCCCGCGGTGTTCAAGCGAATGGAAGACCCTGTCATCCACCGAGCCAGTCTTCACCACTTGGACCGTATGGAGTCTCTCGTCGTTGTAGATGGATTTCATCTCGCGAAAATCCTGGTCGCGCTCGTGAAGGAGGCCCGTCATGGTGTTCGTCATGTATAGCTTGAGCGAGGTGAAAGCTCGACGGCATGGTTTTCTCACCCTTGGGTCAGGGACCTGGACGTAGATTAGCGCGACTTGTGGGCCTTCATCTGAGCAGAGCCAAGGTTGCACCGGTAACTCGAGCTGAGGTTCCCTTGCAAAGACGGTGAACGGGGTGACACTGTCTTCGTCGTAGCGGGTATCGCGAGCAAGGAACCAGTCGATGCGTGCTTCTCCGTCTGCTGAAAGGGTTTGCACATGGCAGGCGAGCTACTCGTATGTCTGCCATGTAAGTTTGTCCTGCTGAGACTCGAGCTTGCAGATGATGGTTAAGTCTGACGACTCTCTGGCGGATTCTCTTCAAGGAAGTGGGCTGGCATGGAATTCCTGTCAAAGTTGCTGGCCGTGCCATAAACGCGGACCGGCAGTGAGAGCTCGTCATCTTTGCAGACGTACTTGGGAATACCCAGCTTCGTGTCTTCCGAGCTGACGCTAAGATACACTTCACTGAGCTTGCTCTTGATCTTTCCGGTAGCTGCGAGACACTGAATACAACGCCGCCTCATCAAGATCGATCTCAAGGTCGACTTCGACGTGTTTTGGCGCGTGGATATTGACATCGCCCGGTCTTGATCAAGCCTTTCGGAGTCTTGCCGAGTATGTGTGGTCGCCCACAAACTTTCACTTTGAAGTGGTTCGCGCGGACGTTAATGCTGAGAGTCGGAAACGTCGCGTACGAATTGACCTTCACGCGGAAATCCTAATCTGTGCTGAAAGCAGCGTGGCCTAGTCACCCGGTGTGTGTGGCATTCTCCAAGTACACGATCGCTGGCATTGGACGAGGACGCGTCAGACCAGGCGCGACATACTTGTCATTAGTGCGCACCTGATTGAATCCTTCCGGCAAGGTGGGATTTGTCGCGGCCGGCCTGATCTCAATGAAGGTCTCGTGGAAAATGTCACCTGGCTCGTTCCCGACGGTGTGAGCCACTTTGAATAACAGGTAGAAGAATTGGCGGTAAGTCTCCGCGTCTCCCTCGAGATTGACTTGTTTTCTCTTGAGGTTGCGCAGGTAGTTGGAATTCCCACGGTCCACTATGCGCCAGACTTCTTCGACCTCCATGATGGTGGCGCTGCCGCTGGTGATATACTGGGGGAAGTCAGAGGTCGCTCCAAAATACATGTGCAAATCACGTGGTAAACACACCTCGGATTGATGGTACTGCGTGCTCTCCGTGGGTGTGGGTTTCCTTTTGAGATGCCGCCATTTGTCAGGGTGGTGCTAGAGTGGCTTGTGTGGTATCCGGTTGAATGTTGTGTGAGTGTGAAATGAAGTTGGTGTTGGGAACGCGCGTTCAGTTGTCGGCGACCGATGAGCCTACGGCAGTCGTTGGCCGTTGATTGACAGCCCGATGGCGCGCGAACCAGGGCACTCCGGTGGTATCTGGTATTGCTAAAGAATTGACTGAAACAATTGCTTGATGGAAGAAGTATTGTTATGGATCATTCCCATTTGATTTGTTCTTTATCAGAACTACATAAGCTTGGATACCATTTTCTCAGTTTCCTTTCCTTGTCATTTTTCTTTGACACCATTCATATCCTCCCATAATTTGTTAATGATCGTAATGTCGTTTGAGACCCATTACCGGCTCCCCAAGCCTTTCCCTCGTTCGTTGTCATCATTACAATGTTCGTAGTCATAACACGCCTTCGGTGAAGAAAGATTATATACAAGCATTCGGTGACTGTTCCAAAACACTTTCGTGCGGAATAGTGAACGCCATTGCTCTATAAGACTCCAAGCATGGTTCCATCAGCATTCTTCATCACTCTCATATCAAGGACTGGTGATATGTTTAGAAGAAGGCGATCATGCCAACGGCGCCGACGATCAGAGCGATCGGGGCGGACTTGGCAACACCGGCGTTCACCGTCTGCTCGGCGGGAGCAGATGGGGTGGTGCCGGTGGGAGCAACGGGAGAGGTCTCGTTTCCAGCTGGGAAGGGAGCCTCTGGAGTTGGGGCTGGGGGGGCCGGAACAGGGCTGGATTGGAGAGTGGTAGGGGCCGGAGCGACGGGAGCAACGGGAGCGGACTCCTCAGGAGCAGGCTGCTCGGGGGCTGGCTGCTCAGGAGCTGGCTGTTCGGGAGAGACAGGCGTCTCAGGAGCAGGAGCGGGCGCCTCCGGCTTGGGGGCTTCAGGCTGGGGAGCAGGTGCTTCGGGCTTAGGAGCCTCAGGCTGAGGAGCAGGCGCCTCGGGCTTGGGAGCCTCGGGCTGAGGAGCAGGTGCCTCGGGCTTGGGGGCCTCGGGTTGAGGAGCAGGCGCTTCGGGCTTGGGTGCCTCGGGTTGAGGGGCGGGAGCTTCAGGCTTGGGCTCCTCTGGCTTGGGCTCCTCTGGCTTGGGCTCCTCTGGCTTGGGTTCTTCAGGCTTAGGCGCCTCAGGTTTGGGCTGCTCGGGTTTAGGCGCCTCGGGTTTGGGCTCCTCGGGCTTGGGCTCCTCGGGCTTGGGAGCTTCAGGCTTGGGCTGCTCAGGCTTGGGCTCCTCAACGGGGACAGCAGGTGGTGGGGGAGGAGTGTGCTCTGGTGGCGGGACCTCGAGAGTCGGGGCAGTAGGCTGAACGATCGGGGAAGAGGTGACGGGAGCAGTGGTAGCAGGGCAGTCCTTGACATCAGAAGCACAGCTGGTGATAGTGACGCTGACGGTAGAAGAGAAAGTCGAAGTGAGGGTAGAGTGGGTCATGTAAGTCGTCGTCTCCTCTTCGGTGCCGTGAGTGATAACGGAAGTGGCCGGGCAGTAAGTCGTGTAAACCGTAGTGCCAATGGTCACAGTCGTGTCCTTTGGCGGGCCAACTGGCTCGACGGGGACGGTCGTGTTGGCAGTCGGGTACGGTGCTGGGTGCGTTGGCTCGGCTGGTTTGGATGGCTTCTCGTGCTTAGAGCTGGCAGTCGGGTATGGTGCTGGGTGCGTTGGCTCAGCTGGCTTGGAAGGCTTCTCAGGCTCCGCGGGCTTGGTGGGCTCTGCGGGCTTGCTGGGGTACTCAGAAGGCTTCTCGGGCTCAGTAGGCTTGGTGGGCTCTGCGGGCTTGCTGGGGTACTCAGAAGGCTTCTCGGGCTCAGTAGGCTTGGTGGGTTCAGCAGGTTTGGTGGGCTCCGCAGGCTTGCTGGGGTACTCAGAAGGCTTCTCAGGCTCCTCAGGCTTGTGAGGCTCTTCTGGCTTCTCGGGCTCCTCGGGCTTGTGAGGCTCCTCGGGCTTCTCAGGCTTGCCCGGGTACTCAGAGGGCTTGGAAGGTTCCTCTGGCTTGGAAGGCTCCTCTGGCTTGCCGGGGTACTCGGAGGGCTTAGTAGGCTCTTCGGGCTTGGTAGGCTCCTCTGGTTTCTCAGGTTCCTCTGGCTTCTCGGGTTCCTCGGGCTTCTCTGGCTCCTCTGGCTTCTCGGGCTTTCCAGGGTAGTCAGAGGGCTTCTCAGGCTTGCCAGGGTACTCGGAAGGCTTCTCGGGCTCAGCAGGAACGCTCTGAGAAGTCGTGACGGGCTCTACAGGGTGGGTGTAGATATCCGTGGTCGAAGCAGGAGCGGTTGGCTCGACTGGGAGAGATGGTTTGTAGTCATCCTTGGAAGAGTACTTGGTCGGGCCCTCAACAGAGGTGGGCTTCTCATCGCCGTAGCCAGCAGGCTTGTCGACGGACGAGCTTCCACCGTAGGTAGGAGGCTGTGGCTCGCCATAAGACGGGGCACCGTGGGGGTCATCGCCAGTGGCGAGGGCCACGGCTGCCAGACCGAGGATGGCAACCTTGGATAGCATCCTGGTATACTTCGAACGGATCGATCAAAGTTGTTTTGGTTTAACAAAAATGGATTTGGGGGAGACCGTAACGAGAGAGTCTCAAAGTGCGATGGGAAAGGGAAAAAACCAACCTTTTCAGCCGCATGGGCATGCACTCATATATCTTCCAGAGCGGCCTTCCATCATCAACATCGCATCGGCCTAATGCACGGCCCCAGCCTGCGTGTACAACCTGGGCATGGTAGCAGTGGGGAGAGGGAAGGACGTCGAAGCGTGACGTGAATGGCTGTAGGGTTCAATAGAGATCAACGTTGCTGCAGTAGTTGAACCAATCGCTGGGTTTGGGCCGGAAGGTTTGGGTCGACAGGCTGCCGTCCGTAAGCATGCTATCCTGGCCAAACGACCGAGAAGAGTGTAGAGCAAGTCCAAACAAGGTTGAGGCCGCCTTTCCATAACGGGAAGGCTGGCGCTTGGGAGCACACACGGCACAGGTCGCCCAGGAACAGGAAAGGTTTGGCGTTTTTTTTGCGCGAAGGGCGCGTGACATGAGGCAGGTTGTGCCGTTCGCAGGCTTCTTTGAACCTCCTCCAACCTCGTTGTTGAAGTGGTTGTCAAGGATCCAGCGAGCTTCTAGCATGGTAGCTCTGTTGTCTGGTAGATGCATGCATATTGCTCTTCTGTTGTCGCGGTGGCCGGGGATGGCGCTCTTGCAGTGCAGCGTGCCGTACGACAAGCGCTCGTGTGACCGTGGCCGCCCAGCAAAGCAAAAAGCACATGTTCTTCCAAGAGGAGAGAAGCGCATCGACTGGCGCAGGACACAGCAGCACGCGAATAATGCTAGCCACCTCGTCGCCCGCAATACCCCGGATACTATTGCGTTTAGCGCCTGGGGAGCGGATGGCGATGGTGGAGATCAAGAATAGAACTCGGGCGCGCTCGCCGATCGCCGTGATGCGCATCCTTTGGGCGAGCGCCGTTGTGTCGACTTGTTCGCTGTCTCGGTAGAGAATTCTAAACGCTCATGGCGCCCATTTTCAAACGGCCTTGAGGTATAGAAAGGTTGTATGACATCTCTCCCCACGAATGCTTGTATTGTGTGTGTTTTCCCTCACGAACAAGCCACCTACGCCGCTCGCCTATCAGATGGCAGCGGTTGCCGAGAGCAACATGGCGTGCTAGCCTTCTCTTCCCTGCAGGTCCAGGGGTCAGTTAGCTGGTTGTCCAGTAGTAGTGCTTGGAGAAGGTGGTTCGGCCGCGCTCGCAGCTGCAGGAACACGAGAAGTCCAGGAAAACTTAATCGAGCTATGTCGCATTGTCGCTAGCCCCGCCAGACCATCAATTCACCCATCCACAGAAAACATTCAACCCCAGCATTTTCTCCCCGGATCTTCATTCAAATGGAGAAAAGGATTGCCGTTGGAAATAACGGGCCTGGTCGGTGCTGTGTCTCGCCATGCACCATCTTCTCCGCAGCCAACGGCCACCGTGACGACTCTTTTCACGACGAGTTTGAGAAGACTCCGTGAACACGAGCTATGCAACATGATACAATGCCGCATCCTCAATACGATATAGCATGGCAGGGGAGCTGCCTTGCTCAAACAGCTCGCCCAGCTACCTCGTTGTTGAATGGCTTGCATCCCAGCCCCGCTCGATTGACAGGGGAACCGGAAGTCTATTAGGCGGATGCTTCTTTTTGCCGTAGCATTACTAGTGACTACTATTGCAAGTTATTGTACTTCTGTACCATTGGCGACATCGGCGATGGATTTTCTTCCGCCTCTGGTCCGGAGAAACACGAGCAGCCCAAGCGAACAACCCGCCAGTCCGTCAAGCCAAAATCACGACAGCTAGCGTGCTCGTTACGCCTCGAATGACGGTATACCGTGTCTGGACTCACGCTGGCCGAGAACGACACTTCTTTAGCCTCCGAGGACAACCGCTTCCGAACTCGAGCCGGCCGCAGACGCGATCAACACGGGTGTGACTACACACGCTCACATCGCCGAGACGGAAAGCTGCTGACATGCGTGCACACGGCGCTGCGCATACTCTCAATTCTGGGGAGCCGACAGCAGCAGTTGCCCGTCGAGCCCATTGGTAACTTTCCTTTCCACGGGAATTCTGGTTCCGCTGGGCCACCCGACGGCGGGCATGCGAGAAGCCATGCGATTCCCACGGTTGCACCAAAAGCCAAGGAACGCCTCACCGTTTCAAATTCCAGAGCTTGTGTTGACAGCGACCTTTGGCTTGCCGACAATCATCAGATCAACACTGTTGGGTTCCCCATCGCGAATTACACACTACCGCTGACGACATTGCCGTTACGTGAAGTTTACTGAGAGTTGTCAACGGATTTTGCTCTGCTCGGTTTGCGCTCCAGACGATGCATCAGATGTGATCGGGACTTCAGACGCCACTGATCCAATATGACATCTCGAGATCGCCCTTCCAAAGCGTTTCACGAAGATCTCACGTCAGCGTTGATGTCTTTCGATCCGACTTTGGCCAATGCAGGACTTCCCCTGGAGTAATTGCATACATGCATCCCGCAGCAATGGAAAGAGCTCGATCCTTGAGAATCTGTGCCCAATGCTTGCATATATGTGCTCAGCTTATATTGCGCCGGTAAGGTTTGTTGCAAAGCTAAGTTGACAGTGCTCGGCGGAGAGAAGGATGTTGCTACCAAAACACCAGAACAAGCCATGCCCACCGCCGGAAAACGCGCGCAAGCTGAATCCATTGCCAACTGCGCTCTTCGTGCTCGTATCATCATCTCCAGTATATCAAGAACACAGCTTCTGCCATTGAGAGAAGCTGCCTCCAGTGAGAGTACCTCCGCCACACCTGAAGCACACACCAATCATCCCAGTATATTCAGAATACTCTGCGACCATGGAGAGACGATGGTTCAACCTGCGTCTTCTCCGCAGCACCCCGTCCACATACCCTCAACTGCAGCATACTCAAGATACCACAATACCCTTGAGACAGGCTGATCAAGACGAGAGCATCTCCGCAACACTCTGTGCACATATCTTCCACTCCAGCATACCCCAGATTACCACACTGCTCTTGAGAGAGGCTGATCAAGAGCAGAGCATCTCCGCAACACTCTGTGCATATATCCTCAGCTCTGGCGTGCCTAGAAATACCATATTGTCCTTGAGGAAGACTAATGAAGACGGGAGAATCTCTGCGGCGCGTCGTGCTCGTATCATCAACCCCGGTATACTCAGGACGTATCTTTGACACTGAGATAGGCTGTTCCGAGCGAGTATATCTCCGCAATCCTTCATGCTCGTACCATCGCCTTCAGTATACTCAGAATATCATGTCACCATTGAGATGGATGGGCTGGGCGATTGCATCTCCGTAATCCTCCATGCTCGTATCCTCGCCTTTAGTATACCTAAACCACTACTTGACCGCTGAGAAATCTTGTTTGAATCGAGGCATCTCTGCAACATTTGAGGTGGTATCATCGACTTTAGTATACCTACAATAATCCTCTACCATTGAGAACGACTGTCTTAGATCAAGGTATCTCCGGACCGCTTCGAGGAAGTATCCTCGCCTTCAGATTTACCTATAATACTACTTGGCCACCGAGAGAGTCATTTCCAAATTCAGCTGTCTCTGCGGCCTTCGAGGTTGTATCATTAACTCCAGTATACTCAAATCATTACTCTACCATTTAGAAAGCGTGTTCTATATGTGTGATCTCCGCAGCACTTTGAGGTAGTTTCTACCGCTTTGGTACTACGAGAATACCATTTCGCCGATGAGAGAGCGTTTCTCTAGCCTGGATGTCTCCACTGGATTCGTCGTTCGTTAAGCACCTATCTTCCCTCGTGGTTTTATATAATCGCCATCGTGCCCTTGAGATCGCATTCAAATGATATGGACATCTCCCAAAGAACGTGTGACGCTTGAGCTCAGATCTACCGCTCTGGTGCTACCAAAATACCATGTTTCCATTGAGAGAACCTGTTTCTCACTTCGGTATCTCTACTATTTTCATTGCCTATTATGCAACTATCCTCTCCCCTGTCTTTATAAAATCGCCATCGTGCCATTGAGATTGTACTCAAATGAAATGGATATCTCATGAACAACGTGCGACTCTTGAGCTCGTATCTGCTGCTTCAGTGCTGCTAAAAACCACTTCCCCATTGAGAGGACATGCTTCTCACTTGGGTATCTCTGCTTTACACGTTGCTTTTTATGCAAGTATCTTCTCTTCCATTGTTATCAAATTGCCACCATGCCGTTGAGAAAGTAGTAAAACATCATGGGCATCTCCGAAAGAATGTGTGGTTATTATGCTAGTATCCTCGTTCCCGTGGTTCTGAAACAGGCACATTTCCAACGGGAATGTCTCTTCAAGATCCTGTGATCTCCATAGGGATGAGTAGCTTTAGGTGTACTATCTTCAACTCCCGTTATATGAATACGTTAGGTTGCCTCTGAGAGCAAAAGTAAAAACATGGTGTTGTCTTTCTGACTTAGAACAAATTTTCACTAAGTCAAAATGAGAACGGACCATGAAACCATTCGATGATAGCATGAAACGTTCAATTCATTGAACATAAAACAGAAGCCATTACACATATTACTCATACAATCATACTCGTACAATTACTCATCATCTTCATCCTCGTCTTCATCGTCATCGTCATCGTCAACCTCCTCCACATCCTCCTCCCTCGAGCGCTTGCGCTTGCTACCAGCGGCCTGGCCACGCGCCCTCAGCGAGTCCTCGTGCTGCTTCCAGCCACGAGGTTTTCTCGCCTGGGTCGCAGGCGGGTCGTGGTACTCCTTGCGGAGCCGGTCAAACAGGGAGATGATACCCGTCTCACCACGGGTCACGTTGAAGCGCTCGTTGAACTGGCGCGTGAGCTCGGGGAAGCCCAATTTGGGCCTCTGCCCAGCAGCCTCCACGACGAACCTCCTCAGCCACTCCCGCTGCTCGAGGGAGTAGTCCTCCCTCTGCTGCTGACGGAGCGCTGGCCAGAAGCCCGCGCGCTGGTAGGTCTGCTCACGGTGCTTGTTGAGAGCAGCGATCTTCTTGGCATCGCGCCAGTTCATGGTGGCGGCGTGCTGCCATCTCTTCCAGCCACGGGAGCCGTAGCACCACATCTTGTGCGGCTCTACGTCTCCCACGTGGCAGCGGGAGCGATCGACGGTGATGTGTTGGCCCTTGAGCTCAACGGTGTCGTAGGTAGCCTTGCGGCCACCGGTCTGGTCGTGTTCTCCGCCGCGCTCTCCGTTGGTAGGATCGTGGACGAGAGCAGGAGAAGGAGCGGGCGATCTGCCGGGTTGATAGGGTGCTGCGGTGGTAGCAGCGCGAGGGGTGTCTTCCTGTCCAGGAGGTGACCATGTGTCATCCTCATGCGGCGCACCGGGGACCCAGACGATGTTGATATCTTGGGTAATATCAACGCGATCCTGCATAATCAACCACTGACGCAGGCGGAAGATCTGCGCAGCGGTCGGACGCGCTGGGAGGTTGTGATTACCTCCCAGATTCAGAGCAGCCCAGCCCGCATCGGAGTCGTTGCTGCCGTTCGTCAGGAAGCGCCAAGCGCCTTCACCAGCCGGCTGTCTCTCCGGGTTGAGGAGCTCCCTGTCGGGACGGAAGGTGACGAATGGACCGGCATTTGGGCCGATACCAATGGGGAGGGCACCTTGACGACGGGCCTCAGTGACTTCCTGGGGGCTACTGTACCCCATTTCCATTGCGCGCGGCATATCCACGGCCGGATTGAGCCACCCCCAATCGCCAACTCCCAGGATGATGCTGACGGGGTTGACCAGACCCCCAGCGTCGAGCACTGGCTGTGCTTCGCTGTACATGTCGCGTCTGCCGTCGTTCAGCGGGTGCCTGTTTGGATCGACGATGTACGAGGCCTGAAGGACCTTCTCGGACTCGATCCATTCGACATTCAGCTCGCTGATGGTAGGCATGCCAACGACACCTTCGCTGCGGAGCTGAATGTGCCCGCTTGGGAGCACGACGACAGCTGACTCCACGCCATCGACGTTGATGGCTGGGAAAGCGCGAGAAAGGTGGGCTGCTCTCTCGTCCAGATCTGAGAGCACGTAGCCCTCGTTGCGACGCGGTACCGGATATGCGACCGGGTCTGGGTACCTCTGCTCTAGGTAGTTGGATTGAGGGGTCATGGTGGTGGTTGGAGCGTTTTCAAGCCCAAGCACGCGCGCCTCGAAGTCGTCCATGATCATGAAGCAGTGTTCGCGCCTCAAGAACCATGATGGCAGGCCGTTGATGGCAAGGTATTGAGCGTACCATGCTTCGTCGTACGGCGCTGGGTTGTTCCGACTGGGTTCGCGGTATTGGCGCGACCAAACGCCATCTGAGCGCTGGATGGCCATGATGTCGGGTGGAGAGAGGACGATCAAGGTGCGTACGTTGCCTTGAACGTCGGTGTAGGTGTACTCGTAGCCATCGGGCATTCTGGAGAGTTCGGCAAGGTCGCGACGCATTTGGAACTCGCGACGCAATTGTGATAGAGCCTCTTCTCCATGGCTTGGATGATCTACATTCGAGTTAGTCGCTGTCAATCGTTGGCAATGAGACGGATATTTTACATGAAGTGCCCTCGAGCAGGTGGCCGAACGTGTCGGACGGAGACAACTCCTCGTTCTCAGAGGCTGGGGGTGAGTTGATGGACTCTTGTTCTGGCATACAGTCAGCCGATTACAATGCTATTAGCTTGATGTGGGGCATGCCGTACTTTCGGTGGGGTCTTCAAGAGGGATGTAGTCGTCGCTTGGTGACGCCATGTTGAACTGCTATTGTTCTCTTGTTTTTATGGTACAAAGACTTGCGGTAGGTGCGTGAATGCTTGCGAAAGGTGTATTGTGCGGTGATAACGCGTTAAAAGAGCGGAAGTGGTGCGTGTGCGATGTGTGTAAGGAGAAGGAGGTGGTGTCGTGTTGTGTCGAAAAGTTGCGAGCGAGGAGGGGTAGATATCTACGAGCTCACAAGCAAGCAAACGGCGTAAGTGAACGCACGGAGCTCCACGTGCAGCTCTTGTATCCATGCGGTTCTATCAACAACCAGCTGACGCCGGTTTAGTGCGGTTAAACACGTCTACTTCGTTTGCTCGTGAAGGAGGTCTGTCTCGTGCAAGAGAATTCATTCACAGACGTTGGTAGTCCGGACACGTGCCTTTACAAAGAGGGTGCGGTCAGCGGGAACATCTGATTAAGAATAACATATGCTTGTCACTAGAAGATCGTTAGTTTTCCTCGTGCAATCAACATGAATTGATAGAAGAAGCATAGTAGGAGGTCAGACGGGAACAAAGGGTTGAGGTGTGAAAGAGACAAAGACAGCAACAACGCCGCGTTCGGTTGTTTGCGGGGCGGGAAAACAGGTCGATCAGAGGGTATGAAGACATTAAACATTAGCAAACGCAAATATGCTACATCTAATGGAGTAGAATTCTTCAGACCGTGGCGAAAGACTGTCGTAATATGTGTTCATATTGTAGATAGCAAAAGAATCTTCGGTTTGGACAAAAACACCGTGGAGAAAAGGACTCAAGAACGATAGAATCTCAAGTAGCTGACAGGGGTTATGGTACTAGGGCAACTGGAAAGGGACTTATCGTTGTAGACAACCTGTTTGATCTAAATCCCCTCATTGGTATGCTTATTCCCTCTGGAGCAATCTGGGCACAGCTGGGATACTGGTTCTTCCACCAACACCGTGTAACTGACAACAACATCTCGCTCGTATCCAAGCTCTTTCTTGCTTTTCTATTGTTATAAAGTTTCGAAATGTGTATTGTATGGGTTTCAACCCAGAAAACATCGTGTTATCTCAAATGTGCGGTCGGCAGAGGGCGTGTTTGAAGCAGGAGCGCAGTTGAAGCGGTAGCGGTAGCATCAGCAAGGATTTCTAGAGTGGATCGAACCATTGCGCTGGAACTCGCGGTGTCGGATCAGTCTGTAGATAATGCACAGGCAATTGTAGATGATATGTATCAGAGGGATCATGAAGAGGTGAGGTCGGCATCATGAAGCGCAAGCGACGAGCTGCACCACTGCTCCGGCCTCCGGGAGTCCGCAGGCCGAGCGAATTCCGACATTCCATTCGACATTCCGATGATGTTGGATGTTAAAATACGAATAAACAACATACTTTCTCGAAATAACTTGCAATAACTCCAAAAGAACTGAAGATACTCGCACTGGCGAGGCATTTCGACTTGTGGTGTGGTAGCTAGTCGCTACAGTGTACGCGAGATTCTCACTGCTCTGCCGTCAGGCGAAACTACCTTAGGTGAATCCACGCCCACAACCGTTCCAAAGACCTCGCAACATGACATGCCATACCGGAAGAGTCGCCTGTACCAGGGACAGTTGGTGTCTTCTCGTAACATAAGCGATGCCCCATATCGGTGCAGCGCAAGTCATTGTTACCAAAACACCAGTGACATGGGCGCTTTAGCTTGGCCCAAAGGCAGTGTTCATGAGGAGGACCTGCTGTTATTGATACAAGACCAGCTTCCTTGACATTCATAGTAGAAGTCGCTGAGGAAATAAAGTTTATGGCCGGCAAACCTTTCAAAAACAAGGTAAGGCAGCTTACAACATGCTTGCTCTGGCGGCAAGATCACGATCTCCTTGAATGCAATTCAACAGCTTAGGGTCTGCTCGACTCACAATCTCAGCGCAACTACAACACAGGTTGAGATCACTATTCGACCCCGGTACAGTAATGCCTGCGACCCGCAATGTCGACCCTTGCCCCGATGCCGCGTAGCAACAACCCTTGTAATTGACATTGCATTCGCCACACGAGCACATTAGCCAGGCAAAACACCATAACAACGACCGCCATGCACCGCGATTCCTTCTTTGGATGAGGCCGAAGCCATTCGTAACGTTTTCTTACGCGCTTGTCGCCTGCCTATTAGCGCCTCCTCCATCGACCTCATCTCAATCTCCCGCTCAAAATCCGACACGCAATATCGATCTTTTTTAGATTAATCGGAATGTCTTGTCCGGGGATGCGCAACCCAATTGGCTGTACGTCTCAATGCTTGGGGAATACGACATCAGAAGAGAAGGGAGGGTAGTAGCTCGGACGGAATGGCATTAAACGAAGGGCACCAAGAGAAGTTGGATTCACTACTAGGAAGGCAAAGTGTACGAAATAATACAAGAGTACAATTGCAGCCGATGAAACCGACAATAAGAATGGTTCAACCAAGGATGATTGGCGAGGGATTGAGTTTCCGATCAAAAAAGAAGGTAAAGGCAATGACCAAGAATAGCAACAGACGAGGGCATGATGAGCTCGTTGTACTCAAAGTCTGTTAGTACGAAATCGGCATTCGAAACGGCCATCAGCAAGCAAAATCCCGCTGAAAACGGTGTTATGAGCCTACACTGCTGTATCGCATTTGTTCCAACATTACAAGACGGTCATTGGAATTACGAGCGCACACCACACTCCACAATACGCCAAAACGCATACCAACTTTCTCACTTTGCAAAGTCGAGCGATCATGAACACACAAGACGCATTGATTCTTGCAAGCCCCGAAACATAACTACCATGCTACCTTGCGATAACCTCGGTCTTGGGGGCCGGCAACGTACAGACGTAACGCGAGAACACGAAATCGGCGAAGCTCACGTTCCAAGATTTGCCATGGCACAAGCGGACGTTGCTTGATCAGGGAAAGAGATATCATTTGCCATAACTGGTTGTCTACATTGCCAAAACCAAGGGTTCGCGAAGGTCGAAACAACAGGAACATCACATTTGGCGGGTGCGAAAATCACGACCGTTGAAGGGCTTCGTCGTTCGCAATGCTGCTCTGCTGTCGAAGAGCAGGAAATTCATAAGCTAATACGCTCGCTTGCGGCAACGACACCAATATCTATGATCGAGAACCCAAGATAAATCGACGAAAGAACGAAGTTACTTGAGAATACAAAGGATACCATAAGCACAACATGCGGGAAAGAAGATCATCAACGCCGCTGCAAAACTACCATTTGTTCGCTGGGAGAAATGATGGTTTCGAAGAAGGGTCGTCCAGCCACTTTGCTGTGAGTTGAAAGCAAAAAGCGATGCTCCTGGGTTACGTGAGTAAGTGCGTTCAATTTCGGAAGGCTTCCATACAGTTCACACGCGGCGAGATGCGCTATCATTAATCTTCGTAAGGCTCCCAATTGGCCTGGCTCAAAGTCTTCGTCGGCGAGACTGGAGCAGATATAGGTAAGGCCAACCGCGACCAAAGATCTCACAGTCATGAGAGAAAACCCGCGATCTTTTACGGACATAGAGCGCTCACACCAGCATCCGACTCCATACGCAGCATACAAGTTATGCCCGCATGAACGCACCGATCGAATGATCTCTAGCCTTTCGCTCAACTTCATCAATGAAGAGTCTACAGATCGACCCTCCCAGCAACGAACGGGAAGTCCGATTTCCAACGATCCACCAGCAAACCGATTGGCCTCCTTTCGTGCGTACGTCGCGGCGCGCAACGCTTATTGTCATGTCAGCAACGCTGAATACCTATAAGTCGCGGCAGATTTGAAACTTTGCAAGACGTACAAGAGCAAGGAAGAAACATACTTCGATAGATCTGCCCAGTAGCGAGAAGAGCGATTGACTTTAACGTGGACGTGTTGAGAATGGTAAACAACCGCCGCAAAAGTGATAACTTCAACGTACAACGATACGAGTATAGAGATCAATCAAGAAACGACTTTGTGATCCGTCAGTGATGTCGAATTGGGCCTGACTTTGTTGATCGATCATTTGGTTTGATCTATCGGTATGGTGATTGCTTAGATCACGCTTGATAGATGAAATAATTGATCAATGTACTCTATGAGCATCGAAGCTGGATCATCGTGATTTACGACTAATGAGACATCGATTCTACAGGGTTCACGAATGTTCAGCAACTTCAGTGTAAGCGAAGGGGTTTTAGCCAAATACAGACGGTGGACTGCTGAGCAGAAACAACAAAAGACTCCGAGGTATTGCTACGTATAAAGACGCCAAATAACACACAAACAGCACCGCTCGCAGATCGAAAGTTGTCTGAGCAACCTAACAAGATCATCAAGACCCGGTGATCCCCGAAAGTATTATTCTGAACCTTGATGTGCAATTCGCGATTGGGATCTTGTGCGCACATGATTAACAACCGCTTCCATTCTCCCAACCTTCCCTCTCAAGGCAGCCGATCAATCACCAACCCGTGCCATCATGTGCCCAACCCGTGTCCGCATCAAACCCATTCCACTGATCCTCATCGATATCGCGAGGTTAGAACGTCTTGCGTGATTCCGCGTCAAAACCCCTTCTCTCATAATGCAGCACCCTCCCAAGCAAATCCTCCTTGCTCAGAACGTCTTCGCTGACTTGAGCTGCCACGAAGCGCCTTTTGCCGAACACATTGACCTCGGTGGGGATGAAATATCGAGGTCCAAGGCGCTGAAAGCCGCGCTCCCAGGTGCCGAAGGCGATGGCTTGGAGAGAAAGGGTGTGGCATGAAGGGTCGCGCGTGTCGATGGATCTATGGATGGAGAAGACTTCTGCCGCCAGCCGGGCGAGAGCAGCGTCTTTGGTGGCGTAGTAGCCGGCACTGCGGGAATTGGCGTAGTCAGACGGCATGTTGAGGATGTTGAGGATTCTGAGCTGTGCAAGAGTAAGATTTGTGCTGGATGGATGTCAACAGAGAAGAGAGCTTCGAAAAGGATGATGCGCAGTTATGACTTAGGAGCCTTTTCCGTACCGGGTCATATGTCGTCCTTCGGGCGGATTCAGACACACGGAGAGAACATCCTGCCGGAATTCCAAGCGTTACGGTGGTTGACATGAGTGAATCCCTCCGTCTTGGAGACAGTAACGATCTTGAGTTCCTCGCACATACGGCGCTTTGTTCGTATTCCAAGTGATCACGAGCTTGATCAAGTTCACACGCGGCAGAGTTTTGTTAAATCGAAGACTTGAAATCTAGGTAGCTAGTACGGATAAGGGTAAGCGTAAGACACATGATCGCAATGGACAGGCTTCGAAGTGAGGAAATGTTGATATCTGTACATGGCATCTTGGCACCGCCTTTAGTCTGTTCTCGTATTCTGACACGCCCATCTCTACGACCGCCAAAAACTTCCATAATCTTGATACTACACATACAATGCAAAACCCTACTCCTTGGCCGAATAATTATCAGCCTCATACCTCTTTCCTCTAAAAGCCCACACGCCAAAATTGCCACAGCTGACATCACCTGGGTCGAGGTCGTTGAGATCCCACCTGAGACTCCTGAAGCGGTTCTCGCCGGGCTCGATGAGCAAGTCCATTTCGCCGCGGGATTGCTTCTGGACCCATTCGATGTCGCGCTTCATGTCGAAGTCCGTGTAGCCGGTGCAGATGACGGGGACCTTCATGTCGAGCAGCTTTGGCAGAGTTTGTTGCCATTCGTGCGAGCTCGCGGGGTGGCCTAGGCCGGGGTGGAAGCACACTACTGCGTCGAAGTAGGGGTCGAAGGGTCCGAAGTGCTGCGCTTCGTGGAGGGTGTGGAAGTAGTCTACGTAAGTGGTGATTTTCATTTGGCCACCGAGACGGTCTTCGACGATGGCGCCGAAGGGGTTGGAAGGTGTCCGGGGAGGAAGGGGGAATTCGTGATCGCGGTTGGCCATGCTTTCGGGGCCGATGAAGATTAGATGGAGAGAGACTCGCGGGAAAAGGTGCGAGAGTTGCAGCCAGACCTCGCGGGGGAGAGAGGACTCGGCGCGGGCACCGAGGATGAAAAGGCGGACTGGAGGTGGGTTGGGCCTGAGACCCTTGATGGTGATGTCTGCGCCGGAGCGTTCAGGGTGGAGGGTGTAGCGGAGGGCTAGAAATTAAATCAGTCATGCAACTCAAATGGAGATGGCAGGTATCTCTTACCGCTGAGTGACCTCAAGCCTTCGGGGGTCATTCTGCCGCCCTTTGAAAGGCTGTACGGGCTCAACTCGTGCAGCACACTGCCAATGGTGATCGGGTAGGTCAGCAGTCTTGTGACCTGCCTCATGGCCCTCTCGTCGTCAATGGCGTTGAACTCTCTCGAGTACAGCATAGTATCCCAGTTTGTCAAATTGACCTGCGCCTCATCCATCGTCGCTCCGGGATATTCAAATTCGGGGAAGAAGCGGCCTGAAACCAAATCGTGGTCATCCTCGTTGATTTCTCTGAGCTGGTCGCAAATCTCCAGATGAGCCTCATAGTCGTCGGCAAAGTGGTCTTCAGAACATGAGACCGGGATGCCACAGTCGGGACACTCGTAGCGTACGTGCGCGGGAGGAAGAGAGCCGGTCTTGCGAGATTCAAGATCTTGCGGCGAGGCTGGCGTGCGTGTCGCCTGATGTTCGGGATGCGGGCAGTATGCATTTTGCTTCATCACCGCCGCTCTCTGGCGAATAGCGGGCGAGGGCGAGTTCGAGAAGGAGTGGAAGAGGTTGTTCGGCTTCAGCATGGCTCGGGAGCCATCGCTTTGCTTGTCCGTCGTCCTCCCACGGGGAGCGACATATGGCGGTACTTGGTTTGCAGGCTGTTGCAGCGAGTCCACACCTGAAGCGGCCTTTTGGCGTGCTGAGTTGTGGATCTGACGAGGTTTTGAGGATTGTTTCGAGGCAGACGAAACAAAAGTCCGGCGGATTGCTGCGTTCTGAGCGGTAGGGCGAGTGGCGGGCGCGGCGGCTGTGCGCAGGCACCGCGTACAAATGTTTCTTGAGGCCATGGTTGTCGGTCTGTTCTTGTACCTGGCCGCTGGTCACAAGATGTTCGCTGTCGTTGTCGTCAACTGGGACGTCTCTCATCAATTGTGCCCGAAGGAGATGGGCTTGCCGGCTTAGGGCCTGAGGTGAAGCGCAGCATTGGATGATGCCGCCAGCCAGCCAGCTCCCCGCAGACTTGACCAGCGCCTTCGCGAGAGAGAGACAGGCAGCGCGCGCGAGACGCCCATCGGCCAAGATTTAACAACTTCAATCGCCTTTCTTCTACTACCTTCGCCTGTGCACTTTCACCACGGCGCAAGTTCCAGCGCACTCGTTCACGGCCTGCTCATTCGACATTGGCAGAGGGTTTCAGGCGCATCGGGAGGATAGAAGGAGGACCTGTTGAGCGCTTTCGGTTGGCGCATTTGGAAGAGCGTGGGAAAAGTCACCAGAACATCTTGAGCATACCTTGGACTTGCACTTCTCCAAGATCGACCGCAGCACATTCCTAGATGAACAGCATCTGGACGACATCTTCTTCGAAAGAGTGAATAAGCTACCGCCTGCTCGCCGAATCCTTGGCGTAGACTCGGTCCTTCACGTCACTTCATCGACCACCTCCAAACACCCGCTATTACAGCACTACCGCATATCTTCTCGCGCAATACACTTATTGCCAACGACTGAGCTCTCACCACTCGCCGCGAGCTCGCGTGAGCACCTGGCGTCATGGCCAACACCCAGTCTTCCCAGGCGTTCTACTCGCTCACCCTCGAAGCCGGTTCTGCGCCAACCGCTGCATGCTTGTGCAATGTCATTCCCGGCCTCAAAGCGACCGATCAGCAGATCTTCGAAGCGCGAGGCGAGCGTGTCTACCTGCGACGTCTCGTAGTCACCGAGACCGAAGTCAAAGTCGAGACTGTGCTCGAGCAAGATGTGTTCAGCATTATCAGAGGAGTCGGCTCCTTCAAGATCCCGGGAACTGAGAAAGGTACGATTGCATCCTACAAAATCTCATGGTAATCGGGTGGCTTTGCGCGTTGTGGCACGGTGCTATGCTTTTTCTCTATGGGCGCATCGCCACCTTGTTCATACATACCCAAGGTCAAACATATTGCGCACTGCGCGCACTCATGCTCATCATTTGCCAGGTCCACCATGAAGAACTTCAGCTAACTCGTCTCTCTAGATCTGCTTGCCATCTCCTCTGACTCTGGCAGAATGGTCATGCTCGAATACAATGCCGAGCGCAACCGCCTGGACAAAGTACACCTGGAAACTTTCGGCAAATCTCAAATTCGCCGCATGGTACCTGGCCAATATCTCTCTGTCGATCCCAAAGGCCGCTGCCTTATGATGTCTTCCGTCGAGAAAAACAAAGTTTCCTACATCTTCCAGCGCAACCCCGATGGCGAAATCAACATCTCCAGCCCACACGAAGCCAACCAATCATCTTTACTGTGCTACGACCTTTGCGCTGTTGACACCGGCTGGGAGCACCCTGTATTTGCAGCTCTTGAGGTTGACTACTCCGTGGTTGAGAACGAGCCTTCGAGAGCGAGCGCTCCTCCCAAGCACCTCAATTATTACACCGTCGATCTCGGTCTCAACCACGTCGCAAAATCTTGGAGTGGCCCCTGTGATCCCACCGCGAACAAGGTGTTCACTGTTCCCGGTGGCCAGGAAGGACCATCCGGTGTCATCATTTGCGCTGAGGGTCGCTTGTACTGGATGCACAAAGGACAGAAAGCACCCATGAGCATTCCCATCCCTCAGCGCCAAGGCGCATTAGAACAGGCACGTAATCGCTACATTGTGAGTGGCTGCATGTTCTCCAACAGAAGCAAGCGCTCCTTCTTCCTTCTGCTCCAAACGGACGACGGTGACGTTTTCAAACTCACTATGGACATGCAACTTGACGACCGTGGCCGTATAACCAACAAGGTCGAAGCGATGAACCTGAGATATTTCGACACTCTCCCAGTCGCTCGCCAAATGCTGCTCATCAAGAAGGGTTATCTCTACGTTGTGGCTGAGAGCGGTCCCAGCAAAATGTACCACGTGGATGGTCTGGCTGAAGATGACGAGTTTGAGCCTTGGAACAGCTTCTCGTCTTCAACGCTCGCGGATCACTGGACTCCCCTTGAGCCGCTATCTTTCAAACCGCGTGCGGAACTTCACAATCTGTCTGAGTCTGTCAATGTAGAAGGCTTGCATCCTCTTACTCGTACTGACGTCGACAATTTGACTGGAGAAGACATGCCCCAGATTTATGCCATCCAGGGCAAGGGTGATCAATCAATGTTCCGCTCAATCCGCCATGGCATGTCTGTCGAAGACATCGTCTCCAGCGACATGGGCAATGTTCCTTACGATCAAGTTTGGTCAATGAAGAAGACCATGGACGATCAATACCATCACTACATTCTCCTAAGTAGTGCATACACCGAGCGCACAACCGTACTCGGCATCGGTGATGAGGTTGAGACATTGGAAGACACTGCTTTCCTCACAAGCCGTGCGACCATCACCGCTGCTCAAATGGGTGACGATTCGCATGTACAGGTGCACGCTCGTGGTGTGCGTACAATCCGTGCTAACGGCACTGTTGGTGAATGGAAGGCTCCCACACACCGTACCATCGTCACTGCTGCTGCAAACCAGCGCCAACTGCTCCTCGGCCTCAGCTCTGGCGAATTGGTCTTCTTCTTCATGGATCAAAATGGCGAGCTGAACGAGCTTGAGGAGTATCCTGAAATGAGTGATCGTGTTACTGCGATTGGCATTGGCGCAACTCCAAAGGGCCAGCAGCAAGCCAAGTATGGTGTCATTGGCTGCGAGGATCGCACGATTCGTGTGCTTTCTACAGACCTGGAGACTCCGCTCGAGCCTCGAAGCGTCCAGGCTCTTTCAGATGTGCCAACCAGCATCGAAGTCGTTGAGATGATCGACCCCAGCTCGAACAGCGCGGTGAACTTCGTGCATATCGGTCTCAAGTCTGGCCTCTATCTTCGCGCTCTTATCGACGAAGCAACTGGCGAGCTGTCCGATGTGCGTTCCAAGTTCCTTGGTCACAAACCTGTCCGCATCTTCCCCGTTGAGGTCGAGGGCCAGCAATGCGTTCTTTGTGTCTCATCAAGGCCATGGATGGGCTTTCATCATCCAGTCACGAAGCAGTTTACCATGACGCCACTTGTCACCGGACCAGTCACAGCAGCATCTCCGTTCGTCACAGAGCACATCTCTGGTTTGTGTGGTATCATGGACACTGAGCTTCGGTAAGTTCTGAGCATTCTCCCAATTGCCATCATATTAAGTATGAAATTGACAAGCTGACTATTTGCTCAACAGTATCTTCACCGCACCGAGGTTGGGCGGTCGCTTCGTCTACAACAACATCCCATTGGAATACACACCTCGCAACTTCACTCGCAACCCTTGGCATGCTATGTACTATGTCATTGAAAGCGACGCCAACACTCTCAGCAAAGCCACCATCACCGAAGTTTTGAGCAGCAAGATGGAGGAAGACAAGGCAGTGCCGCAAATAGGATTGCCATCCGCCCCCTCCCACTGGGCTTCTTGCATCCAGGCCATTGATCCCGTCAATGAAGGTGTTGGTGTCACATCGACTATCTACCTTGAAGACAACGAGTCCGCTCTATGCTGCGCTTGCGTTCCGTTTGAGTCGCGCGACTATGAAGTCTACCTGGCAGTCGGCACTGGGCAGGACATGAACGTTACCGGCAAGCCTTCTGCTTATGAGAGCCGTGGCGGCGGATACCTTCACATTTACAAGCTCCTCGACAACGGCACGCGCATGGAATTCGTACACAAGACTCGCTTCAACGAGCCCATTCGCGCTATTCTTCCCTTCAAGGGACGTCTCGCCGTGGGTATCGGCAGTGAGCTCTTCATCTACGATATCGCCAGCAAAGCCATGCTGCGCAAGACTCGCGGTGCTCGTGTGCCTAACACGATCGTCACTATCAGTGCCGCCGGCGACCGTCTTGTGTGTGGTGACGTTGCTGAATCCCTCACCTACATCGTCTACAAACCAAAAGCCAACCGCATGATTACCTTCGTCGACGACACCGTGAAACGTTGGACCACCGCCTCCACCATGATCGACTACGAAACTTCCGCAGGCGGCGACAAATTTGGCAACCTCTGGGTCCTGCGCTGCCCTCCACAAGCCTCCGAAGAAGCAGACGAAGACGGCATGAACGGCTTCATCGTCAACGAACGCCCCTACCTAGGCGGCGCACCCTACCGACTCGAAAACCGCGCCCACTTCTTCGTCAACGACATCCCCACCACCATCAAACGCACGCCCCTCGTCGCAGGCGGTCAAGACGTCATCTTCTGGTCCGGCATCAGCGGCACCATGGGCATCATGGTCCCCTTCGTCTCCCGCGAAGACGTCGCTTTCTTCCAGAACCTCGAGCAAGCCCTCCGCACCGAAGACCCGCCTCTCACCGGCCGCGACCACCTCATGTACCGCGGCTACTACGCGCCCGTCAAGGGCGTCATCGACGGCGATTTGTGTGAGAGGTTCATGGCGCTGGGTCACGATGGCAAGGCGCGTATTTCTGCGGAGCTGGACCGCGAGCCGAAGGAGGTTGAGAAGAAGGTTACGGAGATGAGGACTAGGGTTGCGTTCTAGAGGATCGCTGTTGTCGCGCTGCTTGGAATATCGGCTGCTCATCGTTGGAGGTCGCCCCATCACCCTTTTGTCGCAGTTGTTCGGGCTGCGGGGACGTTCTTATGATACCCACTGCGAACAGACGAAAATGTAAAAATAAAAATTGTGAAGAAGCAGAAAATCGTCTTTGAGCCATTTTCCCCCTCCCGAGTATTCATAATTCACAATTGACATCTGTGTCGTATTTTTTCAATCTGGGCAATAATGGTGATGCTATAGGCTGAAGAGAGGTATATTCCCAGGATCAAGATTGGTTGTTGCACTCAAGCCACAGAAATCGTACTCAACACACGCTTCCAGAACAGAGGAAACGCAGCAACGCACTCTCTCGCGCATGGATTCTCCGACTACTCACAGAACATCGCGACCATCTCTTCAAAGATCCCACCTCACCTCAATACCCAACCTCCCCCTCCACAATCCTCTCCACCCCCAACCCCACACCCCTCCCCCTCCCCTCAACAACCGCACTAAAACACCTCCCCATCGCCTCCAAATCGCCCAGCAGCGTGACATGCCCCCTCTCACTACTAACCACCCCCCCTCTAACAACCCGATACCCCTCCGGAACCATAGCAGCCTTGGCCAACACAACACCATCCCCGCTCGCGAAAGCCAGCGCGTCGTAAGCGTCAGCGTGCTTGATGCCTTCGCGCCCGGAGACGCGCGCGCCGTAGACGGTGGGGGTGTTGCGGCCGTAGACGACGGCGGTTGGGGGGTAGGCGTTTGCGGCTTTGTGGGCGGGGTTGTGGGCGAGGGATTTTTTGAATTCTTTGACGTTAGCCAGCGTGCGTGTCAGGTAGGCTAGGGCTTTGTCGCGGGGGAGCGTGACGGCTGTGGAAATTGAGGGCGGTGCTTGGTCTTCGGGAGAGTCGGGGTTGGTGCCTGTGCCGGTGTAGTCGATGTTGTTGTTGGCGGTTGTGGCGGTGCTGTTTCCTTGGGCGCTGAGGTCGCTGGAGTCGGGTTCGGCGACGCCGCCGACTCTGGTTGCTTTGGTGGCATCGGATGGAGGGGTTTGGGGGGTGCTCGTGCTAGTGCTTGTGGTGGAAAAGCCGCGGGCGCGGGTTGTGAGGCTGTTTTTGCGTAGGCTTGGGAGGGCTTTGGCCATGGAAGACATGGAGCCGCTGAAGAAGCCTGTTGGCTCGGGGGGTTTGACGAGGGGAGGCAAGGGGCGAGCGAGGCAGGGCGTCAGGCGGTTGTCGATCCAGGTTTGGGGGTCGAAGAAGTCGACGGGGTATTCTTCGCCGGTCTCTTTGTCGAAGAAACAGCGGCCGTTGAGGGGGAGGAGGGCGAAGGAGGTTCGGATGGTGAAGTTGACTTGCGCGGTGAGGACGCGGCTGCTGAGTAGGACGTCGTCGCCGTTGCGCAGGGGTCCGAGGATGTTCACGCAGGTTCTTGGGACGCCGGCGTAGATGACGCCGGAGAAGAGGGAGGGTTGTTCATTGACTGCGTGGCGGGTGATGAGGCCTCCTAGCGAGTGGGCGACGACGATTGCACCTCGCTTATCTTTGGGAACGCCAGGCTGATTGCAAGGTAGGGTTTGGAGGAACTCTTGGAGCTGCTTGCTCAAGAAGGTTGGATCTAATCGCCAATCATAGCCGTAATCGTGTATCCGTAGCTTGCCAGAACGGGCATTCTCGCAGTTTCGTAGACGTTTGAACAGCCTCTTTGCGATATCCACAGGTCCAATATGTGTAAGCATACCACCAGGAATGACTTTCTCTGATGCGCGTTCGTCGTCTTCGGGTTCAATACCGACTTCGAGGTCGACCTTGCGGATATTCAAACCGACCTTAACAGGAGCCCAAAGTTGGCGGTGAGGTGGCTGCGCTGATCGCAAAATAGACCCTCTGTAACCACCTAGAATCACAAGGTCTCCTTCGAGCTGAGAAAGCGCCTTGTGCATATGCGGATGTGTGAATTCGAATTTGGCATCGTTGGTGTCGGTACGAGTGGAGTTGTTTGGTGGCTGTGTCGACGCTCCGTACAGCTTCTCGTTGAGAGGCACTGGCATATCACCAATGCTCTTGGGACGCTCTCTGGAGCCATTGAGTGTGGATCTTCGTGATTTCGATCCGGCTCGCTCTCTCAAGAAATCGGGTCGAAGACTGGACATTGAGGGCATGCTAGGCAGTCTCACGCTAGAATCCGCCCAGCTGTCTTTGATAGCCTTCATTCTGTTGTTTACTTGGGCCGAGACATCTGCAAAGCGTGTGTCATCGCCGAGGGACGATGCGCGGGACATTGTTCGTGCGGCTGTCAGAGAGTTGTCGGAAGCAGATCTCCTTAGACGCGCCGTATGTGAACGCAGACTCCCAAGTTGCGGGCGACTTGGAAGCTCTCCAACAGTTCCTGCGACTTCTTCTGGGTCTGATGATGAGCTGACTCTCCGTAGTTGTTGGACATGAGTACTTGAGCGCTCGCGTCTCAGAGAGGTAGTTGAGTCGGCATTGTTGCTGCTGGTCCGAGAAGGCCATTGGAAACTGCCAGTCAAAAAGCTGCCTGAGCGGCTTGATCTTTTCGTCGCCCGACCTTCAGTGTCTGCCTCGTTTGCACCGTCATTCTGTGAGCTCGAGAACGGCGCCGTTAATGAGAAGTTGGAAAGACTAGGCAAAGCACCTCTCCATCCAGATGTGAGATCTGAACCGGAGGACCCTCTCCTTCTGTTGAAACGCAAGCCGTCTTTGAGAAATTGCCTAGTCTGTTCTGAACGCTGCCCTTTGCGCGGAACACGCCATGGAGATGGTAGACGGACATCGGTCTTTGGTGGTGATCTTGAGTCTCGTCTAGCTATATCTCTTGCTTGCACATTTTGCCTTTCCTGTTGATCCGGCCTCGTGCTCTTCTCAGGATCTTGTGGTCCCGGAGCGGGCACTGGGTCTGAAGTCAACGCTCCAGCCTGTGCGTCTTCTTGTGCACCAATATCCAAATCATCCGACTCTTGCAAGATATCCCTGTCTGCATCCTCGATACCATCTCCAAAGAAACCTCCCGCCTTCTCGATGACAGCCGCTTTCTCCGGCGCCGGGGTCTGCGGCGAGGTCAGGCGTGATTGTTCTGGTCCAATGCTGACATCCAACACTCGTCTCGCATCTTTCGTAGGGACTCTTTCAATATCCGATAAGTCTTCGCCGGAGGATGTGTTGCTGGTGTCGTAGACCATAGAATTGTAGCCTATGTCCTTGAGGGCCCTCGGCCGGCGCTCGGGCACAGCGAGGGTGATGCCGTCGTCTTCGTTCGCCATGTTACCGTGTTTTAGGACCAATGCACGTAAGGAAAGAAAGTGACATGAAGTGTGGAGAGAGTGCCGGCATGTAGTACAAATAGAAACGTACAATGATGTTCCGAACAGCAGCCCGCAGACCAAGTTTCGACCAGCCAAAGTTCGTGAAACGTGCCCTGCCAACAAGTGATTCCTTCGCGTATTACTTAACAGAGGCGCAGCAACAGTAGCCCCGAGGCACCGAGCAAGTCAGTAGAGGCATTTCCCTACCCGGATGATCCGCAATGGGAGAGAGCGTTTGACTAGACTCGGACTCGGAGAAGGACATGGGTCGCGAAGCCTGAAGCAATGCGAAGCAACAGCAAACATGCGGATCTGCTATGTCATCATTGACCCGTGCCCGTTGAGTGACATGTCTTGATTGCATTAGGGCTGATAATCATGGGGTTATGAAATGAAACCAGACCGTGGATTTCTATGCTATTGCGACACTGAGTGAAATGCTAGTGTTTCCAGGGGTCTATCTTGACATCTATGTACTGACCAAGCGTTCTGATGAAGTAGTAGATTGTTTCCAGGGCAGACGCTACATCGAAACAGCCTGGATTCTCACCGATATTGAAGAAACTGAATCAGCCGCACGCGAAAAGGCTAATTTTATTAAGCAATTGGTTGGTGGCAGCGTATCAGAAACGGCATCCGAGCTGCCGGGCATCCCGCTTGTGAGTCCTTATGCATCTCCGGCATAAGGAGTCTTCCACCTTCCTGTTCCGATCCGACGACGTGCCTTGGTGGATTCACTATTCTATTTTCCTCTCTATCCCTGCGCAGCAATTGATAAGCATTTGTTCACTTCTGTCTCTAGGCGTCGCTGTTCTTGCGGAGCTGCTGTGCTTTGCTTTTGCTTGTCGGCAGGTTAGTCTGGCAGGAAGGTGATCGAGCTGCTGAATAATGAGCTGCTGTAATGCGTTCAGAGAGTGACTATGCGTGGCGTCCTATTGTGGCACTGCAGTGAATCGTCGGCGGCTTCTTCAGGTTCCTACGTGGGTAATGCTGTAAGTCGTTGCTTCAACATCAAATGCTTTTCTGAGGCAGATTGAACCACCACTGGTCTCTCTTGAAAGACATGACTGCTGGCCTTGATCCTTGCTCATCCAGATAGGCAATGGCTGTTCACAGGTACAGTCATGACTCTCCCGCATATCAGGTAAGTTTTGAATATTCCATGATATTCATAATTGTTGCTGAGGCATGATAGGATCTCTGCAGTAGTATCGTCCTTGCGCGCCGCCGGACCAAAGCGTAAACAAAGATGTCGTCTTCAACTTCCCACAAAGCCCCTGGACTTCGAGCAAAACACTCAGCAGGCGAAAGTCTGGTTAGGAACAGCGTGTCCGATAGCTCCACGTACAGACTCCCAAGATCCAATGAGCCGCAACATTCCCGCGCTACCCTCCCAATCCATGCTCGCCATCGCAATACTGGCCCCGGCCGAATGCTCGAGCAGCACTCTTGTGGTGAAACAATGAAACCGACTTCATCTCCTGACAACGACGCTCTGAACGACCCTCACTTCTGCTGATGCGGTATGATACTCTCGTTGCTTGATTGTTTCCCTTCTCTTTAATATATTTGTAGTCGGTGATCGTAGTGATCGAACGGTCTGTCTTCCGGTTTGTAACATTCGTTCTGTTCGCCGCAAAGATTTGTTTCTGTATGCACTGAGAGCTTCGCAGATACCTTGCGGGATCATACCGCAGTTACGTCGCCACTAGCTGGTTCGATCGAAAGGCGTCAAGAACGCAACTCAGCTCTCTCGAAGCGAACACCGCGTCAATTGTCAAATGGACCGTGTCAGGATGACTGCAAGACCGATATTTCCGTTTATGAAGTGAGGGATCATTTATTTAACGTCGATGTTGCCATGTATTCGACAGGTGAGGGTAGATCATCACGCGTTCACTAACAAGCATACCCCCGCACGGACTCACCAGCCTCTTGATATTGCGCTTTGTGCGTCGCAATCTCTTCCACTCGACAACTACCACCATCACCACCACTCCTCGCACGGTCTCAGCGACGACACCATGCCTGTGCTGCTTTCGGCGACTTTGGCGGAGATCGAGGAGGCGTTCGCGCACGCCGGCGGTTTCCAGGTCGAGGAGAAGGGCCTCATCGGCGAGGAATCGCTGACGGGCTTCGACTGCTCGGTTTGGTACGCCGTCCGAGTGGGTGACGTTCTCGAGGGCCGGTACAAGGTCCTTGGGAAGGTGGCGAATGGTGGCAGCTCCACCATCTGGTTATCGGAAGACCAGAAGACCAACGACCTTTCGGTCTTAAAAATTTCGATCAAATACACCAGCGGGGACGCCCGCGAAGAACGCGCCTTCGACCTCATCGGCAGACGCGCCACCACCACCAAACACCCCGGCTTGGGGTGCCTCCAGCGGCCTTCGAGCCAATTCACCATCACCAGCTGCCGGAGCGGTCGCCACCAGTGCTTCCTGACGGCACCATCAGCCTGCCATGTCGAGGAGGCATGGCGTGTTCTCGGGGACTTCCCCCTCGCCCTCGCCAAAGAGACCCTGGAGAACACCCTCAAGGCTCTCGACTTCCTGCACGTCGAGTGCAGACTCATCCACACCGATCTGAAGCTCGACAACATCCTGTTTGGCTTCAGAGACCAGCGCATCGTGGAGGAGTACGCAGAGGAGCTCCGTCTCAACCCGGCGGCAGCCAAGATCCACCAGGGCAAGGACGGCGATGAGTACCCCGTCACAGCAGCCAAACCATTCGTCCTCAAGAAGGACAGCTTCGCCTTCCCCAAGCTGAACGACATGGGCGAGTCCGTCGAGATCCCCGCCAACAACAACGGTTTCCACCCACCGAGGGTGTGCAGTCCAAAGGCCTTCAGAGCGCCCGAGATCATCCTGAGCCGCCAATTCAACGAGACCATCGACTGCTGGATGATCGGCTGCATGACGCTCCAGCTTCTGACCGGCAAGGTCCCCATCAAGCCCCACGGTCCGAACCAGCCCTGGACCGACGCCTACACCCTGGCGCAGCACCACGCCCTCCTCGGCCCGCCACCCAAGGCTTTCCTCGCGCAGAGCACAAACGCCCGCGAGTACTGGAATGAAGACGGAGTTTGGATCCACCAGCAGCACGCGGTCCCGCAGATTTCCCTGGATAGCATGTTGGCCGTTGTCGAAGACCCCAAACAGCGCAAGAGAGCGCTCCACTTCGTCAGATCATGCCTCCAATGGCTCCCGGAAGACCGTGTCTCTGCCGGCAAGCTGGCCAAGCACGCATTCCTGGTTGGCAGCAGAAAAGAGCGCTTACGGGCGGCTCTCAAGAAACTGATGAAGAAGGTGATGAGGAGGAAAGAGGTTTAGCTACGGCACCTCTGGGGAGGAGGCAGACAGAAGGAGAAGGAGAAGAGGTTTAGTCTGCGGACACCTCGAGGATGGCTTACGGAGGGATGGAGTATTCAGGCGGCTGGAAGGCTCAGGAAGGGACATTTGTTCCCTGACGGCCGTTTAGAGTGACTATGGTGCACAGGCGGCTTGTTTTGGAAGTTTACGACTGTGTGGAGTATTTTCTATTGTCAATGCCACACCACGATTGACCAGTTCTGGTCCGATACCCGCATACACTCCAGTTCCTATTCCTGTGCCTTTTGAGCTATGTCGTGCTGTTTCAATGTATTGTGGACGATGGTAGCACGCTATAGAAGCCGTGGTCTTGCTGAGATCCTGCGAATTCGTATTTCCCTTGCTTCCGGCAGACTCAAAGATGGCACGCATGGCAGCTCACGATAGTCACCTTACGGTACAGTGCCGCTGGGATGCTTGGGCAATACCATAAATCTCACTTGAAGAGCCAACTTACTGCGCTACCCGCCGTCGTCTCTAAATAGCACAACAGCCCACATGACTACTGAAAGACTGCCGTCTCACTCGCTACTAGTTTCATCTCTCTATCACTATATCACCTCCACATGCAAGCACAAGAGCAGAATGATACACAAGGTTCAACACATTAGAATGAACGACTACAAAACCGAAGAGGACACGACGACTCTAGAGCGCATCATCTTCTATCTCACTGTTTTCGAAGCCGGAAACTATCTCGCAAAGGACAGCAAAGAAACAGCTAATTATCACGGGTATGGTCGCTTCCAACGACAACTTCTCAACATCTCCCACGCAGCTCGGATTTATAAACTAAACGGATGATGGAAATATCGTACCGATGTGACTCCATGCTGTAATCATAATCAATGCGCCGAATCAATCTGCCGAAACTATCTTTCCCTGGGCGTACTTGCAAGGCAGAGTCAGTGAGAAGAACCGAAAGACACTCCCTACGGTAATCTCCGTGATGCATGGCAAATCACTGATGCGGAGTTCCTGCAGCTAGTCGCGCTCATTCCGCTCAACGAAAGTTCCCCAGGAGACATTATACCATGTACTGCGGCCAAAAATGAAAGAGCAGATGCATCTGCACCCGCGGGAGACGCTGGGTTCTTCTTCAAGCACGGGATTGCTCACATGAATATCCTCTGCAAGCGTTTCTCTTCTTATAATGGGTACGACGATGTTGCCTTCAGATCGCACAGGAGAGTGGGCAGGACAAGTCGTGGAAATGCAACAGACGGAAATGAAAGGATGGTTGGGATAGCAAAACAAATTTTGTAACATATCATTTGCATTGATATATCTGCTCAATGAACATACATCTCATGTATCCAATCGCTCTTCGAAGATGCTGGGATCCAACTCAATCACAATTTGCAAGTAGAAGAGAAAGGAGGATTATGTGTAGAGTGTTCATAGATAATTCTGCGTATGTACTAAAGCTTTGGACTTTCTTGCAGTATGCTGTTGAGGAAGATCACAGGCAGGAAAAAGTTTCGTGTTCGTCGAGCGAGGAACCTATTGCACCATGTATGTTAGCATGAGCTTTGGTGCAAATGTCGGTCGAAGACAAGAGTATGGTTGGCGTGAGGTTTTTCAGTAGGAACAATTGGAAAATAAGTCCACCATGGTTTTTTGTCGGATGGTTTAACGATAAAAGGTTTTCATCCTGTCACGTGAAGAAAGGAATGGTGAGAAAGCGTACCTTTGCAATAGTGGCATTAGACGCCTTCGGTGTGGAAAAGATTGTTTGCCTTTGACTTTTCATGATCGCTCGCATCGGTGGTCGCTGAGCCTGGTGGCGGAGGACCGTCGTTGGTTGGTGCTGCAACGAGTACCTGGTCTTCGATCTCGACCTTCGGCCCGTGGAAGTTCTTGCGCCCATCGATGAACCATTGGAAGACGCTGATGAGCAGCACGATGGCAAAAGCAACGATGCAGTAGTTCATGTTACTGCCCGTGACTGGTAGCTCGGGCGGAAATACGAACAAGACCGTTGTGATAATGACATAGGCGATGCCAAGAAGATTGGCAAACCATGCAAAAGCCTCTGGCAACTTGAAGTACCGTGTAGCAGGCAGCATACGACGGCCTCGTAAGCAATTGATTGCGATCGGTATGGCATAGCTGACACCCAGCGCGGTGACAGACGCAGAGGTGATGGCATTGAACGCGCTCGTGCTCCCTAGGAAGATGCATCCGAAGACAACAACGACCAGGAGAGTGAGCGAGAGCGCCTCGAGTGGGACGTCGAGCTTTGCATGCACTCGAGAAAAGTACTTGGAAAAGGGCAGCCCGCCATCACGCGCAAACGCGTAAGTCATACGACTGGACGTTGTCATGATGGAGATGGCGGCAAAGACCAAACAGATGAGCGGGAAGATCGTCAGACAGACGGTTCCGGCTCGATTGCCGGTGGCATTGTAGAAAATCGCACCAAGCGGACCATAAGGAGAGTTTATAACGTCTTCCAGGTTTCCGGCAACGAAGAGAAGGCACATGAGGAAGATGAATCCTGTGGTAAGGCCAATGCCGACACAATAGATCATAATCTTCGGACCTTCGATGGCGGCGTTGGGAATCTCTTCGATCATGTGGGCTGTTGCGTCGAATCCAGTCAAACCGAGTCCGCCTTGCAACAAGCCCAGTAGCCAGGCGATTCCGTCAGGCCAGCCTGTCTCATTTCGAAAGTCGGTGAAGACAAGCTTCGCCGAATTGAAGTCTGGGGCACCGCATGCAAGGACGGTAATCGAAATGATAACGAAGCCACTGATGGACCAGGTGATGGCAGTCTTGTTGACCAGCGGAATGATCGAGTTTCCAAAGGCATTGATCACGAAGGCAATCAGGTTGTAGCCAATGTAGATCAAGAATTGGTGCCATCTTTGCTCCACATACGAAGGGATGTATAGTGGTATGATTCCCACAATCAGCTGGCTACCAAGTAGGCCGGCGGTCGCTGTGAGTGCCATCCAGCCAAAGACGTTGATCCAACCGGTGATCCAGCTAAGGATGGGAACCCATGGTTTCCAGCTGATGACTGCTACCCAGTGGTATTGACCTCCAGCCTGTAAGACTGTCAGCTACCGTGAGGAGAGGCAAAAGCAGATCAGCACGTACAGTTGGGTATGCAGAGAGGAATTCGGCAAGTGAGGCAGACAAGCAAAGATTGCAAACGCCCGCCGTTACCAAACCCCAAAGTACGCTGGTGGAACCACCGGAAGGCAAAGCGAGACCCAAAGAAGCCGAAAGCGCAGTCCATGAATTGAGAATGGCAAAGGCCAGACCAAGCATAGACAAGGGCGAGAAGTTCCTCTTCAGCTCTTGCTTTTTGCCGAGCGCGGCGAGCAGCTGATCATCCGCAACGCTGTTGCGCTTCGATGGAGGCGCCATTGTTTCGCGAGCCGGTCAGGTGATAGCCGAATTATCCTTCAAGTTGATGTTGTGGACGAACACAAACAGACTGCGGACTTTGGATGGGAAGAACCAGATGTGAGGGTGCGCGCAGAGGTGAGGTGCGACGCGATCAGCCACCGACCTTCCATAGGAAGGGAAGCTCGTCGTCGTCATCCGTCATCTCAAACCTTCCCCCATCATGGCAGCGGCCGAGTCACCCGGCCGGGCAGGTGATAATCATCAGGTACCAACGGCATGTCGTGATAGTGGCCCTGCAGATAGCATGATAGCCAGTTGCATCGAACCTCGAGATGATTCGTTGATAAGGTGCATGAAAGGAGGAGAAAGTCAACCTTTTGGCGTGGAAAAGAGCAGGTGCAGGAATACGGCAGAATCGTGGGCTTGGCACGAAATCAAGCATTGCCGTGCCGCAAGGACCTACCGGTTCAAGGACAGTCAGAATCACACTTGACCACTTCAGCGAACAACTAAATGTTTCTTTGCACGTCAAACACGTTTATTCCTATGTTGTATTGGGGTGGATGGTGTATGTGATAAGTCTATCGACGCTCATGCCACAAAAAATCGGCTGTTGCATCGCTCTCAAAGAGTTCAAAATGCAAGAATGCACACATACCTTACCTATGGAGGCCCGGTAGTACTGAAAACAATCGTATCAACTAATAGGCGTTCTGAGGCATATGCTATTCGGAATTGTCCATCGAAGCGAGATCTAATACTGCGATAAATAGAACAACATTGGCTCGCGACCTCCCTTCGTATGCTAGCACTGTGATGTCTATCCCTGGCCCGATTTGGCCTTTTCACTGTTATTGCATCCCAACACGGCACACCTTTAGCTTCACCAACAATCTTCGACGACCACCACAAGCACCCACAGCAGAATTCTCCTCTCCAATCCCATGTACTCCCTTCCCAATCAAACCAGGACAAGAAACCTCCAAATCCCTCACAAACAAACCTACACCCCGTCAATATCTTCATCACAAACCACATCCAGCCCCAAACACGTGAATCAAATGAACACAACTCACCAAAAAGCTTCCCACAAACCCAACACCCACACTCTCCACAAGGCAAATTACCCCTCGTAGCATCAATCCTCTTCCCGGGCCCAGTAGTTTTGAAGATAAGCATGCTCCTCCCGCCTCTCCGTGTACGGTTTATGATCAGTCTGCATAAGGTGTTGTCCTTGCGCCGCTTTACAACTCGTGACTTTGGCTTGACGACGGGGATAGGCTGGTCTTTGTGGAGGCGATTTGTGAGAGCTAGGCGGTGGAGGATTTGGAGGTATGTTAGCGGCATGGTGGTTGGTGCGTGAGGGCGGAATTTATGAGGAATGGAAGGTGGAAACGGCAGTTTTCATAAATGAGATCATGTTTGCTAGGGTTGCGTGTGGGTGTGCTGATCTTTGTTGATTAGACGTCAGACATGCGTGGGTTGCTTGTGATGGTCTTGTTTGGGAATGACTTCGATTGTCGGCCATGATCCCGTCTTCCCAACCTTGTATGAGCTCTCATTGGGTGGTGAAATACGCAGTCCTTTCGCGAGATGCAATTTTCCAAGTGAAAATGGGTATGTAATACATATTCTGTACATAGTGACATGGCGGTTTGGCGCAAGCTTTCTTGCTTAACGCTTGACCCAGGCGGGCATCTTGCGAGCCTTCAGCTTGCCAGCCTTCTTCCTCTCGACACGCTTGGGGTTGCGGGTAAGAGTTCCAGCTGTGAGAGATATGTTAGCAAGTATTCTCCAATCTCCTGAATGTGCAGTGCGTCAAACTTACCGGTCTTAAGTGCAGTCTTGAGATCAGGCTCTTGGCCCACCAAAGCCCTGCCCACAGCCAACATAAGGGACTCTGCCTGACCCGTAGTTCCACCTCCCGAAGTAACAGCCCAGACGTTGTATTTGTCCAGACGATCCGTCGCCTTCAATGCCCATACTGCGCTCTCCCTGTCGTGCAAACGGCCAAAATACTCCGTCAGAGACTTGCCGTTGACAATGACCTCTCCAGTACCTTCCACAACGTAGGCGGTGGCAGTACTGCTCTTTCTCCTTCCTACTGCCCTTGTGCGACCGTACTGGTCAACGACAAGGGGTTTGGGCTTGAAGAGGAAAGGCTGCAAGGTACGCTTGAAGCGGTCAAGAGCCACAGTCACATCCTCAGGCATCAGATCTGGGTGGATGCAGTTCAGACGCTTGATGATCGCCATTAGGCGCTTGTATCTCGTCTCCCTGACCGGCTCATCGACTTCGGACTTGTACTGCTCATGTTTCTTCCATGCTATCCTGGGCGCGTCGGCAAGGGGAACCTGAGGTAGGAGCTGATATTTGCGGAGGAGTTCAGCGAGTTTGATAAGGTCGTCGGTGTAGCGTGGAGTTCCGGTGAAGTAGCTGGGCGATGCCGGAAGTATGCGTATTCTTTGGAGTAGAAGATCTTCTTTTCGTGAGAATCCACCGTCTCTGGGAGGGCCGTCGCGCGAGAAGCGACCTGAAGGGGGACCACGCCGCGCAAATTGATCTTTGTTCTGAGTGAATTGTATAGGGCGCGCAGCTCTAACGGGTTCATTGGTTGATGATTGGGTGGTGGGAGTAGCGAGCCACCGGCGCTGGCATACAAGCGATTGTCCCTGTGATGGGCGGTGGGCGATGGCTCGTCGGAAGCCTGTCCGTAATAAGGGAGTCTCCATGGCGCACACGGGAGACATGCGTGTGTGCTGCGCTGCGCTGTGCTGTGCGGCCTAACTATATCAACATCCAAAGTCGTCGTCGTCGTCTCTCTCCAGCCAGCGCAGGAGGTTTGACGCCAAGACTTGTCCTTCTCGGGAGAGCAGTCGGAGGCGGACCGTGCCCGCCGCATTGGTTGAAAGAAGCGAGCAGAAATCTGTTCTCCACCGCGGAGCTGTGTGAGCCTTGATAATTCCCCTCTTCCCTCACCAAACACCACCAGACCTTTTCTCTCTACTCCCACAACATCACATCCTCTTCACACTCTTCTTGCATCCTCACATCACCTGCAAGATGAGCTTCGGCAAGCTTTACTCCTACCCGGGTAACCCCCGTACCATTGCCATCCAGGCAGTGGCCAAGGCCAACAACCTTGACATCGAGCTCGTCCACACCGAGCCGGCCAAGGGTGTCAGCGATGACTACAAGCTCATCAACAAGCTCGGTCTCGTCCCGTCTTTCGTCGGTTCCGACAACTTCACCCTGACCGAGTCTATCGCCATCGCCATCTACCGTAAGTGAAATCCCACCGAAGGAGATCCCTTGACCGCCCCGCAACCCCCGCCGTCTGGAGAGAAACGGCACTTGCAATGATGAGAAATATTATCAATACAGTTATCCCTGTCTGAAGATTACTGTTGAGACTTTATTCACACTCTGAAAAGCACCATTCGCGCATACCTTTGTGGAAATGAGGAGAAATTCAAAGTGACTCAGTCGCTAACTGCCCCTCCACAGTCACCTCCCAGAACGAGAAGACCTCCCTTCTTGGCAAGACCAAGCAGGACTACGCCAGCATCCTCCGTTGGATGTCCTTTGCCAACTCCCAGGTCCTCCCCGCTCTCGGTGGCGCTTTCCGCCCTCTGATCGGCCGTGACCCCTACAACAAGAAGAACGTCGACGACAACCTCAAGGCCACCGCCGCCAACGTCAAGGTCCTCGAGGACCACCTCCTCGTCAACACCTACCTCGTCAGCGAGCGTGTCACCCTTGCCGATATCTTCACCGCAGGTATCGTCTCCCGCGGTTTCCAGTTCTTCTGGGACCCCGAGTGGCGCGGTGCCCACCCCAACATCACCCGTTGGTTCAACACTATCATTAGCCAGGACATCTACAAGGCTGTTGTCGAGAAGACCATCTTCACCGAGAAGGCTCTTGACAACAAGCCCCCAGCTGGCTCTGAGAACAAGAAGGAGAAGAAGGAGAAGAAGCCCGCTGCTCCTGCCGCCGCTCCCAAGCCCAAGGTCAAGACCGCCGCTGAGCAAGAGGAGGAGGAGGATGCCGCTCCCGTTGCCCCCAAGCCCAAGCACCCTCTTGAGCTCCTCGGCAAGCCTACCTTCAACCTTGAGGACTGGTATGTTGATGTTGAATTTATTTTCAAACCATACACCCGCTAACAACTCTTACAGGAAGCGCAAGTACTCCAACGAGGAGACCCGTGAGGTCGCCCTCCCCTGGTTCTGGGAGAACGTCAAGTTCGACGAGTTCTCCATCTGGCGTTTCGACTACAAGTACAACGACGAGCTCACCATGACCTTCATGAGCAACAACCAGATCGGTGGTTTCTTCACTCGTCTCGAGGCCAGCCGCAAGTACATCTTCGGCTGCGGTGCCGTCTTCGGCCAGACCAACGACTCCATCATCCGTGGTGCCTTCGTCATCCGCGGCCAGGATGCCTTCCCCGCCTTCGACGTCGCTCCCGACTACTCTTCTTACGAGTTCACCAAGCTCGACCCCAGCAAGCCTGAGGACAAGGAGTTCGTCGATGACATGTGGGCCTGGGACAAGCCCATCGTTGTCGATGGCAAGACCTACGAGTTCGCCGACGGCAAGGTCTTCAAGTAAACGTGCTGCCTTTACGAATGACCTTGATGTGACGCGTTCCTTTGCATGATTCCCTTTATTTTATTACGCCCTTTTTTGTTGCATGACGGCATGAAAACCGCGAACAAAAAGTCAGAGTCCTTCCATCCCCGGTGGTGATGATGAAAAGACATTGCTGAGGGAGGAGGATGAAAAGTTTGATCGTCGTCGAGCGTTCGACTTTTACGATACGACGATACCGCTCATGAAGATGATGCGCGGTGATGGTTGATAGATATGCGTGTTCTCAATATACCCTTTGCCTCATCCAGACTTGGTGTTCAGTTTTCATGTTCCATGTGAAGTTATAGTGCGGTGCATAAGGTAGATGTAATTGGATTGCGTTCAACTTGTGTCTAGATTTGCTTCTTGCAAGCTTGATACCGCTCTACACGCCAGTCTCTATACTACGTGGCCGAACACGGCAAGCATTCGCAAGGCGCAAGGATATCTTCTCCCTTTTCGCAGCGCACACCTCTCTTGTTGTTCGACGCAGTCAGGCCTTTTGGTAGCGTGTTGAAGTTGCGGTTGGTTTATGTCTCGTAGAATTTTGGTTGTGCGTGAGGTACTTCATGGGCGCATGCGAGGTCATGGAAAGATGGTGGTCTTTGAATACTTGTTTCTCCGTATACAAACAAAAGCCGTAAACAGGCAGCATCTAATCTTGTTGGCTATTCTCGTTGGTGCAATGCTTTGCTACTATCAACATCCAATAACCGGAGGATCGTTGCTGGGATGTAGTCAGTCAAGAGGTGTCGGATGTTCTTTGTGTAAATACAAAGAATGCAGAACATGTCCACCGGAACGGCCAAAACACAGTATTACGATGGCCGTGAATATAATACAACTCAGGCTTACTATCTTATTGAGATGTTATAGTACCTGCCTATCGTGTGTCGCACTGGAGTGGATGCTGTGTTGGCGTGGTAGGGAGTTTAGGGTTGGGGTTGGGGTTGGGGTTTCGACAGCCCAGCCATACCGACATCGAAAAAGCGTTGTTATTGCATTGGAACAACAATCTTAGAAGCATTGATGTATTGAAGTTATGTATCAGGCCGCACTGTCGATTTGGAAAACATATAGTGTTGAATGGATTGAGTTGACTGCACGCTCCGTTCGTGGATTCGTGGGCCCAGGTTGCGAGTATAGCTCGGTTCGATATGGCGGCATTTGCAACCAGGAAACTAGTAAGTGCATGAGACCATTGTTTCCCCAGATGATTGAAGTTGTTTCTAGACTTATCAAAGAATTGATTGGTGATGTTCGAAATACCAGAGCCCCTCCTCGGCGTTTACAGCTGTGAATATGCCCATACCTACATCGACCGTTCCAGGCAGCATATAACAATACCCGGACTCTTTCCAATTGTTTGAAGGCCTCATAAAGCAGCATTCGTTCTTCTTCTTCCCGCGAAATACCTAACGTTTGTTAACTAACGATGCTGGCAAGTCTGAGGATCCTAAGATGGTTTTTTCCTTTGCGTCTCGTTATCGTCTTACTATTGTCTAGATATCGTCTCGATATCAGACCGACGGTATATTCAGGCTCTGTAGGTCGTCTGAATACAGACAGAACGATAACCCTAACCCTAAGTATCCGTCTGATGTTTATTCACAATGCTCCGGTATAGCTACTCGATTTGAAAAAAGTATATAATGTTATTTTGAAGCGCCTACAACATCAGAGCAGCCCGTATGGCGCAGTGGCAACGCATCGCACTTGTAATGCGAAGATCCCTCGTTCGATCCGGGGTGTGGGCATTACCTGGCCAAAGCCTCGTAATACAGTTTCTTTTTGGCCATCCTCAATGGCTCGAAACGCAAAAAACACGACTTCTCACAAATGGTTCATTTTTGGGTCGTTCAAAACTTTCAATGGGCCATTGAATAAGCTACAACTATTGAGAAATGCACCACAATGCTGACAACGATCAAAACTGTCAAATTGATTCAACATTTCAACGTTTTTCTATCGTTCCCCCGCGGTTGGTGATGGTGGGAGCCGGGGATTTCGCCAAGTCCGTACACTCAGCCAACCATACTGCGCACTGCAACAGGGCACAGGAAAAGATACGAAACACTTTCGAAAGGCGCATGAGACAGCTCTACGTCTTTTGTATACACTGAATACACTGACTTGGAGTACTGGGCATATCAAGCCATTTCACACACGCTGGAAAGATGTGGTTGCGGCAGCCAATCACGATGAAGCAAGCTTTGTTGCGAGAGGGAAGGTGCGATTTCCGGCGTGCAGTTCGCAAGTTGAACATTTATTCATTGTTTCTATTGTCACCACATGGGCAACCGTAGAGGTATTAGAATTGAATCTAGAAATTCCAGTGCATATAATGCGAAGGCACCGCGCGAATCTTTGATTGATTACACCATTTGGTCGTTCCCGTGCCTATTCGGTGCACGGTTTGCGAGAACATCTTTTCGACCAAGTCATTGAGCGTCTCACGGACGCAAGAGTCGTAATCGTTGCGTGGAATGCGATACAGGTCTGTTTCATGCCGATATTTTGAAGGGATACAGATTGCTGTAGCAATGCTCTCATTGGTAAACTGCTTTACAAACACGACCGGCGTTGCTGATACCAGCACAAACTGCATGTTGAGAATCGGAGACGCACGATCTGTGTACTTGCAGATCGACTCTTTGCATACCTGCTGTGCCTGTACGACTGGGTGCTGATGATCTGCGGTGGATGTAGACCATTGCACAATGCTCTCATTGGAAACTTGCTCTATAAACACCGCCGGCGTTGCTGATAAAACACCAACGGCATGCTGAGAATCGGAGATGTATGATTTGAGTGATTTGCAGATTGGGAGCATGATCGCCTCTTTGCGTGCCTGCGCTGGCTGCACGACTGATTGACGGTAATCTCCTATGCACTTCAGTGCGCATCGATACGTGCCTTATTGAAGGCAGCTTTGAACGACCGACTTGCTCATACTTGTCACGATGGGAGAAAGTGCCGTCAGAATGAGCATCGGAAATCCACCTACACTCAAAGCCTATGCTTCTCCCTCTCCAACGTCGCCTTCAAACCAACCATATCCCCCTCCTTCAACCCCAACTCCCCCGGCGTAACAACATCCGGCGCATGCGCCCTCCCCCAATCACCATCCTGCTCAAAAGCCTTAAACATCAACGCCATCTCCTCGCCAAACTCCTTGCCCCAGACCCCCTCGTACTGCGCCTGCGAGACTTCCACATACGTCGCACGGCGGCCGGTGACGTCAATCCAGGCTTGCAGGTAGTCGATGTAGGGGCCTTGCTCGGTGTAGAGGAAGACGTATTTGGCGGGGGTTGAGATTTTGGGGTTCTTGAGGATGGCGGAGACGATAACGCCGGTGTTGATGTCGGTGTCGCCGGCGTAGTAGATATTGGTGTCTGGGCTGCAGGGTTGGATGGAGATGTGGGAACCGTAGCTGCCGGGCTGGGTGGTGTTGTTAGTGTTTGTGTGGATCATTTCACTTTCGTTCCCACTTACAATCTCAGTCGGCTTCATCATCGGGAAGGACCAGAAGTTGGATGTGAAGAGACCGATCCAGAGAAATGTAGTTTTTTTGGCCAAGTCTGGGAGCTCTGCTTTGATGCGGTCGGCGGCTTTATCTTTGCCCTGTTGTGTATATCGGTCAGTATTTCGAACTTTTTGGCACGTTGTTAATTGTCACTTACATCCATGTGAGGGACATAGTAAGCCTTTCCACCCAACTTTTCACCCGACGGCAGCGTGTGCAATATCAAGTGCTCAAGAGTCGAGATCTTACTAGCCGCAGTGGCAATGTTGACAAGCTGTTGAGTTTCCTTCTCTGCAGCAGCCAGAGCTCCTTTGTCCATCATGTACTCGAAGAAGTTTGTGACGCCGAAGATAGCATTTGCACCCTTGCATTTCGTATCAGAGGGGTGGTCTTGAAGCTCACCCGGGATGGACTACCTACCTGGAATGCTTTCTCCAGAGAAGCGACATCGTTGTAGTCAGCAGCAGCAAGCTCAGCTCCAGCATCGATCAAAGCCTTCGCTCCAGCAGAGGTGTTGTTCCTGGTAATGCCTCTGACTTTCCAGCCTTCCTTCAGCATGCAACGTGCAACGGAGCCACCAAGGCCGCCAGTCGCGCCGCAGACAACGATAAGTTTTGTCATTCTGCAAGTGGTCGATGTACAAGAATGAATTGAACGATTGAACAGAGGCTGAACAGAATAGAGGTGAACGTAGAAGCGTCCAAGACCGGACCAAGAGGGGTTATAAGACCTCCATGGCATTGACCTACATCGGTTTATCCGGAATCGCATTGCTGACTTGGCTTGGTAATCGCAAACAAGCTATATGCCAGTAGCTGATGAAGATGTGCGCCACTGTGGCATCTCGCATTCGCGGGGTGAACCTTGCAGGTAGAAGAGGGAGGCGACTTGCTGACAGGTGAGTAGGATTCCACGTCGGTCTCCTGATGTTACCGAAAGTGGTATCAATCGCTTGTACTGTATGCGAAGTGGGGTTTGTTGCTTACTTCTCAAAGGAATGGCTCTTGGTAGACATGCGGGAACCCTGGAAGCTTCATGTCTAGGTATACAAACTTGTCTTGCTTTTGTTTTCGATTAAGGGCGTAAAAGTCACTGTCCGTTGTAGGAGACAAAAAAGAGGAGATACTTGCTTGTGCGTTGCACCTTCCACGCCACCACATCTCTCCGCTGACCTTGAGACGTGACAGCGCTGTCAATACAACAACTTCAACCGTAAAACAACGACTTTCAACCACCACACTCACAACATCAGTTCCCCTTCGGACATTCAAATGATCGCAGCACCACATACACCATACGCAAGAACGACGACTCCCGCTCAACAACCATCCACCATGCTAGCCCACATCCTCCACGAAATACCCAGTCTCGACACCCTCCCCAAATCGCCAACCAAAGAAGAACGGCTCAGAAACATTCTCCAAAACCTCGAAACCCAAAGAAAAGCAGTCCAGTAAGACCAGTACCCCTATCATAACCCCACTTCGCCAAAACGTATCAACTAACACCACCCAAGCACCAGCATCCTCACCACCGCCTCCCGCACCCTCGCCACCCTCCCACCCCAAAAACCACCACCCGTCCAGGACCCAAAAGACAAAGCCGAAGCCCAAGCGCACCTCCAAGCCTCTCTAGAATTCATCCGCACGACCTACCCCGACCCAGCTCACCCGCCCCCTCCACCTTCAGATTCCATTCCGCAAGTCCCCTTGACGCCACAACTGCAAATGGCCATTGACGTGGCGGAGCAGCTGGAAGAGTACGATGCGCATTGCACGCGCGCTAGGAAGCCGTATGAGATGGCTTTGGAGAGGTTGGTGGGTTCGGGTGGTGGTGAGGGTGCTGGCGGTGGCGGGAGGAGGCATTCGGTTGTTTCGGTGGGGGATCCGAGGAGGAGGGAGAGTTCGGCGAGTGGTGGGTTGGAGGGCGGGAAGGCGGTTCCGCAGCAGAGTGGTTCTGGGAGACGGGGGACAATGGATGGGAGTCGGGATCCGAGGAGACGTGGGTGAGGTGAGGTGGAGGATTGGGGTGTTTTGTGTCTTTGTAAGATTAGGAGGAGATCATGTTGATGCATTTCCATATTAGGGTGTAAGGTCGCATTCAGAATCGCCACTGGTTTGGCTCGCTCGGAAATTCGAGATTTCATGGTCATCATTATCTAGCAGAGCAAGAGAAAGGACAAAGCTGCAGTCCAAGGGCATCATAATGTCACTTCAACGAAAACGACTAGAAACCCTCAACACTCGCTCCAGGACCAGGCCTTCCATCAGGCCCGCCTTCAGCAGCCATACTCAATCTCGCACACAAGCCCAAGAAACCAACAGTCTCAGTAGCGGCAAGGTAGTTCAGAGCATCGAGCAGAATCTTCAGATGCCTTGAGAAATGCTGTTCGTACTGTTGCAGGATGGAGAAGAGTTTCTTGAGCTTCTCATCGTCAACGGACTCGACGTTGGTTGATGCTTGGTCGAGGTATCGGGTCAAGCTGGCGGTGTAGTTTGCGAAGAGGGCGCAGGTGCCGGTAACTTTTGAGTTGATCTGCGGGAGGGTCAGCGATTAGTTGTTAAGGCGTCAAGTGAGAACGTTGGACTTACGCGCAGGAGTTTGCTGTTCGTCAGCATGCACTCTTTCAAGCAAGTAGCCAGAAAGTCGACATGGTCTTGCATCAGCTCGTCAACTGTACGCTTGGGACCGGCAGGAGCGGGTTGATCGTCGGAGGTGAATTCTGGGTTGTCCTCGGAAGCATGTAGACGGCTCATGAAGGCTCGCCAATTAGGCTCAATGACTTCGGATGTGCAGAAATAGAGGAGTTGTTGAACAAAGATGAGCATGCGAGATCTAGAATATCGTGTTAGTGTTCTGAAGGGTTGAAGACATTTCACAAGCCACTCACCTCAAGCACCATGCTCGTTTCTTCCAAAGCTCAATCTTTGGATTGCCAGTCTTCCGCCTCCATACGCCAATGTCTCGTACAGGCCTACTTCCCCTGCTGCTGCCCATGTCGCGTTTCGCTGTGCCGATGCCACCAGCATCGCACCAAGAATTGATGAGCTGACCTTCAAGATGCTTCAGACTCAACAGATATCTGAACAACAATTGGTAGCGTGTGAGTGTCACACGAGAGATGATCAAAGAAAGTGGGAACGGCACTCCGAAGTCCAGCGTCAAAGCCTCATGAGCTGAGATTTCTTTCTCGTCTTTCCCGTTGACACTTTCATTGGCGGGCGTGTAACTATTAGTCATGCTCGTTGTGTCCGCATCCATGCCTTGCACGTTGACAACGCGCATGAGCCAACCTACAAGCCCGGTATCAGCCATGTTGACCCGGACGTCTTCTTTAAAGGGATCCTCGGCGGCGACCGAGCCTGGCGTATGTAAGACAAGATCGAGCAAAGATTGCAGCTTGCCAACATTGGCCGATTTGGCGCTTTTCCGGAGTTCTGATTGTGACAATTCGAGGAAGTAGGTGAACCAGTCCGAGCGATCAAGAAAAAAGTAGTGTTTAAGACTGCTCAGTCTTTGTGGTAGTTGATGGGTTGTGAGCAGCAATCGCATGAGAGCTGCATTGGCGTCTGTGTAAGCCTGATTGACATTGGAAATGAAGTTCAGGTCGAAAATGTCGTGTGGAATGCCAGTTGTAGAAGAGAGATCTGTGTTGAATGTTGAAGAGAAATCAACCCCAGAAGAACACTCTCGCACTACGTTTAGATACTTGCCAGCCAGGAGCACTCTTTCCTTGACACCTTCAAGCTGTGGAGGCACCAGCTCATGTCGGAGAGTATATCGCTTTTCCCAGTATTCGTCGGTGTAATCTTGTTCCAGAAGTTCTCGTTTAATAGATTTCGCCTCCTTGACCAGGAATTCTTGATGTGGATCCTTGACATTGCCATGATGCAGCCATTCGTTCAGCATGCGCACATACGGCTTCGAAGCATCTCTGAGTAGATTGGAAAGCAGCTCTTTTGCTTCAGGATCACCACTCATAGACTGGAATCGACGCGTCAACAATGACAGCAGAGCGCCACCAATGCACGACTTCTTCCCCTTCGTAGAAGCTCCAGGGCCTTCCTTCAACGATGCGAGCACATTCTCGAACTCATCCTCATCGTCCTCCTCCTCATCTTCATCCTCAACGGGGTCACCGATCAATGCATTCTCCGTCAACACCTCTTGTGCAAGTGCATAAAGCTGAGTCATGACGTGAGCACTTTTCTTCAGGTACAGCGACATCTGGTGCAGACTAAACCCATCATTTGTGAGGTATTGATTCTCCAGCTGAGCCACCAGGATAAGGAAATCTTTCTGCAATTTCCGTATCGCAGCACACAAGGCGTGGCTGACACTGCCATAGTCATCTCTGCTCATGACTTCACAAAATGCTTCCAGTGCAGAAGCGTGCGTGGCGGTCCGCAAGATCTGCAACGCCAGGTCTCGCAGGCTGGGATCAACTCCAGAAGCAACAGCATATTTCGGTCCAGTAAGGCGGCTCTTTTCGTCAAACGGGTCGTATGGCTCCTGGCTGCGCGTCCGTTCTGTAGAAAAAGTAATGTATTGGCCCTCAAAGCCCAGCAGTACAAACAGCAGATCATCGATCAAAGCTTTTTCCTGGTCTTGCAGGCTCACGCCAGCCATGGAGGAGGGAGCAAGATTGGTAGGCGCATGCTTCGCTTGTGGTGGTACTGACACCCTACTGGCTAGAGGCGCATGATTGGGTGTCGGCGATAGTAATGTCGCAGTTGGACTCCATGTTTGAGGAGCCGGTGCCTTTTCCACGTCCGGCTTTTGCGAAATCGACTTCCTCTTTGCTTCTACTTCAGGTCTTGGACTCCGTCTCTGGTCTTCATGCGTTTGTGTAGTCTGAAGTGGTGTCTTTGTGCGCCTGATCGTAGCCTCCTGCTCTAGCGCTCGTCGCCTGGTAGAGGTTTCGGTGGTAGTGGTGGCCGTTTTGCGCACTTGCGACGATTGCGAGCCAGACCGACTATCGCCAGGGTTGTTTCTCAATCGGTCAGTCGCAGCGCTGGCTGGGCGGGATTGTTGTTGACGTAGGGCGGCTGAGGCTCGTCTTTCGGCGACTGAAGCTCCACGAGACGGCGGGTTGGAGGCCATTGCTCGATATCCTCATAGCAGTAGTCCAGTATCCACGTTGATATTGTCGCCGCGTTCAATTCACTTCACTCAAGGCGTTCCATCCCACAACTTCCAACTCTCTCTGGCGATCGCGGGGAAGGAACGCGACCAAAGCTCCAAACAGAAGTCGCGTTTGCGCTACGGATAGACCCGCAGAGCCGCAGTCAGTCAGTCTCACGGGCTGGAGCTTGACGACACCGCAGCTCTGCCTGGAGACATATGCGCGCCGCTTGAAACCACTCCATCTCATCACCTCCCACAAGCACTTCTACTTTCTACTTGAACCCTCTACCAACCAACTCACCATCTTCAAGAGTCAACAACACCGCAACTCTTCAAAGAAGTTAACACAGAAAACCAACCGTCAACATGTTTATCGCACGATCTGAGTACGGTATGTTCACGAAGCTCTAGCATACAATAGCTACACAATCACCACGCATCTGGGCGATTTTAGATACTCGCATCTATACCGCAAAGTCATATCTAGACTTTTACTGACAAATCTCATCTTCCAGATCGCGGCATCAAGTATGTACCATCACGAAACCAAGCCACTTCGCCTCTCTAACCATTCCCTAGCACCTTCTCGCCAGAAGGCCGCCTCTTCCAAGTCGAATACTCCCTCGAAGCCATCAAGCTTGGCAGCACAGCGATCGGAATCCAGACCAGCGAGGGTGTCGTACTTGGTGTTGAGAAGAGAGTGACGAGCACACTTTTGGAGACCAGCTCTGTGGAGAAGATTGTTGAGATCGACAAGCACATCGGCTGCGCCATTTCTGGTCTGCAGGCCGACAGTAGGACATTGATCGAGCACGCACGGTATGTTGGAACAGCGATGGATACGGAACAATGACATGACGGCTGACCGGAGCGAACAAACAGCGTTACTTCGCAATCACATCACTTCAACTACGCCGAGCCGCTTTCTGTGGAAAGCTGCACGCAGAGCATATGCGATTTGGCACTGAGATTCGGAGAGGGAGCTGAGGGAGAGGAGAGCATAATGTCTAGGCCCTTCGGTGTGGCCCTGCTCATTGGTGGCTGGGATGAGGATGGACCTTCTCTGTACGTGTAGAGGACATGAGCCCGTGCATCTTGCTTTTACTGACCTCATACCTATAGCTACCACGCTGAGCCCTCTGGTACTTTCTACCGTTACGATGCCAAGGCCATTGGCTCTGGCTCAGAAGGTGCACAGGCAGAGCTTGTCAACGAGTACCACAAGTACGTTAACATTCCTGCAATCGACAGAGACCATTGGCAGCGCTAACAAATTCCACAGGAGCTTAACCCTCCAAGAGGCCGAGACTCTCACCCTCCGCACCCTCAAGCAGGTCATGGAGGAGAAGCTGGACGCGAAGAACGTGCAGCTTTCCAGCATTACCAAGGACAAGGGTTTCCGTATCTACACCGACGAGGAGATGAAGGAGTGCGTCAGCAAGCTCGAGGGCAACTAGACGAGACAGGCACAGATATGTGCTGGGTGTATAATAGAGCGGCGTGGCGTGACAGCCAGCATTGCACGACAGAATCACGATGCATCTTACCACTGTTTGTCATTTGTCTTCGATCATAGATCTGGTGCGAGTATAGCGTATGCGTGATAGCGTCAATAATGTACATGCAAGGTAGACTGAGCATGTCTTTATCACGAGCCGCAGAGCCTCACGGAGCACCCCCATTCCGTGCCTCGGCTCGAATGTTTTGGCTCTCAAGAAACGCGGCTGAGCCACTGTCGACAAGAGTCCAAGGCAGACCGTTCCCCTTGGCCACTCGAACATTATTCACCATGATTACATTGTCCTAATACTACTAATTCTTTCCTTTCTACTTCCATACAGTCCATCTCCTTTGCCCCACCATGTCGGCGGTCCAACGTCTCCCAATGATGGCGGGGACCCTAAGCGTGGGAGCCAGTCTCGCGGCCATTGCAGCCATTCCGTCTCTTCGTCTTCGATTCGCACACCTCATAGGCACAGGAGCAACCGGCAACATGTTGCGTCTACTAGCAGTCGCCTTTGCGCTGCTGAACTTGAAGAACCTGCCCTTTGTGTGGCACGTACGTCTCCCTCCATCAGACAAAACCTCCTTCAGCGCATCAAGAAGTACATGAAAACTGACCAAGGTGGTTGTCCTACACAGTGGCGCGTCTTCAAAGGCCTTGTCTACCAGATCTTCTTGCAACGGCAAGAACGTACGCCCAAAGACCTCTTTGCGCCTATGATCACCTCCTCATTCAACACCCCCTACGATTGCGACTACAACCTGCACAAATCCAACTCGACCTACTTCGCCGATCTCGATGTCTCCCGCGCACACTACATGGGCAGTGTGATCCGCACAGGCCTACAACGACTCAATGCCGGCGACGAAGAAGGACTCCCAGCGGAAGTGCGCGCCGCCAAGGGCAAATACTACGTCGCGCTCGGCGCCATTGGATGTTTCTTCCAGCGCGAGATTGCTCCGCTGCAAAGCTTCGAGGTCTACACAAGGATCCTGAGCTGGGACAGGAAGTGGATGTACCTGGTGTCACATGTTGTCAAGAAGGGAGCGATCAAGCCGGATTCGTACGTTCTGCAGCCTTGGAAGAAGGGCAAGGGTGTCGGTGAGAAGAAGAAGGCGGACGAGGAGGATTTGAAGAAGCACGTGTTTGCCACGAGCATTGCCAGATACGTGATCAAAAAGGGCAGACTCACGGTAAACCCTGAGATCATCTTGGAGAGGTCACGCTTGCTTCCAACCAGGCCTGCGGGCGTGTGCTTGCCACCCAGGACCGAGGACTCTGTTGTTCCTACACCTGCTGCAGAGGGCACACCGGCGAGCAACGGTGCCGTCACTAGCCCGGAGAACGTAGCGGCGGAGGTAACTTCAAGACTTGGAAGCGCTGCAGAGGCGCATGATGAGAATGTGGAGGACGAGGAGTGGACTTGGGAGCACATGGAGACCGAAAGGCTGCGTGGGTTGAAGATGGCGAGCCACTTTGACAAACTGAGTGGCATCCACGACGAGATCCGCGCGGGTGAGGTCCTTGGTCAATATTCGGACTGGTTCTAGATATCTTCTCGCACATTCGCGGAAGAGCGCAGAGAATACATGTATGTACACATAGACATTGCGATGCCCTGCTGATCAAGGTTGCATAGAAATCAGAAATATCACGAGATGCATTTCCGCCAAGAGACGAGCTACAGCGATAACAAGAACACCATTGGCAACCATGCCTTATGCGAGCGCCGTTTGCATATGCGCAACAAAACAGCTGCCCTCGCTGCCCAGGCTGCAATCAAAGACCTGCATGCGTTTAGTCGCACAGCAGAACACAACACGTCTGGACGCGTCCTCAACCCTGGTGGAAGCGACTCGTCACTTTTTTTGATCCCGCTCTCAAACTCCACTCGCGTTTTCAGACGGCTGTAACTTATTACCTGTCATGTTTTGTTGCAATCATAACACAACTTGCGACTATACCACCCTTTTAGACTCGGTGATCGAGTACAGGTCAATTCAAGTTTCACGCTCTAGAGTCCTTCTGACCAGCAGTGTTGCGACGCTCGCTTTTCGTGAAATTCATGAAGCACTACACAGCCCTTCATCGAGATGATAATGCAACAGGTCTTACTACTGGCGACAGGTCGAGAACATGCACATGCGGGTGCCTGCAGAACGACCTGTCATCGCCATCCATGTCCCTTGCCCTCTCTCTGCATTATATAAACCCCTCTTTCCTCCTTCCCTCCCGTCCTCCATCCCAAACCCTCCCATATACACACGATGGCGGACCCTAAGGAACCCCAAGAGCTGATCGAATTCGCCAGGGCATCCGGTCAAGCCATCGGCCCATGCATGCAAGCCCTCCACCATCAAATCAACACCTATTACAGCGCCGCCGAGCAAGCAATGGCAGCGCTACAGGGCGAAAGAAACCTCCTTCGAGACGAACTGAGCAAGGTGACTGCCAGTAACCAGCTTTGGCAGACCTCGAACACCGCTCTAGTCAAAGACAATGCCAAGCTACGCAGCCAGTTGGACCTTACGGACCGAAGGGCGAACGAGACAGACCAGAGGTGCCTAGATTTGAGGCGGAGCTTTGATTCCCAGACGGCGCAAATCGCCCAGCTGGATGCCAATCAGGATAAGCTTTGCGCGAGGAATCAAGAGCTCAAGGCAGATTTGGCAAAGGCCGTCAAGAGCAAACGCGTGCAGGACATGAGCTTGCGACGGACCGTTGATGAGAGCGAGGGGCTTCGGAAAGAGCTTCTCGATGCTCGCGAGCGCGAGAAAGTTGCCTCCACTTTTGTCAGGCAGTTTCAAGAGAAGAACAAACGACACAACTCCCAGATTCTGGCTTGTAAGCGGAGAGTCAAGGCATTACTCGATGAGTTGGCAATTGTCAGAAGCCAAAGGGATGCAGCTCAAAGTGATCCCACCCTTGGAGCTCTCAAGGAGTGTCTGCAACAGTGTCAAGCTCGTAGTGCAGCTGACCGTCACAGTCTTGAGTGGCTGAACCATAGCATTGGCTGGGCAAGGACAAGAGAAGAAGATGCCTATGATACTGCGTGCATGATGGCCCACCAAAACAAAATCTCCCAAACGCTCTAAAAGACGACGGCCGATCACCTATCAGATTCACGCAACAAGGCACTAGCACTGCAAGAAAGCATAGAAGTCCTCAAAGACGAGGCTAAAACCGCACCAAACGAGAAAGCGAAAATCGAAGCAACAATGCAAGACTTCTCCCATCGTCTGAAAAGGAGGGAAGCACAGTCGGACGAACGAGCTAGCAGAGCAGAGCAGATCCGGGCCGCTGCCGAGTCGCAATGTTGACAGTACATTTCTTTTAACGATCAGATTCGCAAGACTTTGACAGATGAGAAGGCTCAACGGGAGGCCGCGGTACATGAGCGTGATTTGGCTGTGTGGCACCGAAACCAGCTGAAAAAGGAGAAAGTTGAGGCTGCTGCCGAGCGTGAAAGAGAAAGGGAAGAGGCTTCGGTGGAAAGGAATGAGAAGGCGAAGGAGTTGGGCGAGTTGCGCGAGGAGCTGAAAGACCTCGAAGAGCAGCACAGGATTGTCAAGGCGGGAATTTTGGTAAGTGAAAATGTCTTAAGTGAGGAGAGGCGGCAGATGGAGGAAGCGTCGAATGAGGAGAAGAATAGGTTTGAAGATTTTCGAGTTGAGAGTTCGCGAGTCAGAGAAGGCCTACGCAGACAGGTGGAGCATCTCGAAAAGGCGCTGGAGAGTGAAAGGAGCAAGGCCACAGAGAATGAGCAGAAGATGAAGAAAACGACAGGAGAACTCGAGAGTTCCAGCGAAAATCTACAAAACCTGCAAACCGCACTGATTGATGAGAAAGCCAGGTCGACAGATCACAAACAAACTCTCGCGAGAATGACGGAAGATCTCAACACGTCTCGGTTAGAACTGCAGAGACTCCAAAATGCCCTGGCAGACGAGACCGAGAAGCTCGCGACATCTCGAGCAGCGCAAACAATAGCCACCAAGGAAGTGCAAAGCCTAGAGACCGAAATGGAGCGTCTACAAGGCTTGGTCACGAAAGGAGAAACGCTGCTTGCCGAAGCCGACTCAGAAATCACCAAACTCCACCAAGATAAGGACAATCTTCGCAAGAACATCCAGCAAATGCGCAAAGACGAGGGCACGGCCGTGGCAGACTCGGGGCAATTGCTGCAAAACCAAGAGGGAGACCTCCGACTCTGCAAGCGAGGAATCTACGAAGACAAGTGGAGGACCCCACACGCCGAGGGGAGTCTCGAGGCCGCCCTTAAAAAGGACCCAAGACGCAAACTTTCGGGCAGGATCAGGCAAAGGAGAGCAAGGCAAATGGTCAACAAGCTGGGACAACCGACAAACCCCGGCGGCACAATAGGAGGCACCAAAGCGCACTTCGCGAACAACAACATCTTCGACCCGAGCAGAATCTCCTTCAACGTCAGAGGTGCCGCCACAGCAGTCTCGCCGGCAACCAGAATCAACGACGAGCTTACCCCATCGAACAAGAAACGAACTGCTACCGCGGACGATGGGAAGGAGAACGAGAACAATCTCGTGGACGAGCATAGGCCACGCAAACGCCGTAGAAGATCTAACATCACCCTGTCCGACGACGAGTTATCGCGCTAAAGTCGAGCAGACCGAGTCTCCCGCAATTCCACGGAGGCAGGGGATCGAGAATGATAGTAAGCGCCGGTCCCATCGGCGTCTTCTTTTCCTTTGGCAGCCGGGAGGCAACCGTTGGACCTTTTTCCTTTGGAGAAGGCATGACATATACAGTATCATCTAGTGACGAAATCATGTTTAGAACGGCACGTGACATCGCGCGGAGTGCGGATGCCGTGTTCTTGATTGATTGGGTGGTATGATTAAAAAAATACATAAGGTAGTCGAGCTTTGATCCTCAATCGGACCACAGTTGAGATGCCTCTGAAACCAAGCGTGAGCAGGAGGGAAGAGCACAATTCCGCAGAGGGGAAAGAGATTGACCCAAAACCCTCACCGGCCGAGAGCGTCGTGTAATAAAAATGAAAACCATTTTCTCCTCGTCAAAGTCGGTCGAGCCAAAAAAGCATCCAGGCTACGAGGAAAACAAACGCCTCTCGCTATGCAAATTTTTCTTCAAGATTTCCTATCCCAAACAAAGCAAAAGAAGATCCGAGTTTTGTCTTTGATTTTTTTGTTTCCTTTCTTCTTGGTAGTTTCCATGTTCCATAAGATCCTGAATCGTTTCTAGATGAAAAGCAGACACACCGTCGTTATCATCATCATGTGGACATGCTGACGTCTTTGCCGGTGAAATCTCTCATGACGCCAACAACGTCGTCCAAGCGCTTGACTTGCGTGAGGAGCTTTTCTTGCGTTTCGCGCCACAGCGAGAGTTGCTGCTTCTCGACGCTGCTCAAAGGCGTCCCGTCTTCTTCCAGCATGCCAGTCTTGCCGATGATAAAGTTTCTGGCGGCATCGGGGTTGCTGGAGCGGATACGCTCGCGCTTGTCCAGAATTTGTTGGAATTTCTCCTGCTCAACGTCCATGCGTTGCAGGCAGCGGGCGATTCCTTGGTAGGCTTGTTGCAGAATTAGCTGGGAGACTTTTTTCTCGTCAAAGTACCAGAGGTAGAGCGAGCGTGTGGGTTGTCGGTATTGGTCCTTGGGCACTTCTTGTGATTCTAAGAAGCCGGCAGCTTGCATTTGGGCTAGAACGCCACGAATCTCCTTAACATGTTTAAGGCACTTTTGAGAGACGCCCTTCTCTTCAAGTCTGCCTTCCTGTCGTAGCATGCGAGCAACACGGACCGCGGCTTTGCCAAATCGTCGATCGATGGTAGTGTCGATTTCGGCGTTAACGAGGATCTTACTCAGGACAGGGAAATTAACCCTCCACTCTGATTGACCCGCGGCGCCAGGTCGACGACAGAACTCTTTGTCGTGCTCTTCCAGAAGCTTTAGATGCTGTTCTACCAGATCGAGTCGTTTGTTTTTGTTCCTCATGCTGGAGTATCCATTTGTGGTACCCTCGTCTTCAGACTCGGCTTCCCTTTTGATGCCAATGTCGCTGAAGTCATTATCGTATTCGATGGTTCCTTTCTTTTTGGCTTTGGTATCGCCATTTGGCATATCTGACTTTGCGCCGTTAATGCCCTTCGCAAGGTCCAGATAGGGATCGATGAGTTCTGCAACTTCCATGACCGAAGCGACGGGTTGAGCCTCCTCTTCCTCGTCTTCATCCTCGTATTGTACGAGATCTTCCCGAACAGAACGAACTTTGCTTTCCAGAACTGTGAGGAGGGCGCGGTAGACACCAGCGGTGATATGGCCCAGGTACTGTTTGGCATGTTGCACCAATTGTTCGCTGCGCATGGCAACCATGCACTTGTCCAAGTTGACGCCAACAGACATGTCGCTCTGCATTGACAAGATTAGTAAATGTTCTCTGAATGATCAAAGACTGGAACGAGCATACCGGAAGCTTGGGCCCAGCGAAGTCAGCCTCGCCACTATGACCACCATGGCCGTTTGCGAGACCTCCGTTGAGCTTTTGTCTCTTGTTCGCATCCATGCCAGGACGAGCAAAACCTCCGCCACCTTCAACGTCGCGTCTTTCTGAGAATTCTGCCTCTTCTCGCCATTTGCGCTTCAGACCGTCCACTGATCTCTTGAACTCTGCCTGCTTCTTTGGACCTGTGATCTTACCATCCGGAAAGTGTTCTTCCATAACGAGGTTACCAAGTTCGTCCTCGATATCGGCATTTGGCTTGAAAGAGCGTGATCCCAGTTTCATCAAAAAGCCAGCTCGCAGCAGTTTGCGCAAGATGTGATGCAGCTCTGCGAGGCTGCCGATCTGTCGCGTGTCGTGATGTTCTGCGCCATTCGTTGCGCCGTTGCCGTTCTGCACCGGGGTGTCGACGCCGCTACCACGCTTTGCGAATCCATTGTCGTCAAAATCGAAGACACCAGCCAAATCTCCAACAGTGCAGTGTCCGATCTGGAGTACCATAGCCACCACGCTTGCCGCCTTCTCACCTAGCCTCTTCTCCACCAACAAAACCGATCTTCCTGTGCGAAGCAGACCATATGCGCTATGCCAGTCTACCGAATAGTAGGTATCGTTGCGATCGTCTGTGTGGTGTCGGACCAGGCGGTGCTGAATGAGCTGGGCGAGGCTGCATTTTACGCGGGACAGTGGTGTTTTGCGCATTCTGAGCGCTCTGAGCGCGTCGAGAGTAGTTCGTCCATTTGCGGCGAGGGCTGTGAAGATTTGCTATGCGAAATGTTAGAGCCCGAGTCTGCATGCGCAATCGTCGAGTCTTGGTCGATTTACCCTAGATGTTTCGCCGTAGTGGTAGCTGATGACATGGCTGCAGACCTCGATGAGTTGCTAAGCGCATGAGTTAGCAAAGGATATCAATGGAGTCGCATGGCTTGGTGGAGTGCAGTACCGAAGACATGTTCTGGAGCAGCGGGCGCCGAGGCGAGAAGGTATATTATTATATGTAAGTGAGGTCGTAGGTTGGCGGGGGCGAGTTCGCAGCAGCGCAGCAATGGGCGTGTGTGAACTCTAGAGACCTCTCACGTCGTCTAGAGTTGTCGTAGAGAATGGCTCCTGGGTCTACGCATCAGGTGGTATGCGACAGGCGAGTGGGCGACATGTTGGTGGTAAATGCTTTCCAATTGCTGCAAAGTGAACTCGCTCGGCCCGGCTGCAGCTTTGCCCATTCAAAAGATTCATGCCCGCTGCGACACACCGGGGCTGGTGACTGACTACTGGCAGTAGTGTGAGTCTCTCTCGCTCTCTGGGGAATTGAGGCATCAGGCATTCCATCTCAGGCATCAACAACTTTTCGGCTTGCAGTAAGCCAAATCTCTCTGATTGGACCGCGCGGACGCACCCGGCTTCAGAGCATCTCGTCCTCCGAGACGCAGCTTCGACGTCGACAGCAAAGCTCGACCATCGCCCATTGCACCCGCATACCTCTCCCGTTGCCATTGAGAGCCCGTCGCCAAAATGCTCTCGCGCTCCGCCCTTGGCCGTCACACCCAGCGCGCTGCCCGCCGCTCCTGGCAGCAGCAGAACCGCGGCCTCGCCGCTCCCGCCTCCGGCTCCTTTACCTACCAGTCTGGTGATGCCCAGGGCATCAAGATCGCCAGCAGAGACATCCCCGGTCCCGTTTCGAGCCTCGCCGTCGTCTCCAAGGCTGGTACCAGGTACCAGACCTACCCCGGCCTCACCGAGGCTCTCCAGCTCTACGCGTTCAAGGTACGGCAGACCGGCATGAGAAGAGACGAGAAGGACGAATATGGAGAAAGAACCCGGGGCTGATGGATAATCTACAACAGAACACCGAGAGGAGATCTACTTTGAGGATACAGCGCGAGTCTGAGCTCCTCGGCTCCGCCCTCCAGGCTTACCACTCCCGCGAGAACCTGGTTGTTGGTACCAAGTTCCTCCGCGATGACCTGCCTTACTTTGTTGAGCTCCTCGCTGAGGTCGCACAGCAGACCAAGTACAGCCGTCCGTTTTCCCTGAGAAATGTCCGCAGGCGACGTTCAACAGCTAACACCCGACAGGTCACGTCCTCGAGGAGGAGATCGTCCCCCTCATGAAGCTCCACCAGAAGGCACACCTCGCCAACACCACCAGCATGGCCCAGAACTCCGCTTTCGCCCTCGCTTTCCACCGCGGTCTCGGCGAGTCTCTCAGCTCTTCGTCCTCTGTCCCCATCAGCAAGTACGTCGATCTTGAGTCCATCTCCGAATACGCCGCCTCTGCCTACTCCAAGAGCAACATCGCCATTGTCGGTAACGGCGTTGCCCACGATGAGCTCAACAAGTGGGTTAACGAGTTCTTCACCGCCCCCCTCCAGCAACATGCCAAGCTCGAGTCCCAGCAGAGCAAGTACTTCGGTGGTGAGGAGCGCATCTCCCACGGTTCCGGCAACTCCCTGGTCATCGCTTTCCCCGGCTCCAGCAGCCCGACCGGCTCCAACTACAAGCCCGAGGTTTCCGTTCTCGCTTCCCTCCTCGGCGGTCCCTCCAACATCAAGTGGTCTGCTGGCTCCAGCCGTCTGCTCCAGGCCACCTCCAACACCCCCGGCCTCAAGATCGAGACCAAGAGCGAGATCTTCTCCGACGCTGGTCTCCTCAGCATTACCCTCGCTGGCCCCGCGGATGGCGTTGCCAGCAACGCCAAGGCTGTCGTCGACACCCTCAAGTCTATTGCCAGCGGCGTCAGCAGCGAGGACCTGGCCAAGGCCAAGGCCCTTGCCAAGTTCAAGGAGCTCGAGTACGGCCAGTCCACCCAGGCTGCCATTGAGCTTACTGGCTCTGGTCTTGTCCAGGGTGGCAAGCCCTACCAGATCGACGAGGTTGCTAAGTCCGTCGAGTCTGTCACCGCCGAGAAGGTGCAGCAGCTCGCCAAGGAGGCGCTTGAGAACAAGGCCAGTGTGAGCGCAGTTGGTGACCTTTACGTCCTGCCGTACGCGGAGGAGATTGGTCTCAGGGTGTAAATAATCTGAACTTTGTCAGTTTTCATAGAGGAGGAGGATTCCCTTTGTCTTGTGCAAAAAGGTAGAAGTTGTACCATTAGCGTGTAACTGTGGTAACGTTTCAAGAGAGAAGGTTGTACTTTTTTTTGCTATATCTGACCTTGTGATTCAAATGTAAAATTTCAATTACACTGGGTGCGAAAGTATGCTAACATTTACTCCCTTACCTATGGACGTTTCACTGACCATAAAGTACTTTGGTGGTTTGGTGGTCTGTCTCAATCGGGTAAAGCGTCTACCTCCCCGGCTGTGCCCGAATCTCAAACCTCCGACTGGGCGTACAGCGAACGAGCCCGCCAGACCATTGACGACGCAAACTCACCTCACATCCACCCAACAACTCCTCACATCACAACACCGTCACCATGTCTGCCTCCTGGAAAGCCGCCGGTCTCACGTATGTGTCGCCTCTGCCACCCACGCCGCCTCGAAGATGCGCGCATACCGCCCCAACAATCCAAAGCTAATGCCTTCGCACAGCTACAACCGCTACCTTACCATCGCCGCGCGCGTTGTCCGTCGCTCGCTCAAGGAGGACCTGAGAGTTAACGCTGAGAGGCGTGGCGAGTCCGAGTTGAGGTTCGCCAAGTGGGAGGTGCGTACACCCTTAGGATGAATGTTGCAAGGAGGAGCTTCGGTCGGAAGGAAGGATGTACAAGGAGTCATACACAGTGGATACTGACGGTCGCTATAGAACGGCAAGCAGGGCGAGGCCAAGGACCTCAACAAGGCCAACGAGGCCAGCTTCGCGCAGGCTGCCCAGAGCTCTTAAATGGGAGGACGTTAGGAGAGATGGTAGCAGGGAGGGATGAGAGCGCAGGAATGGCGCATGCCGTGCTGGAGAATGAGCGGTAGATCATGGGTCATGTGCGAGCGCGCAAATGCGTTTGTGCGAGAGGCGGCTGGCACGAGTGTTGTAACCATCATCATGTATATGTAAACGGAGACTCCCTACCACCTCGGGAGAGTGCCAAGTCTTTTCGCAGTGACTATACAGCGCTTTCCGGCTTTTGAACCTTCCACCAACCCAACATATAATCCAAAACGCTTTTTGTGACTGAAATAGCTGCCTGCAATGCAGTTGGATGGCTTGTCGCGAGGTAATAAAAAATCGCTATGTTTGCGTAATTCCATGAACCCTCTAGTGATCTGACCAATCGTCACCTGTAGACACGGCGCGACTCGCCATCAACTCCGATGCCAACGAAGATGAGAATATCAAGACAGCCACCACTCGGCTGGCCCAAGAAGCCAGACAAGTAGCCTCGTACGGCAATAGGGGTGTGAAAGACATCACAGAACAGTTCACGGCCGCTTCTAAAGGTGCGTGACGCTTCAATATGTAATTCTCAACACTCGATTGCTGATACTTCAAAAGACTTGCAGCCCGGCGATCTGGTGATAGATGACTTCTTCACGCTTTTTGAGGCCGTGGGAGCTCTGGAGGTATGTTTCCATGCTACAGTCTCTTCCTAGTGGCAATCGCTGACATGTGGCAAGATCATGGACTCCAAGATGGATGTTGGTGTGGTGCCACCCGGCGAGCCAGTCGACCCGCCCTTCGACCCTACCGCCCCTCTCAGCGCACCGCAGGCCTTGTGGATTCTTGACCAGCTTTCGTGCCTTGAGATTGCATGGCTTGAAGGCTATCCGCTCTCCCAGACCGTGTTCACCAGTTTACATCTCGATCGCCTGCTGTCTCCCGATAACCGGTATCCCTATACCCTCAACTATGGAGAGCGGGCGGAACTTTCTACTAACGAAGCGTGTCTGACACATATTGTCGTAAAGGCATACTGCGTCTGTCTGGCGAAGTGCGCCGCCCAGGCTTTACTCGTTGTCGGACAGCAGCATCATTTCGACGAAGAGGATTTCATCAGTCATCTCTTCGGCCGAGAGTTACTACTAAAATTAAGCGAGGAAGATGCAAAGATGCTCCTAGACGATGCCATTCGCTGGGTCGTTGACTCTGATTTGTCTCAGGGCGTGAAGGTTGCGCTTGAGAATCGTCTGCAGGCTCGCAAGATTTACATGCTTTCTGCTTTCGGCGAAGCCAACTTGTGGGCTCATCTTGTCGCATTTACAGAAGATAAGATGACAGAAGAAAGCCACAACCTATCTGAGGCCATCCCGGAAGCCTTCTCAGACAAGGTCCAGCGACGCCTTGCAACCAGCACGCCACCGAGGCCAGTCCCCCAATTTACATGGACTGATGCTCAAAAGAAATGGATCAAGCTACTATCCGACATCGACGAGGCCGACCGCCTTACAGATTCTTCCGCACGCCAGAGTCCAGCATGTTTGCAAAAAGCTGTCTGGTCGTTCGCCTCCAGAAATGCCAACACCTACGCTCGTGCCATATTTCAAGACCTGCTCTTCGCAGAGGGTGCAGTGCGGGAAGACATGCCCCATTTCGACCTAATGCTGCTCGACATCCGCGATTTGGTTCTGGCTGGCGATTCACTGGTAGATGCTGCAAGCTTTCAAGTGGAATTGCCCTCAGATCCGCGCCACCGTTGCTCCCGGATCATCGAAACTTTCATGGACAGGGCATACGATGAGTATCTTAATCTGTACCGCATGGTGTGTCAGAATCGTAGTCGCATGCGAAGAATGTTTACAAAGTCACCAGCCCTGCTGCATGAACTTGAAACGACTCTTGCTGCAGACGCGGACCGCGAGATCGACTCTATCATGCCGCAAAGGCGGCTCGATACCAATTTTGGCAGACAAGTAACACTATCACCCCTCAGCTCTTGGTCGCGCTGGTACAAGCTCAACACCATGTCTGGGACGATCAGCCTCGGATTCGAGACGGATATCTACTTGGACTACGAGATGGGTGGCATGTACTGGTATTTGTCCCTGATCAGCATCGAGAAGCGCAACTTGCTCCGTCACATCGAGACATTCCTCCTCGACCGCATGGCACAGGTCGTCAACTCAAGGAACGTCCGTGCATCGTCCGAATGCCTCGCAACACAGGATTGGATTCAATGTCTGCGCGAAGAAGTCGACGTGACAACCCTGCTAGCAGAGACACTTTCAGACCTCTACTCCCTTCTATCCCACGTCAACCTCATCAAACCCAGAACGCGGCCCTTCGCTGAGTCTCGACTTGTCCACGAAGCGCGCATGAAGCCTTATCTGGCAGTCACAGATCCTGCACCACCAAGTGCCGAGCGCTTCGAGCAAGCCGAGAAATTATCAGGAAGCCCAACCGAAGCCGTGGTCAAGATCGAACAACGCATCAAACCGATCAAAGACCATCTCGCCAGACTCAAGAACACATCCCCACAAGCTGGCAAGTATGTCGGCACGGAGGCCCATTGGAAGGCCCAGATTAAGCAGTTGGAGACTACCAGCGTGGCAATTTTTGTGGGCGCGTCGTTGCTCAAGCGCACGCTGGAAAGTAACGAGGGTGGTTCGGGATTGAAAGAGAAGTTGGAGGTCAGTATTCCGCCTCCAGGTAAGCGGTATCACGACTGGTGGGTGGTGCCGCAGATCAAGCCGAGGAAGGTATAGATTCGTGGTTTGGGTGTGTAGAAAAGAGCTATCGATACAATGAATTTACGTTTGGTACTGCGAACTTGTCATGGTTTACGTTTTCCTTTCTGAGAACAGAGAAGGACTAGGGTTTTCCAATATCTTCTTTGGTTCCATACCTGTACTGAGAAGGGAGCCATTGGCCAAATTTGAGGGACTCCCATGACCGAGTGCGATAATGTCACTTCGAGATACGTCTGAATGATGATGTGCGTGGGCGCGGACATATCAAGTACCGATATACGATAGACTACTTGCTATATTGCTAGTGAAGCAATGGTGCATGATCGGCTCAGGGGCTGTGCAGATCTCAAACTCTCACTGGCTGGATTCAGCAAGTTCACCACACTCGGTGGAGTCGACATCTGCGACGGGAACTGTGAAGAACTGCCGAACTATAACATCTGCTGTTCGACATCTCATATTCTCACATTGTTCAAGTCAAGATGGATACCCGCTCATAGCGATGCGGGGATGCAGCATGCGAATGCTTGAAGAGAAGTCGCAATGCTGAGCATGCTCGTTTAGTATACGGCCATGAACTACCGGAGGTAATTTGACAAACGAGTCAGGAATGACGCTTACAAAAAAGCAGATGAAGAGACACACCAACGGATGAACTTCGTCCTGCTCCTCGAGCCACAATATCCCAACGCTCACCCGCAAAAAGACATTGTAGCGCTGCGACGGTGCTGAGCACCAAAGCAGACGATCCAAAGCGTGTTCGATTCTTAAATACAAGCAGCTCCTCCAAGGTTGGATGTGGTTTACTACTCCTTGGGAAATGTAAGGCCTTGGTTTCCCTACCTAATACATACAGTCGCTCTTTAATCACGATCCTTATAATGCTTTCTTTCTTCACCTTCTGCCTCCTGGCAGCGCAGGGTCTTGCCGTTCCTTTGGACGAGCGCGGTTTGGTCGGAAGCTTACTCAAAGGGCCTTCGGTTGAAATCCACGATGGTACTGTCGTAGGTTCCTCGCTGCTAGGCGTCGAATCCTTCAAAGGCATTCCCTACGCTCAACCGCCTGTTGGCGATTTGCGCCTGAAACAGCCCCAGCCCATCAACTCTTCGCTCGGCACTATTGATGCCAGCACTCTGCTCCCCAAGGCCTGCCCGCAATTCTACGCGCAGGTGCATTCCGACAAGCTCGTTTCTGATGTCCTTGGAACGGTTTTGAACACGCCGCTTTTGCAGAAGGTCACTGAGCAGGATGAGGACTGCTTGACGGTGAACGTTCAGCGTCCCACTGGCGTGGATTCTTCTTCTAAGCTGCCGGTGCTTTTCTGGATCTACGGTGGTGGGTATAATTTTGGCGCCACCCAACTGTACGATGGATCCAGTATTGTGAAGAGGTCCAAGATGAATGGCGAGCCTATTATCTTTGTTGCCGTGAACTACAGGTGAGTTGATGGAATTCTCGAATGAATGCCAGTTCTAGACTGACTATCAAATCACAGACTCGGAGCTCATGGCTGGCTCGCTGGAAAGGAGCTCACAGATGATGGCCACACGAACTTGGGGCTGAGAGACCAGCGTCTGGGTCTCCAGTGGGTGGCCGACAACATCGAAGCCTTTGGTGGAGATCCCGACAAGGTCACGATTTGGGGCGAGTCCGCGGGATCCATCTCAGTCATGGGACACACTGTCATCAACGGCGGTGACAACACTTACAAGGGAAAGCCTCTCTTCCGCGCCGGCATCATGAACTCGGGCTCGATCCTGCCAGCTCAGCCGGTGACAGCACCAAAGGCGCAGGCCATCTACGATGCAGTCGTCGAGAACGCCGGCTGCACGGGCAAAGACTCCCTCGCTTGCCTGCGAGGCCTTTCTGCCAATGACTTCCTGCAGGCTTCTACCTCCGTCCCGCATTTCCTTGGATACCACGGTCTGGATCTTTCATACATGCCTCGTCCGGACCCGAACGATGATTTCTTCCCTGAGTCGCCAGAGGTTCCTCTGAGAGAAGGTCGCTTCTTCAAAATGCCCATCATCATCGGCGACCAAGAAGACGAAGGCACCCTCTTCTCTCTCGCCCAATACAACACTACCACAGACGCCGAGCTCACCACCTACCTCACCAACCAATACAAAGCCAACAGCACCGACACCTCCCCTGAGGCGCACGTCACCAACCTGCTAGCAACCATCCCCAACGACCCCTCGCACGGCCAACCCGCCGGCTCACCTTTCAACTCCCTCGCCGTCAACAACATCCACCCTCAATTCAAGCGCCTCGCATCCTTTGTCGGCGACCTTCCCTTCACGCTTGTCCGCCGCGTGTACCTCGAAGAAGTGGCCTCTCAAATGCCGTCCTGGTCATACCTCGCAACCTACCTGCACGGCACGCCGGTCATGGGAACTTTCCACGCTAGCGATCTGTTGCACAGCTTCGGTATATTGCCTGGCATCACGCCGCCGACCAGGACGATCCAGAATTACTTCCTGAATTTTGCAAACCATATGAATCCTAACAAGGGAACGAAGAAGTCTTATTTGGTCGATTGGCCGCAGTGGGAGGACGATGAGAAGAAGGTGGTTGAGTTTGGTGCGTTGAAGAATGGTGTGCTGGATGATGATTTCAGGGAGGAGTTTGGGGAGTATCTTTCTGCCAACATTTCCAGTTTCAAGCTTTAGAGGGTGGGAGGTGTTGATTCTGTGCTGCACATAGGATCTATACGATCAGAGCGGCGAGGGGCCGTCTTCAGGGTATCATCTTCATGTAAGCGGGAGACATTTGGTATCTGAGCATCGGAACTGTAAACTTGAAGCATGAATACCTCTACCACTTCAATGTATGAGCGCGAGCGTGACAACGCTGCACAAATGCCGCCGTAAAGAGGTTACGCTCTCGAATTGCGGCTTTGGCCTGCTACCTTAGATCTCTCTTACTACCCATGGATGCCACTGGACTAACAGTGTGAGAACCCTGGGGCGGTGATAGGGGCAATGATGGTGCTTTTTCAAATGCCTCATAAGGTTATCCATGCGTTTGCTCCACGCTTTGGGGTTAATACAGAAGAGACTTTTGGTTACGTATGTCAGTAGACGTCTTTCGGATACCGAAAGCCTTCGTCGCATGATATTAACATACGAAAGGGTGTCGATCGAGGCAGTGATGCGAGTTCTACTGTCGCAATGAAGCTTGAATTGGTCTACTCGTTTGATCTGCGTCTCGGGAATGACCTCTACAGAATTGGTGTTTTGGTTGTTAGCTGACCGCCGGCGAAGGTCCTGAAGGATATCGAAAACCTTGAAGCACTGTCAAATATACTAAACAGCCACTCTATCATTAAAGCATGACGATACTTTATACGGTGCTTTGGGATAAATGGAAAGCGGCACAAAGGGTTGGTAGGGACCCGCACATGTCTCTTGAGGTCTTTTTCGAGTATGGAAAGCCTTGACCACACGATGGAGGTATCTCACTTCAAATGTGTTTTGCATATGGAAACAGACTATCCAATCCATCATGTTCTCCCTGAGAGAAGCGACTGATCGACACTCAGAAACATCTAATGCGCCTGAAAGTGCGATGCTGAGTTTGTCCGCCCCCTGTTCGACATCGGCTCAGATTTTGCCTTCGCTCTTTCATGCTTTGTCGTCGCCAATGAATCCCTGCCTGTACCACTTGCTCCGCGACGGTCGGCGCATGTATAGTGCGTGGAAAAGGTCGCTAACCACAAGACCTAGCGCGGTCAACCAGGTCACGATTGCGAACACCCCGATGAGAATGCCGACATCCAAGCTCAGAGCCAGCACCAGTCCGACGATTGCCGCTGAGGCAAGGAAAGCGTCCTGATGCTTGTCTTCTCCATTCGACTCATGATACGCATAAGTCAGAGCCAGAAAAGTCATGCATGCTGCGAAGAAATCCAAATCTGTCGGATTTGCAAGGACTCGGTTCTCAAAGTTCTGGCAAGCGTCAGCTTCGCTCGTTTCGCCGTTTTCACTTCACAAACCTTGATACCAGGAAAATCTCGCCATCTGACCTGGTAGACATTGCTAGCATGCGAAACCGCGAAATTGCTCATAATTCGGACGCATATTGGAATCAGCAGCAGGGCAGCAGTTTTGCACAGAAAAGCCGGTAGTTGCTGACTGCGCTTGTAGCAACATGTTTGCCTGGTGTAAGTTTGCCAGCTTCCCGAGATTTGAATCATTTTGGTGCGTTTGGTGTGTGTGATGTTTTCGATATCCCAAGGACCTGAAGGGGCATGAAATGTTCCACGGCTTTGAATCAGCACGTGACTATCATAACACGTGAACAGCGGTAGAGTAGCTTTGCTAAAACCGATATCATCGCGCCCGCAGCCTTGCTGCCCGAATACGGTACCCAAAACGAGGCGGCGAATCAAACAACGACTTGCGTGGTCTTGCATCTGCATCGTGGGGTGGCTGTAACAAGATGACGCGGCACCATCAAAGACACTCTGCCTCAGGAAGAGAACCATAGGACCTGAGGCATCACCACTCATACCTTGGACTGGTAGCAAATCGACAGACAATTTGAGGGCTTTGCAGTATGACGTGGCATCGTCAGCAGCGCCTGACCGAAGATCTAAGCCCCTTGTGCTGAGGCATCATAGCATACATCCTGGCCTAGCCGCAAATGAATAGCCCACACGAGGGAACCTGCAGACTCACCGAAGCGTATGGAATAATGAGGCGATGGGGCGCCTCGTGCCAGAAAGCCCGCCTCATTGAACTGAGGCACCATCGCATGCAACGTGGGCGAACCACACCGTTCACATCCATCGTGGGCTGACCCTCAAGCTCACAGCAGGTTGTGAGGAGCTGATTGCAACCAATGGCACCAGTGCCATTGAGTAAGGCTCCCCAGAAAGAAGACCTGGCGAGATTGATCCTTCGATGTGTGCTCCGAAGGTGTGTTCCGTCTCGTGCTCACGTGACATTATAACGCAGCATTATGGTTCTCCCGAAACGACGCATCAGCCGGGAGACACGACGGTTTTGATTGAAGCTGGTCCATGTCTTGATGTGCAAGAATTGTGAGTCTGAGGATCTTCTGCTTTGATCGATCGTTTTCGTGGTATTCCAATACCAGTCGTGCCTTCCACGAGAATTTGCCTACTGACAGAGGCTGGGTTTACTAGGATCCATCAACAACATCGCAGTTACGCAAACGAAGACCAACCTAGAGCCTACGCAATACGTTGTCGCCTGTCGATATCCACACTGGTGGGCTGCTCAGTGACATATCCCCCAAAAGAGATAACAAAGGGGAAATGGGAACTGCAAATCAGACCTTGACAGACTTCCTCAAGACAAAGGCCGCGGATGATGGACTTGAAGAACCGTGTCATCAGATGTGTGCTGCCAGCAACCCGGATGTAGACGACGCGAAGTCGGGAGACAAGCGAGCGCGAAAGGCACCCGCCAGATGGATCGACAGAACCCCGCCAGAGCTGCACGATTCACCATTTCTTCGGCGGTTGGCCACTGTCTCGTTCCTCGTCGACTTTGTCAAGATTGCAATCTTCATTGCCGGTATACCCCGAACAGTCGCTTTGGCGATTCCAGCAAGTCGGTCAATGCAAACCAGTCCAGAACCACCCGCTCATACAAACGGTTCCAGCTTGGCGGAGTTCAATAGCCATTCTTTTGAAGATGGCTTGCACAAGGTTTATGGAGTGGCAATGATCGTACAGCCGATTCTTGTCATCGTGATCGGCCTGATATGCGTCATTTGTATCTTGAGAGCAAGAGATAGGCCACCTGACGAGCAAAGGTTCCTGTGGTTGATGACCTTCGGAGCGTCAATATCCTGGTGGGTGACCTCAGCAACGGCCAGTGGACCGAGCCTCGGGAAAACGGCTTCCATCAGTACCTGGCTTGCACTTTTTGCGGTGTACGAAGCGAGAAGCTATCGCATGTTGCGGAACCGCAGGATGCATTTGTTTACATCCCTCATCGGCGGCGTGATGGTCGCCATGGCCTTTGGCAAGAGCGCTTTGGGAAACACTGATCGGTTGCACCCCAGAAAAGCAATGGAGGAGTTCGTGTGGCAAGCCGTCATTGTTGGGCCCGCCATGCTCACCATTTGGAGCTGTTTTGTTACGTGGGTGTTCAGACAGATAGAACAGAAGCCTGTCGAGGAGCGTGTCACTCTACCAGAGGAAGGAGAGGCGGTCGAACTCGATGGGCTGCAATCTTGAAGGGCGGGAGCAGCATAGTGACGTTGTCGGAAATCTCGGGTTGCGCAAGTTCCATGTTGTAAATCCACCAGAGCTGGGGACTGACATCGCTATATCCCAATGTCCACATTTCTTGCTTAGAATGAGAGTACGATATGACATAGGAATTGGTAGTCTGCACATACGACCATAGGTCAGTGAAAACTGGGCATCCCGTCCGCTCTGCCATACATAAGCACTGAACCGGGCGACTAGTACTAGAGTGGGTGACCATCTGGGAATCCCGCCTGTTGTATGTTTTTTACCCTCTTTTTGTTTCTCTCAGTGTAGGGTGCTTGAACTGGATACTTGACTGTTTAGCGATCTCCGTTGAGGGTCAGGTTCTGGGGTGGAGTCTTTTAAATAGCTCGTATTTCTAATTAGGTGCCAAGCGAGCTGAAGAACATTGGAAGGATAGCCTCCCTGCTTGGTTCTCGTGTTCGCCTGTCGATTGACGCTTTTGAACTCATCTATTTTTGAGTCTTTGTCTTCCTGCTTAGACTTGTGATATCCAGACTGGATCGATCGGTAGCTGGGAGGTAACGCCTTAGAGCTGATCACGGGATCTGTACCAAGTCGTTCTTCGGTCGTTTCTCATACGATTGGCTACTTGCCAAGAGCAGGATGCCCTATCGGGAGCATCCATGGTGTGCTGTTGAGTTCGCTTGTCTTGCTGGGCAAATTTCCGAGCTCGGGCAAAGGTACGGTGTGGCCTTTGCAATGAGATCCTCTACGCATGCGCTCAAGCATTCCCGAAAGTTCACAGAGCCGTGATTGTTAGTACGCAAATAGCTCGAACTTCGCCTGCCCTCCGTCAACCTTCTGGTCTTGGTCGAGTTTCGATATCACGTGGCTCACCTTCCAAGGCGCTTGCAAAGCACCCCTGATTTCAAAGCCCCATCTGGGGCCAAGGAACGAATGGTGCCATCAAACCATGTGGTGCCGGTCTCGGCTCGCGGGGTGCATAAGAACGGCGAGATCCCTGGTATCTGATCAAGATTGATAACTCCTATCTGATCCTATTTTATCTCTCATCAAAACATCACCAATATGGGTTCTATTGGACTGACACAACAACCATTTCGTGTCCTCATTGCAGGAGGCGCTTACGGTGGTGTTTCTGCTGCAGTCAACCTTCTCGATTTGTCGTTGGGAAGGTCTGCGCGCCTCGATCCCGACAAGGCACCTGCTGAAGAGGCGCGTGGTGGCATTCCCGTTGATATACATATTGTCGACGAACGTGATGGCTATTGTGAGTTGAGAGAACCTGATTGATGATACTTGTCAAGCGACTAACAAAGACAAGACCATACCATCGGCTCACCGCTCGCTCTCTCATCACCAGAATATGCAACAAAAGCCTGGAGGAAGTTCGACAGCATTGCAGCGTTGCAACATCCCAGCGTCAAGATAACACAAGGAAGCCTCACACATGTCGACCCAGACCGCAGAGTCGCAAGCATAAAACTCAGTGGAAGCGATGAACAACAAGAACAGCCTTACGATTTCTTCGTTGCTGCCACTGGTCTGCGACGAGTTTGGCCTGTCGTCCCGCAGAGCTTGACGAAGGAAAAGTACCTGATCGAGACCGCAGATCACATCGAATCTGTGAAGACTGCAACACATGGCACTGTTGTGATCGGTGGTGGTGCTGTCGGAATCGAGATGGCCGCCGAAGCAAAGCTATGCCACCCTCACACCAAGGTCACCTTAGTCCATTCAAGAGACAAGCTTCTCTCATCAGAGCCGTTGCCCGACGAGACCAAAGACACAGCCTTACAAGCTCTCCGCGACGCAGGCGTTGAAGTCCTCCTCTCCGAGCGCGTCACCGGCACTACCGCCAGCTTCGGTCCCGACGGCCGTCCTCTGCAAACTCTCACACTTCAAGATGGATCACATCTCGTCGCCAGCCAGGTAATCAGTGCCATTTCCTGCAGTGTTCCCACAACATCTTACCTTCCCAAATCATCTCTCGACTCTGAAGGCCTGGTAAAAATCGATCCCTAGTAAGCATCCTCCCACACACCCTTTAAACAGATCCCTTTCTAATCACCACCCAGCCTGACCTTCCTCCCCTCCCACAAATACAACGCCCACCATATCGCCATCGGCGACCTCATCGCATGGCCAGGAATCAAACGCTGCGGCGCAGCCATCGCCATGGGAACCCGCGCCGCCGACAATATTTTCCAGCAGATGCTCCTGGAAAAGCACGGCCGGCCCTTGGAGCTCAAGGAATGGCCGAAGTATCCTCCCATGATTGGTTTGGCCGTCGGTAAGAAAGCCGTCGTGTATGATCCGGAAGGCGGGACCAAGTGCTCTGAGGCGGATATGAAGATCTACTTTGGTGAGGATTTGGCGTTTCAGCGTAAGTTGTGTTCCTGTTGTTGTGTTTGGAGTTTGATCAGCGTGAGGACTGACTTTTTGTTGCAGAATGCTGGGATTATCAGAAACTTGACGAGGGCTGGTGAGCGCTTGCTTCTGGGACGTACTGGCTCTCAGAGCAGCTGTGAGGCTTCCAGTGTTGCGAAAGGCTTCATAGATGGTACTGGATGTTTCGGGTTTATATTTCTGCAGCTGAAGTGTCGGAGAAGCCGGAGAACCCTACTAGATAGATTTTACGACGCAACGAATACATTCCTGTGCGAAAGATATGCTACAAGACTTCTACAAAACGCTCACAGCCTTGCCCAAGCTAAACGTCACAGGCTGTCCCTTCAAACTAGCCCACATAATCAAAGGCTCAGCGCCTACACTATCGCTGCTCGCGCTCCCACCACTACTAACGCTCGCAGTCCCAGGGAAAGTGACCGGCACCGGCACGCTGCAAGTGTTGCCATTAGAAGCATACACAGTCGCACCAGTGATCGTTTTCCCGTCTGCTGAGTACGTGTAGACCAAGTTGGGGCGGCACGCATCGCGCTTCTCGCGATCGAGGAATGTCTTCGCGATGTCATCGTGCTTGAGCGTTGTGATGGGCCAGTTGGTGAGGCGGATCATTTCTTGCACGACCGTCTCGACCCAAATTTGCAGGAGGGAGTGCACGCTTTGCGAGCCGACTTTGTATGTCGAGACGCCGGTTGCGCGCATGTTGGCTTGGTGGAACATGTAGGGATCGTGGCGGAGGCCGAACAGGTAGCGTGTGGTGGTGTCTTTCTCGAAGGCGAGGAGGTCGGTGAATTTACCGGTTCCCGCTGAGGTGTCGGTCCATTCTTGCGTTGTGCAGGCTTGGGTGTCGCAGTCGAAGTAGATGGAGGTCGGCCATCGGGGCATGATGTTGACGCCGGCGTAGCCGTTTGCTGCGACTGTGGAGACGAGCAAGTGGTGGACGTTGTTGGGGTTCATCAGGACTGGGCGGCTGTTGTCGCCTACGACATTGGTGATGCCGTTGTCTAGCCAGGCCTTGATCACGTCGCCGTTGTGCATACCGGTGATGGCTGGAGGGATCAAACCGGCGGGGGAGAATTTGCCGGCGTCGATGCTGACTTGCTTCATCCAGGCTTGGTTGAAGAAGATCTCCCTGCTTGCGTCATGGTAGGTGGCGTTGTTGAGATTGAGATGCGTAAACGTATGAGACACATGGGCGAATGCATCGCGGTTTGCGGGTGTCATGAACCAAGTGGCGAGTTTGTCTAGCTTGCAGCAAGGGAGACTCCAACTGTAGTTCTGGTATGCTGGCGGCCACATATCGATGCCGGAACCGATTGGCTTCATGTATTCGAGATCCGGGCTCTCAATTGGAGAGTCATAGTAGACGGCATCAACTGGGATGCAAGGATCGTTGTCTAGATTGTAGCCAATGTTCGTAGCATTGATGATGTCGCCGTTGCCGTTGTGGCCGATCTCGACAAAATAGTTTGATCCTGATGGAAGACGACTGTTGACACTTTGCATCCAGCTGACGTGCGCTGAGACATCGGCTGGCACAACTCTGTACTGCTTGCCGGAGGGATAGTATAGGTCCGTGGAAAGATGCATGTCATCGATCTGGGTTCCGAGATAGACCTTTCTCGCGCCGACGAACAGCCCGCGAGTGATCCAGTGAATGTAAGCATGCTGGAGGTAGTTTGACGTAGCAGACCATTCGGTTGCAAACCCGATGAAGAAAGCCATCTGCTCTCTGCCTTGGAAGTTGTTTATGACTGCCGCAACACTACTGGACTTGAAGTTGCCAGATGCAGCGAACTGGGCGACCTTCCAGGTAGTCTTCGAGTCAGCGATCTTAGCCGGGTAGTGGTAGAGGTTCTTAGTGCTGAGAGTCGCTCCAGACTTGAGATTCGCGGTCGCAAAGCCAGTGGTGTTCGTGAAGCTGATCAATTGTTCGACGTTATCAGCGCAGCAGCCAGACGATCCATCAGAGGCAGTCACGACAGCCGTGCCGGTCGTGTCGTCCGGGTAGGCATCAAGGCGCACCATACGCACGCCAAATGAGACTTGGTAAGCGTACAGAATCGTGTACTGGGCGTCTGTGAGTGCGCTGTGGTAGTTGCCATCGTAATCGTATGAGACATCGCTCAATATGAGAATGCCACCGTAGTTTCCGGCTTTCGCCGTGGAGTTGAGTGCCGGCAGAGCGACGCCGCCTTGTGGCACAGTGACCAATTGGTATGGGATGCCATATGCATCGAATCCAGACGTTGCAGAGTATGCAGAGCCACCTTCTGGCGCAAGGACCAGAATGGTACTGTTCACGCTGCTGCCTCCAATAGCAGCATTTGCGACACCAGTGATAGCCGCTGTAGCCAGCAGAGTGGCAGCACTAAGCTTATGAAAGAACGACATGCCGGGAGGAAGCCCAATGGCAGAATGCTGTGGAACATAAAAGAATGGTGTAACGACAGGTGCTCAAACTTACAACCAGGGCGCCATCACCCGCGATTAAATACCCTTTCAAGGGCACGACTGGATTCTAAAAACAGGCTGATGATCATTCGCCCGTGTCTGTTCAGGTTAGATTTCATGGCTGAAAGCAATGCTTCGCATTGCAGACCAAAGAGGATAGGTCGTGTCAAGAAAGCTTGTCGCCAGACAAGCTCATTCGGATAAGTCGGCCTCGAAAGACGCCACACGCCTTGTAATAGCAGAAGGTTTAGGGATTCAGGGGTTGTACCTCTGGTACCTCTCAAATAGGGCGATGGATTCATGGTACTGTGAAGACTTCACCAGGTGACCTCGTGTTATTCCCTGTAAGTGCAATATTTATTTCTGTTAGCGCGTTGCGGAAGTTAGAATGCATCCAGAACGAAGAAGATTAAAGCCAATTATGGCGATGAGGGATATGCAGGCTCTCGCCTACTTGTATAGGCTATGGATGTGGTTTTCCAAAAGATTTGCGCTACAGGCAATAGGCACGGCAGCGCGTCACGAGATTGGTTGAGGGTCCCGCCTCGTCGCGTGGATACGAGGTGTAACCTGTGTGAAGATGGTGGAAAGTTTCGCTTCTGAGCGCCACGCCAGTTGTGAGTATCTCTCCAAATGCACCTGTTGATAGTCACACTTATTTCGATCGTATTGCAAGGGACGAAAGCGAGACGATATGGCGCTATTGTTTGGGCGATGGATGGATAGATGGAGTGGCGTGAGAGAAGATGGGTCCGAGACGGAAAAATAGGGCGGTGCGGCTGAGAAACAATACCTCGGTCTCTTTGACACCCAAGGCTGTCACCCATCAGTTTGCTCTTCATCTCGTCCCAGGTATGTGAAGGGCATTGTCTGCCTCTAGATCGAATGTTGTTATCAGTGTCTGTTTCTGCACGTCGACCTCCAGCCAAAAGAATGAAAATCGCAGAAGCATGAATCTGTTCTCACGCGTCGGCGACGACAAGCCCAAGAGGACAGGCTAGTATTGGTGATACGAGAGAAAATACCGATATCTCCCTCTCTGGACCAGAGTATAAGCTGATAGTCGTCTTTATCCATCACTGACGAACTCGATGTCGTTGAAGGATGTGCTCTCCTACGTCTCCCATGCCGGCGCGTTTTCTAAAGTCCGACATTCCGTCTCCGCTTTTCTCTTCACAATTGTTCAGCCGCGTGGCCGTGCCTTGTTTCACAAGCGCGAGCACAAGGAAAACGACATTTATACCATCCATTCCGTGCCTTGGTGATTAATAAGCCGATAGCTGCTGCCTACAAGGACATTGTTACATTTAAACGTCACGGACGATCACCTCGGACTCTTGTATCAAGCAACTGAGAGGCAAATCGCTTAGTCTTCTGCATCACAACACAGCAATAACCGTTGAAAATCATTCCAACATGCCGAAATCATTCAACCCAGACACCGATATCCCAGACCTCAGCGGCAAGGTCATTGCTGTCACTGGTGGTATGCATCAACGTGGATCACGGTAGAATCAAAATCACAGCCGTTAACAGCCATCGCAGGCAATGCAGGTCTTGGAGCAGAAACCGTCCGCAGGCTCGCAGCTCACGATCCCGCCTGCATCTACTTGTGTGCGCGCAACCCAGCATCCGCAGACACTTTGATCTCAGAAATCAAATCCAAGCACCCAAACGCCAACATCGTCCCCATCAAACTCGACCTCAACTCCCTCGAGAGCACCAAAGAAGCCGCCACATCCATCATCTCCCAAGCGTCCCGTCTCGACATTCTCTACAACAATGCAGGAATCGCCGCCGTCCCGGCTTCAGTGACCAAGGAAGGCTACGAAACGCAATTCGGCATCAACCACGTCGGCCATGCGTTTTTCACCCAGCAACTGCTCCCCCTCCTGCTTAACACCGCATCAAATTCCCCAGCAGGCTCCGTGCGAATCATCAACGTCGCTTCCATGGCCCACACCAGAACACCATCGACCGGTCTAGCTCTAGCCGACGTCAAGACCGACATGTCCTCGTACCACACTTTCACTCGCTACGGGCAAAGCAAACTAGCCAACATCCTCTTCACCAAGAAGCTGGCACAGCTCTACCCGTCAATCACCAGCGTGTCTCTGCACCCCGGCTTCGTGAACACGGAGATCAACAGTAGCAAGGGTGGTGGAGCTAAGTGGCTCAATTTCCTGATTCGCAGTATCGTCCCTTGGGTCGGACTTACTGTTGAAGACGGCACGAAAACGCAGCTTTGGTGTGCGGCTGCTGAGGAGGTTGAGAGTGGAGTTTATTACGAGCCGATTGGCATTGCGAAGCCGGGTTCGAAGTGGGTGCAGAATGCTGAGTTGAGGGATGAGCTTTGGGAGTGGACGGAGAAGGAACTGAAAGCTCACGGTGGGTCTGGTTGGCCGGAAAGCAAGTGAGAATGAGGGAAAGCATGAGTATGGACGAGTGATGATTTTCGATATAACAGTTTTCATTCTGTGGTTCATGTTCGGTGATGGGCTATCGTAGTTGGACCCATCTGATCTTTATGCAAGTGTCAATCGTCATTGCTGTTCGTAGCATCATTTCCTCGTTTTCATCGTAAACAACACGACTCATCGGCTCAGCGCCTCAGGGCTGGAAATTTCCAAAGCCAACCCGATTCTTCCCTTCCTTGCGAACACTGTCCTTGCCACCATAGCCACTCCTCCCCAGCCTTCGGTCGATGAATCAGCCACCCGTTTCACTTTTCCTCTCAAATCGATGGCCGAGAAGTGACGGAAGTCTTCGTCCGGTTGCACGGGCTGTGGTGTTGGTAGAGGGGCAGGCGCAAACATGCCTTGTAGAGCAGCCATGCCGGGAATCATTCCCACTGCTGCGGCTGCAGGTCCGGCAACGCCTTGTGCGCCGTGGGCTTGCTGCGCTGGAGCTTGATGTTGAGAAATCGGGGCGCTTGATGTGAGGATTGCAAAGTGTGTATGATGGACTCGGCAAGCACATATTACTTTAATTGATGGAGGTGATGCCGGTTGTCTGGTAGAGGCAAACGCTTGTTGCGCTTTGTGTAATTGTATCAAGCGCTGTTTGAAAGTGCCTTCATCGCTTGGGAAAGTGTCAGGGTTGTCTTCTAGGTAGCGCTGAAAGTCTTCTTGGGTTGCGGGCGTGGAGGCTGGTAGCTCGGTGTTTTCTGCCGGGAAGAACACATGATTGAGGCCTTTGATTATCTCTTCCAAACGCGGGTCGTCGGACCAATGGCGGAGGTTTGCTTCGATAGGAAGCGTGTGCTGCCACCTGTTGCTCTTGTAGCGGACGATGAGCTCCTTCAGACTCGGCAAGTCGGCTTTGAGACTGCGGTTTGGGTCGGTGGAGGTCAAATAAGGCATCCAAAGACGGGTGTCCTGGGTTTTGACCTCGAGGTTTAGATGGGTGATGGTTCCGATTGGCGAGGATATTGCGCGTACGAACATATTTGCGTCGCTCGGGTGGGTGAAGAACAATGTATTGGAAGAATAAAGCACACTCGTCGCCTCGGCATAGATCAACTTGCATGTTCTGAGGAGCTGAGGAGTGATGCCTAGTGACTTGTCCCCGGGCACAATGGGCCATTTCACGGGCTCGCCCTCTCGCGCTGTCAGACAGAACAGGTACACTCTGTCTCTTATCTCTCTGGGCAGGGAGAACAGTCTGCTTCTTGCGACGCTGTCCGGCAGCTCCGTGATATCCTCTAGCCGCCGCGTGCGTACCATCTCCAAGCCAGCTTCTGATTCCTCGTCCATTGTGCTCTGCCTTGTTGGTCCGCGGAACATGTGGTTCCCACTGGTATTCCGTGAATGGGAGTAGAATGGAGATGTAGGAGGGTGACCAGGCGAGCCCAGGGCGTCAGCCTGGCTGATATATGAAAGCGTGCGGGTGGAGAGGACGGATTCGCGCCATGGGTAGGGATCGGTTGTCGCGATGGGAGGAGGGCGGTGGCCGGCCATAGTTGGTACGTCGAAGTGCTCTCGAGTTGGCCTTCAATAACAGTGGGAGTCTTGAAGTAGCGAGTTACCGGGCGGAGTGCCCGTACAAGGCCGCGCCGTGTTTCACATGCGATCGATGCCTAAGTGTGAGGTCAGCTCGAGCGCGCCCGGCTCGGCTTGGGAGACTTTCACGCTCCCACGTCATCTTGCTACATTCACTTCACCAGCATCTGACTTAGACTATACGCATAAACTACAACATTTGTATGCTTACTCGGAAAGTTCGTGTACAGCTCAGTTTGGTTTACTCAACAGCTATCAAAAAGATAAACTACGATCGAACACCACATGAACCGGCAAGCCCTTCAAAATTGACCAGATGTCCCCGTTGGTGGACTCGGAAGAAAACAATGCGGTTCACCTGTATAGCAATCAACCGCGTGCTGACAGCAACGTAGCCTTCAAGCAGAGAAAACATTGATACACGCTTCCAGCGAAACACGCAAGATCTAACAAGCCAGAAATGCAAAGAACAGTCAATATTTCTCCCAACACTTAACGCTACCGTTCGCCAACAAACGTTCCGCAGAACCGGAGAGCGAGTCCTGAACCCAGAGCAGTTGCAGCCTGCGGAGTTGTGAAACGAACAGGCTGGCCTTTAGACCTTATCGACAACAATCTCCTCCGAGTCCTCAGGAATCTGCCAGTGGAATACAACGTGGACGATGTTGACGGTACCCTTCATAAGATCTTGTACCTTCATAGTCTCAAGAAGGTCCATCCAGAGGCCCACCAGAGCTTTAGGAGTCTTGTTGTAGGCCATGAAATCGTCAAAACGTGCGCTCCAGGAGCCATCACACACTGTCTTGGCATCACCAGCAGTCTGGTTGGTGTGCTTAAGCATGACTTGCTGGAGGTCACTGATATCTGCGAAATTCCACGGGCGGTCGTCCTTGCCGCGTTTGCCATCGACGAAGTTGACGCAGCTTCTGCCCGGGATGTCTCTGTCTTCGAGATCTGCGACCGACTGTTTAGTACCAGAGATCGTTCGTCAAGATGATTGGCTATATACTTACTTTCCCACAGGTCCACGTACGCATGTGTCTTCGGCTTGCCTTTGAAGTCAGGCTTACAGTACTCAGGTACTTCGTTGAGGTTGGCCTTTCGCGACCAGGTAAATTCTCCGATGCGCACCTCCGGCGGATACTTCTTCAGGGCCGGAGCTGCAGGAGCAAATGGCAATGTAGCCAGCAGGACGATGGAGGTTTGGAAGCATGGTCGCGGATCAGAACGGTACTGGTTGTACGGATGTTGCGAGTTCTAGTGGTTAGGTGCTGTCGATGTTGGAGAAAAAGTGCGAGCTCATATGCTTGTCGATGCGAATTTGCAGAGGAAAATGGTATTCTTATAAGTTACATTTGGCAAAAGTCAAATGCACTGGTTTATCCTTAGGTAGGCATGGTACCATGACTGTCTTGAATCACGTTCTTGGTGGCGGCTTTGTGGTATCTGCAAAATTATGGTTCGGTCAGCAAAGATTAGTTCCCTCTCTCTCACGTTCGGCATGACCACCTCCCAGTTGTAACAGGCTGTATACAGGGATGAAAGGTAACAACGAGATGAGCTAAGCAGCCTGACATCTTTCGATGGCGAAATTGATCCATCTATTTGGTAAGTAGCATCAAGGCACTTCACTATTTGACTTCTCGAATTGTTCTTTCAGAATGTGTCAAAGAGTAAGGTAAGCAGTTACCAACCGATAGGTACTTTGCTCACGCTCAGGCCACTGCTATAGGCTTTGGTTGTTGCGAGCCCCTTTCGTCCATGTGTAGGTAAGCACATCCGGTTTTGGAAGTTAGGCACTGCATAGCATCCACTGAATCGCCTATGCAGCATGCTAGCATGCTAGAAATCGACTCTGCGGTAGTTACTGGAATACAGGAAAGAAGATATCCTGCGATATGCAATACCAGCATCAGCAAGTGTGATGGGCAGCCTCGGCAACTCGGACATTATTGTTGGACGTGTTCACAAACACAGTCGCAGACACGAGATCTTGCTAAACAAGATACCAAGCTCTTCGTATCTTGAATAATGTTGCTGCCACGAATCTCCTCGGCACGACACCCTCGTCAGAACCTCAAACGTATGTGGCGGTTCAAAATCCAAGCTGACGGCCGGGATTTCTGCAAGGGTGCCAGGATTGCGATCAAGGATTCGATCAAGGAATGAAACACGGAACTATCTCCACACAGTCTGGAGATTTGGGCTGGTGGATGATGAAATAGCTTTCGCTTGAAACATTGCTTGAATGCAAGATCTTGGAATAACCACAGCGACTCTTCTGTCTATCTTGCCATTATTAGACTCACACGTGACGGGCCGATTTCCCGAGACGATCGAATCTCTAAGACGCGGCTCAACTTTAGCATAAACTTTGTACGCTCAATCTTAGGGGTAAAGACGTTGGCATGGATGGCACTCAGCACTTCAAGGCTGAATCACGTGAATGTCGAGTGAGTTACACATGAACGATCTAGTGTTTTCGTCAGTTGCATACTAAGGCTTTCTGAACTCCTATATTTCTCTATGCACCTCCAAAGCGTTTCTTGGATATCACACCTACCTATGATAAATTAACCGTACTGGTGCACACAAAATTGGCGCCTGCGCGTGTCAAGCGCCCGTGGCTTGCACTTGACATCACTTTCCGTGACACGCCAAGACACGGGCTGGCAATCATCAATAGCAACCGCGGCCGCTTCTACTGCATACCCTGCTTGCAAACAACCTCCTGTCCCTTCTCCTTTACTCCTAGTCATTCCACTGCTGGTCAGGGAGACATGATACCGCCAGAGTGACAACAAAAAGTCTGCAAATATGTCAACAAATCCGGTCCCTGATGCGGACAACATCGATGCCAACGACTGGTCCTCTATCCTGGCAGGAAACGCAGGTGCTGCCTTGCGGACAGACAACTCATGGGGTACTTTAGCTGCTTCTGCCGCTGCCGGTTTCACCTCTGCAGGCATACAGCTTCTGGTGTTCATTCTCTTGCGATGGAGACTGACGCGAATCTATCGACCTCGAACCTACCTGGTACCCCCTCGCGAGCGCATAGCGATCCCTCCGCATGGCATAATAGGCTGGGTCAAGCCTGTATTCACAACCCCAAGCCTACAACTCATTCAGAAGTGCGGCCTGGATGCCTACTTTTTCATTCGCTACTTGCGTATGCTGCTCAAGATCTTTGCACCGATGCTTTGCATCATCGCGCCCATTCTGCTCCCCATCAATAACTACTCGGAGGATGACCGCGAGGAGAAAAAGCAGACTGGCCTGGGCAAGCTCACCATTGCCAATGTGGGAGATCAGCATGTCGGTAAACGACTATGGGCCCATGTCATTTTGGCCGTTTTGGCGATTGTATGGATACTCTACAACATATACGAAGAGCTCCGTGGATATATCAGGGTTCGGCAGGCTTACCTTGCCAGCCCTCAACACCGCATCAGAGCGTCTGCTACCACCGTTCTTGTTACCGGCATACCGAAGAAGTGGCTCACCGTTGAAGCGCTTGACGGCCTTTACGACGTTTTCCCAGGAGGCATTCGAAATATCTGGATCAATCGCAATTACGATGATATTGCCGACAAGATTTCCAAGCGCAACGATTTTGCACAGTCGCTTGAAGAGGCGGAAACCAACCTGGTCAGGCTTTGCCGGAAAAAGCACCAAAAGGCACAGAAGAAAGCAAGGAAGCAAGGCAAAAAGAATGGAACAAATGCAGACAGCACTGAGGGACAAGAACTATCGCCTGTTGGTGACAATGCCAGTGTTCAGAACGGCGAAAAGGGGCACCAGACCAACCTTGCGCCAGATACTCGACCTGAACCCCCGAGAATTCCATCGGACGTTCTTCCCAGCCCATATGCTGAGGCCAACGGGCAGATACCAAGACCTCCGAACACACAAACAGGAAACCAACCCCGCCCAAAGAGCAAAGAATCCGATGAACAGCCTTTGCGAGGTAGTCAGGAAACGGCCGTTGAAGCTGTGGCAAACGCAACTCACCAGCCGAAGGAAACCCCCGGGCAAGAGATAACACGCAGCAAATGGTTGGAGAAATTAATGTTCTGGCAGACGGATCCCGTCATCCCTGCTGGCGGCTATCCTGAGGCTTTGAACAAGGATTTTGACGACGACAAAGACGACGATGCAGCTTGGCGCAAGTACATCCAACCCAAGGACCGGGAAACAATCCGCCTCCCAGTCGTCAATCAAGATTGGTTTCCGGCACTTCCCCTGATGGGAAAGAAAGTCGACCGCATCTACCACTGCCGCAGGGAGCTCGCGAGATTGAATGCCGAAATAGAGGCGGATCAGAATAACGCTGAGAACTTCCCGTACATGAACAGCGCCTTTATTCAGTTCAACCATCAAGTCGCGGCACATATGGCATGTCAGTCGGTCAGCCACCATGTTCCTCAACACATGTCTCCGCGTCTTGTCGAGATCAGTCCGGACGACGTTCTCTGGGACAACATGTCGATCAAGTGGTGGGAGAAATATGTACGCATAGGCATTGTGACAGCAGCCAGCGCCGGTCTGATCATTCTGTACGCTGTTCCCGTCGCTTTCACTGCCTTGCTACAGAGTGTATCATCCCTTGCCGAGCAAGTTCCTTGGCTCGGATGGCTCAATGATTTCCCCGAGACTGCAAAAAGTATCATCCAGGGTGTCTTGCCTCCTGCGTTATTGCAGTTGATTCTCATCTTGATACCAATCATTTATAGACTTCTGGTTAAGTTCCAGGGAGTGCCAACTGGCAATTCGACAGAGATGGGCGTTCAGAAGTGGTACTTTGTTTTCTTGTTTATCCAGGTAAGATTTCGCCTACTCGAACAGAGACGCGCTGCATGTGCTAACTGTGACACCAGATCTTTCTCGTTGTCACTCTCAGTAGCGGGCTTGTCCGCTTTGTCACGGACGTTGCAGAAGATGTCGTTGGCACGGCAGGCAGACTTGCAGAGAATCTTCCTCAAGCTTCCGCCTACTTCTTTGGATACTTGATGCTCAGGTCATTGTCAAGTGCCGCTGGTGAGCTTGTCCAAGTCGGGACTCTCATAGTCTGGTTTCTCCTTGGGCCTCTACTGGACTCCACGCCAAGACAACAGTGGCGAAGACAAACGACCCTTTCGCAAATCAAATGGGGTTCGTTCTTTCCGCCATTTACCAACTTTGCAGTCATTGGAATTGCATACTCTTGTATTGCGCCACTGATACTAGTTTTCATGATTCTCATGTTTGGCTTGTTCTGGGTTGTGTACAGGTACAACGTCCTGTACGTCTACCAGTTCAAGAACGATACTGGTGGTCTGCTGTTCCCGACCGCCGTCTACCAGCTCTTCACTGGCGTCTACGTGATGGAGATCTGCCTTGCTGCATACTTCTTCACCAAGTCCTCGGATACTGGGGCTGACATCATTCCTCACGCTGTCATCATGCTGGTCTGCTTGATCGCGACCATCATCTATCATCGCATACTGGCGTCAACTTTTGCCCCACTAGAACGCTACATGCCCATCACTCTCGAGGACGACGCCGTGATCCGCGATGAGGAGTTCGCCCGGGCCCAAGCTGCACGGTTTGAGCAGCCTAGCGACGAGCAAGATCAGGACGAGAAAGCGAACGCGGCTAATTTTGAGCATCAGCTCAAAGCGAGGGAAAGGGACGAAGAAGAAGCGGAAGCCGATGCCGCAGTAGCAGATCTTCCGGGCTCTTCAGCCGCGTCTGATGACCCACTAAATCGCCGTCTTAGCAAGACAAGCACACCTTCCAACTCATGGGCTAAGCGCGATGAGTCTTCGACATGGCGAAAAGCCGCACAACCTGTCAAAGGAGTGATAAATCTCACAGGCCGCGCCGAGAAACGAGTCGAGCGCATCATCGGCAATGCCAACACGAAAATCGACCAGAAACTGACCAGAGCCAACGGAGTGCAGAATCCCGAAAACGACGAGGAAGGACAGCAGAAGACCGTCGCCGACGTCCTCTTCGCCGGCATAGCAGACGAGTTAGAAGACCTCACGCCGGACGAGAGGGACCTTCTTGTACGATACGCCTTCCAACACTCGGCGCTCAGAGCTCGCAGACCAGTCGTATGGTTCCCAAAGGACGAGCTGGGCGTCAGCGACGACGAGATTCGCCGCGGCAAGGCCGTCAGCGACTACTTGGCCATGAGCAATGAAGGAACTCACTTGGATCGTAAGGGCAAGGTGAAGTTCGAGAGGAGTCCGCCGGATTTCAGTAATGTTGATCTGATCGCGCTTTAAGGAATGGGCATTTTCTGGTTTTGTGTTCTTGGGTTTAGCGGCATTTTGCATACCTGGGAGTTCTTCTCCTTTTATTCTTATTATTTTCCATATATTTACCATAGCGATGGAGTTTGGGGCACCTTGGATGAGTATCGACTTCCCTAATAAATGACTTTTTCTCAATACTCTGGGCATCTCATGACTTTACTGCGCGTGGAATGAATCGGTGACATATATTGAGGCATTATTTATCAATCGTAACGATTACTCCGATGTGTGAACATCTTCGGGTGCATCGAGCTTTCCCCTTCTGCAACCTCATGATGAATGGAAGTCAAATGTAGCGTAGATGGGCACATGGTCACTTGGCCCACGATCGCCTGGCGTGGCCAACATTCCTGCTTCCACGCAGCTTGGCGCAAGAGATCGCGAGCAAAGTATCATGTCTACTCTATCGCAGCTCTCGCCAAACTTCCTCCCCCTTGGGTAGTATGAGTACCCTTTCTCATCCGGGTGAAGCAAACGGAATGTGTCGACCATCCTGAGACTGCGGCTGTCTGTGTCGTGCTCACCCCCATCTGCGGTTCTGCTCGCGGAATCATCCTTGTCCGGTTCATCAAGAAAACGGCGGCTGAAGTCTTGTCGGTTGATAACATGCTGATGCGGGAAAGTCCGTAAGTTCGGATATCCATCGATGCATGCGCGAGCGATGTTGATGTCACCAGCAATAACGACCTGGAATCCCTCTTGCTCCAACCCCCGACATTCCTCTTGTAGGAGTCGGTGGACTTCGAGCTTCCGGTCGTGCCTGATCCCCGTCACTTCTCCCGTTACGGAGTCCTTGTAAGGATGATCTGTCCCATTGACTGCATAGACATTAAAAATGGCAAGCCGGGGCATGCCTAAACCTGGTTTGGTCTCAATGACCGAGAACCTTCCCTCTGCATCCCAGTCGACGGTTCTCATGCGCTCGACGAATTCATCAGCAAAATCTTTTCGCACGATGCTACAAACGCCGTAGACCTTCCTTCCGAAGCCTGTTGCGTTGTGTTTGTCGGTTGGCAAGCAGAAGTGGGTTACGTAGTCTGGGTTCGCCTTGGGTTCAGACGACGTGCGCTTGACCGCTCGCGAGACGGCGTTTTGGGTCGAAGTGTCATTGGGATTGATCTTTACTTCTTGGAGAAGGAGAATGATTGGAAAGTCGTGCCGACGTAGAAGTTGACGAAGAGAGGTATGGGGTGTTTCAGAAGACGGCGTTGTGGTGGCGTTGGAGGTGAAGAAGGAAGTGATCGGCTGTTGAATAAATGGCGATATACCATTGATATTCCAGCTGTAAATGTTGAAAGGCTCTTCATGTCGGCTTGGGCATGACTTGCCAGTAAGCCTTTGTCGTTTGAGTGGTGGCGGCGATATCTCACGGTCCATCTTGAAACAAACCCTACATGAGGTTCTTCATGTCCTTAGAGAGTCGGAAGGATCCACAGGGTTGAGCATGTTACACAGCGCATGCATAGCAGCCGCTTGCAGCTGTGCGCAGCACGAATTAGCGAGGTAACTTATCTTTCCCAAGCTTTCTTTTTTGTCGTCACGTCGTTGTAAGTGAAGATGAGAGACTGGATACGCGGCGGTGAACGTCGCCAAGCTTCGCTGTGCGGGCAAATCAAAGCGATTCGACTGAACTCTGACTTCCAACTCACTCTAACACGAGTACTTCCTGCATTGCAGCTGCCTATGGACATCTTGGGTATCTCGCTTCCGAATACAGAATGGGTAGACAGTGATCTCTACCCACAGCAAGACCATGCTCATGACTTTGCGAGGTCGCCCCCAAGCCATAAGACAAGCAAAACTGCCCAGAAGTCCAGTTGCCGCGGATCTTCAATGATGTCGGCAGTCATATGATCGAGAACTTCAGCGCTCCCACAGTCTGGCTTTCTCTTGGATTCTGCCGCTATCTACAGCGCGAGGCACGTAATATATCGCTTGGCCATTAGGCAAAGCCACCGGCAGGAGTGGATCGAAATCCTTCGGTGCTGTGTAACGCTCATCTCCGTATGCCGAACAGACGGTTTTAGATTCCAAATACACGACATATCGTGCACATGGCTGCACGGAATCCAGTTGGTGTAGCATTACGAGATTAGTGGGTAGGGTTGCATTCACCGCCGAAATCCGCTGGTCACAGTATCAAATCGGAGTACAACTCCTCTGTCGACAGAACGGAATGACTCGTGAGAAACACTGACACGACAGCTCTAGCGCACGGCAGGGTTGATATACGCATCCAGCCTCCGAGATTGACAGCTCCCACATCCATAGACGATTGCGGCTGAGCGATAGACAGTCTCCACGGGATTGCATCCATATCTATCGACGAAGCAGCGAACCACGGCTTCGGCATTGAAGAGTCTCGGTCTGCCGAATATCCACTATTGCACGGCCCGGGACCAAGGTTTCGACATCGGATCTTGGTGCCGAGACGCCAGATTTGGCTCAGACTCCTCGGTGCCACACGATGATCAATTGATTCCAACCAATCCCCGCAGCTACACTCGAGGCGATTCGCCATACTCAGCTTCCCATGTCCGTTAGTGTCACTTTAGTCACAATGTGGGCGGTACTTGGCGCCACCTTGCAGGAGGGTTCCTCTGGCTTGGGACCCACGCCCGGACTGCGAGATCAACGTTAGGTTTTTCTCCATCTCCAGGTCTCAAAGATAGATCGGCATTGGGTTAAACTATATAGATAGAGCAGACGTGTCTGCGTTTCTGCTGCCACTACCACTATTTTGCATCTCAATCAAATACATTGAATATCATGGGTTCTCTTGGAGATCTCGTCGTTGACGACAGTCAGGTCATTGCCGGCAATGGGCATGCCAATGGAAACGTCCGTGAGTCTGCTGTGTTGCATAGATCACTACATCACAAGCCTCTTCACGCAGTATCAGCTCAAGGGAACTATCTCTTCCTCAACAATGGACAGAAAGTCTTCGACGCTACCGGCGGTGCAGCAGTAGCTTGTCTGGGTAGCGGCAATGAGCGGTATGAAGGCATCACCTGTCATATCAACAACATTTCTGACCATTTGGCAGGGTCGCCAAAGCCTTGACTGAACAGATGATGAGCGGAGTATCGTATTGCCATTCTCTGTTCTTCGCCACCGACTCTGCAGAACAGCTTGCGACTCTTTTGATCGACTCAACCAACGGCGAAATGTCGAAAGCTTTCTTCACGTCGAGCGGAAGTGAAGCCATCGAAGCAGCAATTAAGATGGCCAGGCAATATCATCTCGAAAAGCCCTCGCCAGAACCCCAACGAATTCATTTCATCGGTAGACAGCAAAGCTACCACGGTACTACTCTTGGAGCGCTCGCCGTTGGAGGTCACCGCGCTCGTCGTGCAATTTACGAACCAATGCTGAACAAGAACTCGACATTCGTCAGTCCTTGTTTCGCATTTCGCGGAAAATCTCCAGAAGTCTCGGATGCAGCATACATACAGCATCTGGAACAGGAGCTCGATGCCGAATTCCAGAGAGTCGGCACCGACAAGGTGGCCGCTTTCATAGCAGAGCCTGTCGTTGGCGCCGCACTTGGCTGCGTTCCTTCCGTGGCTGGTTACTTTCAAGCTGCGCGTCGAATCTGCGACAAGTACGGTGCCCTACTGATTCTTGACGAAATCATGTGCGGATCTGGAAGAGTTGGTCCACGCCCCACCGTGCAACATCCAAAGCCACTGCACGCGTGGCAAGATCCCTCTGTCGGTGTCGTACCGGATTTGATGACCATGGGCAAAGGCTTGGGGGGCGGCTTTCAACCTATTGCTGCGATGCTTGCAAGCAAAAAAGTAGTCAACGTCCTAGCGAAAGGAACAGGGTCCTTCAGTCACGGCCAGACCTACCAGGCGCATCCTTTGGCCTGTCGAGCAGCCCTAGAGGTACAACGGATCATTCAAGAGGATGATCTCATCAACAATGTTAGAGCTCAGGGCAAGCTGCTGGGACGCCTCTTGCAGGAGAAGCTGTCGACACACCCGCACGTCGGCGACATCCGCGGCCAAGGCCTCTTCTGGGGAATCGAGTTCGTCAAAGACAAAGCCACTGGGTCTCCATTCGATCCTTCTCATGGCGTAGCTATGGGAATTCACGAGCTTGGTGAGTCTCTCTTTCAGCTTGGCGTCGAGTTGGACTAACAAAATTACAGGTATGCAATCCCCTTTCAACATCAGCATATATCCCGGCACCGGTACCGTGAACGGCATCAATGGCGATCACATCCTACTCGCACCCGCATACAACGTGACAGCCAACGAGGTGCATACAGTTGTCGAAACCACCGCAGCAGTGATCGTCGCTTTCTTTCAACAAGCCAGCAACCTCACCAACGGACATTGACACGTGCAACGGGCAGGCGATTGGGGCGTTGGATAGGCGGTGATTTGTCAGTATCTCATAGGTTTACTCATCTCAAACAAGAAACAAGCAAAGACGGCCTCTCCCGTCACAATGCAATGCAAAATTATCCGAGAGGCTTTCAATCACCCTGTCTCCACACGGCGTGATCTTGCCAATCTCTGTACCTCGTCCCCTCTAGCCCGACTATCCCGAATAAAGTCATCAGACTTCCCTTTCCAGCAAAGCGAAGAGCTCTGACAGGTAGGTGTACGACCGCGCATTTCACCGCAACAACCCTCCTAAGCTACAGGCCTGATGACCAACGAAACGGCTCCGAGTCGTCTGAGGGCCACGAAAAGCAGTCACAGCGTGCTACGTCTGCCGCTACTGATCGTACTATCACCGCCAATTCTAGGGCCGACGATCCGAGGTCTTCGTCAAGAACCAAGCTCGTCTAATTCATCTCCCAGCAGCGCTGTGAGCGGAACACTGAAGTGGTATGAAGATGCCGTGATGTTACCCTTTCCCACGCACAGATGGTGGCGTTTGTCTGGCGCCCGCAGGGCTGGATTTCCAGTACCAAGGTACTGGGAGAGATCTGCACGACGTCGCAGTATGCAGGTGTGTGAAAGCGTTTTTCTTTTCCCCCATCTGCGGATTTGCCGTGGAGGCTGGCTCACCGTTACTTGTTTAGCCATGCAAGTCGGCGTGGATCTTCAAGGGGGCACGGCACCCGTGAATATTCGTTTTTTTCCTTACGTGGAACCTTCGCTCACCCATGTCGTTCAAGGTCTCGACAGGTGTGGTACTCGGAGATAAGCGATCAGATCGACGTGTGCATTCAGCCCGTCTTCCCAGAGCTCTCTGACAGGCCCCAGCAAAACGGGACTCACGGCTCACAAGCAACGCAAACCTACACTGTCCTGTAACTTCCGTCACCCTGCGCAAGCAGTTCGGCGTGCTCTTCAATCAGTACCACCCAGAAGGTCAAGGGGGGGGCGTGAGGCTCATCAACCGCAAGCGCAGCGGAGATGGCTCAAGTACGATCTCCGCGCAGGTCTGCTTTCGGCGTCGAACAAGGGAAGCAAGCACACATGCGCTTTGCACAGCCGCGACAGCGTCTCCCTAGCGTCTCGATACACCCTCGCAGGCGCCGGGACACCCTGCCACGCGAGACATCACGGGGTTTCACAGGCTGTGCATCGACATTTGGGGGTGGGGGTGTGTGGCGCCATCCCGGAACTGTGTATGTCAGGGATTCGGACATGGGATTGCTTGGTATGAGGCAGTGAATATGGGCGGCCGGCAGTAGCATTTGCTCATATGATCAACACGGGCCGTGAAAGACTGCTATCATGAGCTTTTTTCGGGCCGATGGATTCCCATCGCTAACGGAAAGTGTTGATCTAGGCCTTTGTGATTAGGAGAGATTAATGCGCGAGGAAGTAAGCAGGCTTGCGATCTGCGGGCCTGGAAGCTTCGGGAGCTGAGGGAAAAAGAAGGGTTGAAGAACGATGATCTTATGCAGAGCAGAGCAGCGAGTGCATGAAGCGGACCATTTTCCGGCTGAAGGTGGCGCCACTGGCGCCTCATCTCATGGTATCTGATCCGGATCCTTTGGTGGATACTCACGCCGTGGGGTGTTGTCGGTTGAGTGAATACGCATTGTTGCGTTTTGGTCGATCAGCGAGCAGGTGCTGTAACGTTGGTTCTTGGAGAAACTCGGATGCGTGCAGGGCCCCTGATCAGAGTAGCTGGCCACAATATCAGCTATGTCTCGGCAACAAAAGCAAGCATTGAGTGGACGTATCTGAGTGATCAGCTCCATGAAATGTAGTATTGATTAACTTAGCCGACGAAGCAAGGAGGACGGCAGGCCCGAGACCACCCCTACAGTGTAGTTGCACCCGTATCGCATGTCTGACCACGGCGTGGACTAGATAGAGGAAGTAGAGGCGACACAGTGATTGACCACCAAAAGAAAAAGGAAGAACGAGTGTTTAACATATGCACTCCGCGCGCATACACACAAGCCGAAAGCTCAAACGGATATCTTTGCATTCATTACTTCACTTCTTCTTTTTGTCCTTGCCCTTGTTGCCGGCAGGAGCTCCTCCTCCGCCACCGGCCATGCCGGCCAGACCTGGTGGCATGCCAGGCATCCCGCCGCCTCCGCCGCCTTGCAGCTCCTTCATCATGTCGGCCATCATGTTGTCGCTTACGCCGCCTCCTGAAAGCGCGGGCGAGTGCAGAGGCAGGATGTTGTTCATCTTGAACCCTTTGGGAACAGCAGGTGTGGGGTACTTGTTGTCTTTGGGCAGTGGTAGACCTGGTACGCGGAGTTTGAAGGGTGATTGCTCCGTGCTCGGGTGTGATTTGAGGTAGGATGAGATCATCCTGTATAACTCGTGCTCTGGTGGTGTTGTTAGTCTCTCATTCTGGTCCTTGCTGTGTCGACACAAATGGCTAGGTAACTCACTGTTGGCAATCTTTGCCGTCACAGGCTTGCCATCCTTCTTGACCAGAACCTTCGCCCGTCCAGGATTCGCCCAGTCCTTAGGATGGCACTTGCTCGGCTCAAAGACAATCTGCAGCGCCACGCCAACCTGTCCACTGATATGCTGCAGCGCATCGATGATATCCCTCGCGAGTGGATTCCGCACGGCATCCTCCTTCTTCACCCGTCTGCCCTCTTCCCGCGATCTTGAAGCGTCAAAGTAGATCGGGTAGATGCACTGGTAGGCCTTGCACTTTTCCTGCTGCTCGCGCTCGATGCGCATGCGCTCCTTGTGGTCCATCTGGGGCATGCCGCCGGCACCGCCAGCTCCGCCCATCATCTGCTGCATCTGCTGCATCATCTCAGGTGTCATGCCGGCACCTCCTCCTCCGCCCATCATTTGTTGCATCTGCTGCATCATGTCCGCATTGGGCTGCTGCGGCTGTCGCTTTTGCTGTTGCTGGGCTTGAGCAGCTGCCTGGGCATCTTGCAAAGAAGTCTGGCCGGGACGAGCAAAGTCGAAAGCGTCCAGATCCATCTCCTCGGGGTCAGAGGCATCGTCGACCTCTTCGATGCGTGGGTTCGACATGTTCGTGGTGGGTGTGTTCAGGTGTCGTCGCGGGAGGCCGCTGGGTGGTTTATGCGTGTAGAAAGAGAGTCCAGACCAGTAGTCCAAGTCGTGATAGTATTGTCTTTCAACTGAGCGCCGATCACAAGTCAAGGCTGGATTGCAATTGTGTGGTGAGTTAGCGATCCACCGGCCAAACGTGTTGTAAAGTCCAACAACCCCAGACTCCGATTTCCACCAAAGGTCCCCGCCTTCCTAAAGCGAACGATGCCAAGCAGTTCACGTACATCCTCATAGATCACTTGAGTCACGATGGAACAGCACCATATAAACCGCCACATTGAACACCTTATCAAAGAGTAACATCAAAGCCAATACCCATATGCCGATCCGTTATATAAGTTAACTAACCACAAAACCGCATTCAAAAGAAGAAGCGCCCCATTGTACCGTACCGTACTCATGACATGCCCAACCCAAAAAGCAACAAACCAACAAAAACAACAAGACAAAAAAAAATCATTCAAGCGAACAGCACCCGTCACACCGAGCCCAATGCAAAAGGGAGAAAAAAGCACCTGTAGATTATATTGCTGCCTTGAACGAGAATTCCCTTCAAAAACTGCTTCAAAGACTCCAAGGGGACATTCGCTCGGTTTTTCTCAATACCGAGACCACGTATGTACGCCTATGGTTGTTCTCATCCATCCCTATGAATAGCAAGAGAGAGAGAGAGAGAGAGAGAGAGGAAACCTGTCCTCCGCCCTGCCCTTCCGTTTGGGAAAAAGCAGCTGGCAGAATCTTCTAGGAGAGGAAAGGAGGTGGGTGGATGGGCCTTATGATTTTCGATTTCGTGCGGGTTGATTTAAACGTAGCTTCGTGGGGAGGATCGTGTGATTTGTTTGTATTTGTGATGTTGCTTCGTGTGACGGTCGTGTCAAAAGGACAAATTTGTGCCGCCGTGCTCTGTCGGTGGCGGCGAATTCGTATATTGTGTGAAGTGGATGAAAAGGTCATGGGTGAGGCCCGGTAGCTTGCAGCTGGGGGTTGTGTGTGTTGTGCACATGGGCTAAGAAAATGGCCCCGTCCGTCTGTCTTCCTCCGCTGGCTAAACTCATCGCTTGTTCTCGACTCTCTCCGCGCCCCTCTCCGTATCCCGTTCGTTCTGCACCCTGATCCTCTCCCTCTCGACACGGATCCTACCCGCTTCGGTGCCGTCGTCCTCCACCAGCTCACTGAACCAAGGGTGTTTGATTGCCTCTCGGGCGGTGATGCGCTTCTTTGGGTCGTAGACGAAGATTTTCCTGAGCAAGTCCAAGAAAAGTTTGTTGAATTGTGTGGTGGGCGGGATGATTTCTTCCAGGCGCTTCATGGCTCGGACGAATTTGCGAGATTGTCGAGGAGTGTCGGAGAAAGGGTAAGCGAGGTGCTGGTTCTTGAAGAAGCGAGCGGCGCTGTTGCGATCGCTGCGCTTGCTCTGTTTCATGACTTCGCGGATCAGGGATTTGTCAATGGGATTGCCAGTGACAGCCTGATGAATTGTTAGTGATTGTGCTATCGTAAAGTTTGCGTGGAGTCGAGTGGTACGAACCTCCATCATGGCAAGGTGCTCAGCGCAGTCGTGGGTCTGAAACAAAGCATCTCCTGTCCAGCACTCCACAAGAATGCAGCCAAGTGACCACAGATCGATAGGGTGATTCCAGCCTGAATCAAGAGTCAATTGGTGTAATTATTTTGTGTTTCACGGGGGTTACTCACCAATGCCGAGGATGATTTCGGGCGCTCTGTAATGGCGAGTACTGACGACAGAGCTGTGATACTCATCGTCGAAGGTCGCGGAGCCGAAATCGATCAGGTTGATTTGAGGAGCGAGTAATACTCGCCTGAATTTGGCACTCCTGGCAGTCAACGTGGACGATGAAGGAATGTTTCTGTTGTAAGTGAACGTCTGATAGGTGTGGTTGATGAGGAGAATGTTTTCGGGCTTGAGATCAGTGTGGACAAGGTTGAGGTCGTGAAGAAAGGCAATAGAGCCGAGAAGTTGCCTTGCAAAGGCCTGGATGTGTGAGCCGGGAAATGGTACGAAGCCACCGGATTTGAGGAAGTCGAAAACGCTGAGGCCCAGTAGAGGAGTTACGATGCAGATGTGACCACGCCAGTCGAAGCAGTCCATTAGCTGAATGCACCGGTTGCGGTTCTCGCTGTCAGCCTGTCGTAGTGTTTGAAGTACGCGCAGTTCTATTCGTGATGCGTCGCGGTACTGTTTCAAGCTTGTTAGAGAAATCCCAAGGTAGTATAGTATGGTGATCATGTAAGTACCTTTGGCACGGCACGGATAATTTTCACAGCAAACTCTCTGTTCTTGTTGTCGCGGGCTCGTACAACTTTGCCGAATGTGCCTTGGCCCAACAAGTTGACCAAATTGTATCGATTGCCGATGCTGCTGCCCTCTTGAACGATGTAGTGACCATCTTCATCATCGATCTTGTCGTGGTTCTTGAAACGCTACGAATACATGTTAGCTTAGGTGTCGATGTCATATATAACGTGAATTCGCATACGTCGTGAAGCACAGGTACTGCAACCTCGCGCTGCTTCTTGTGCTGCTTGGGAGGTGGGACATATTCGCCATACTCGGCGAGATAGCCTCGTGGGCCAAGTCGTTCCACTTCTTGCTTCTTGCGCTCTTGCTCTGACGTCCTTGTAGTCCTCTTTCGCTTCTGGCCAGTCTGTGTTGGCTCGAGTCGGCTGCTGGTACTGGAGCCAAGACTTGTCGGTGCAGTCGTGTTTTGGAGGCTTTCGGTGGATGTTCCATTCGAGTATGAATATGGCGTTCTGGAGTCGCCGTATGCTGGCACATCGCCGGCTCCGCCGTTCACGCGCCTGCGTTTATCGACATGTTGCGCCGGCGGCGCGTATGAACCGTTGGTGGCCGGCACCTGGGGTTCCTTGTGTGCAGGAGCTGTGGGAGCAGGGCTGTCATCGTCGTGGATGGTGATGATCTCGGCGGGCGGTTTTCCGCCAAAGTACTCTACCCAATCGACATCACGTCTGGCTCTGCGGCGGCTTCGTTCGGAGCTCTCAGCTCTAGCACTATCATACTGCGATTGAGTCGGCATTTGAGCGGCTGGCGCTGCGCGGGAACTGCTAGTAGATTCGAGATAAGGCCTGTTTGTTTGATCGGCGCGACTGCCTCTGCGCCTCAGATCCTCTTGCGAAGCGTGTTGTGTGGGACCGTTGGTGTATGCGTACTCGGCTCCGGCTCTTGACTGACTGTGGGTGTGGTTAGAGTATCCGTTGCTCATACCGCTTTGAGGCCGCGGCGGAGGCGCAAACTGCTGAGTGGTGGAGATGTTGCTGGAAGTTCTGGCGGGTAGATTCTGATACTGGCCGTTGCTTAGGTTGCTGGATGGCCTCGGAGGAGGGAGGTAGCGCTGATTGGGACTGATGAGGTGACGCTGGCGGTAGTCCAGGCTGTAGTGAGTCGCCGGCGCCTGTGTGAGTGTCTGCGGCGTGGACATGGCAATGTTTCAAAGCATCGGAGCGGCAGCACGAGCTCGCTGCGGGCTTTCAGACGATTGAAGGGTGGGAAGTGAAGAGGGAGGAGGCGCGGTTTGCCGGGCCTGAGGTTTGTGACTTGCAAGATTCGGGACAGAGTGTCGTCGTCGTTGTCGGGGCGGACAGGTGACCGGCGCAAGCGGAGCAACACGAGCAGGACCTGACGAGGCGATATCGCGTCGGCAAGGGCTCGGGCGATGCTGGAGGGGCGGAGTTTCGACGATTGAGCGTCTGGAGGAGTGTGCGGAAGGGAGCAATGTGCTCTGCAGTGTTCAAAGACGAGGGTGTGGGCTTGTGAGGGCAAAGGCGACGGCGACGGCTTGGACTCGCCCGAGGGTCTCGAGCGGCGGAGGTAGAGTGACAAGAGTTTTGGACTAGCAGCAGCGTGGAGGAGGAGGAGCCTTCGCTACAAACCCAAAAGCCAAATGATGCACACGTGAAGAGGCAAATAGTCACTTTTTGCTCAACTGCTGATATATGACAACTGCGACGTCAACGACAGGCACGCAGGACCGGCCGTGTCTCGTCAAGCTTCCCAATATCAATGTTCCCACAGCGGCACCGTCCTCGCGCTGCCCGCCACGCCCGAGCCAGCGAGCCACCGACGAATGATCCAATCCTCCTCCACAAGCCGTTGCATGTGCTCTTCTTCGCCTGCTTCAAGTCGGTTCATGACTCTACACGTGCATGCAACACGCTGCTCTCATGATTCGGTCACGGCAAAGATAGTATTTCTCGCAGTATATACTTTTCACAGATCGCATCCGAATTCCTTCACACGTTGAACTTTTCCCTCTTCACTACATGCCCCGACTCGGCATCCATACATAATCATTTGTGGGGATAAACATAAGGTAAGTATTGACAGATTTATTACAAACCGCATTCATCCGATTGTAGATAAGTTGCGAACAAGACTCTGTCCATATGACTTCCCAACCAAACCACCATTTGACGGAATACTCGAGGCATCCCAAAAGACGAACAAAACTTGCGATTGACCGCTGAAGCATCGTTGCAGCATCATCAGTATTATGTTGTCTACATAGCCCGATAGGGCATCAAATATGGCATGAGATCGACTCGAACACTTGGAACGCTGTCATAATATTCTGTCTCTTGCCATGCCAAGTGCATGCTTTCGAAGATCTGTGAACAGCATCGATGCATGCAATGAGCGAATTCTATCACGACAAGAACAGCTCATGCGGAAAGGGCCAGAGTTTGCCATGTGTCCGATACCGCCAGCATGTGCTGACGATGGACCCAACTCACTGTCCATGAACAGCGCTGTCACGCAGGCACAGCTGTCGAGCACGATACGTCTCCCACTCCGTTGTAGGGCGCAATTGGTACCTGCGAATCAGACGCAGGATCCTTCGAGACTCTCGTTGCTGCCATGCTCTGCCGCGGGTCTGCTGCCTCATTGCGAGAGACTCTAGCGGCGATGTTGTGTGCATTGAGGAATTGATCAACACGGTCGATGTATTCAGAAAGTTGCCTGTTCTTTTCAATGTTTCTTGTTCGCCACACTACGGGGTACCATATTGAGAGCAGACATGGAACTGATAATACTGTCCATATCCGTCTTCACTGGCGCGATAGGTGCTCCGTTCGGAATGCTCAGAGTGGACCCGGATCTTTTCTTGCCCTTCCACCGTGGACTAGCTGCGTCCTTCATCACCGGCTCTGTCCTTGCAGTTGCGGGTGCTTCGGGTGGTAGAGCTGTGGGCGGTGGCGGACTGACAGAGGTCGCTTGAGTCGACACCGTAGAGTTCGTCTCGTTACTTCCTCTTCTCTCACGGCTGCTCGCACGATGACCCTGGTCATCTACGCCAGCCCGCAGCATGCTTCGTTTTCCATCGACCCCAGAATTGACGACGAAGAAGTCATAGTTCCTGGGGTATCCATGTTTGTCCACCAAGTGACTGCGACGCTTTTTCCAATCGCTACAGACTTTCTCGCAGCCTTCAACGAAACAACCGAACGTCTTTTTGCCACGCTCACGCTGGGCTAGAGCGATGGGGTCATGGTTCTCCGCGATGTGCAGCTCGAGGAAATGCGCTGTTGGAAGGTTGACTTTGCATTCGGAGCAGCGGTTACTGTGGACTTGAGCATAGTGAGTCTCGTACTCCAGGTACGAGGAGAAGGTCACGGGTCTGTGCGGTGGGAGGAGGCACCGCATGCTTGCAGTATGGTCGTCGGGGCCGTCTAGTTGAGCATACTTTTGCGCATGTTGCGAGGTTTCCGAACTCTCAGGAGAAATGTTATGTTCCGAGGTAGATGTGTCTCTGTCAAGAGACGAGACTGATGTATCTCGCGAGCGTTTCACCATGTTGCGGTGTGCTGTCGAGTACTTGCATGCGCTAGAAAGTGGGCTTTGCAGTAGTAGCAAGCTGAGGCAAGATAGCCTGTGATGGACTAAGGCAGATGTTTGTTCATCGCCGAAGCATGTGCTCATGCATGAAAGTGCCTTTGGATAACGGAACAATTAACAAAAATCGCATGTGATCCTCAATGTTCACATTCATCCTTTCACTTGCACTTTCATAGATCTACAGTGAAGTGGCGATCTCCCGCCTCCGAGGCGCTTTCCGAGATTGGAAAGTTAGCCTCGACCCTGCCCTGCCAGACTTCCACCCACTCACTACTGCTGCTCGCCGCCTACCACCAACTCTCGCTTTTGTCGCGCTCTGCCGCCGACAAACCACCACACGCACATTTGCCACGACACGACTCGTATCGCTTGTCGCCGACCCGCTACACCCTGCGACATCGACTACCGCTTTGTCGCTCACTACCAAACACCCCTCCACTGCCGCGAGACACCCAAATGGCTCGCTCGAGCACTGCCATCTATCCGACAAAACACACTTTTACCTAACCGCCGATACTGTTCGGAGTCGGCACTGCCTGAAGAGAACGCCTGCAATACCGAGGCGCCTATGTTGTGCGCCACCCCACCTTGAGCCTTCCATCGTCAGAATGGATGACCTCCTCGCCTATGAGCGAGTCACTGGAGAAACCGTCAGCGATCTATTGAATCGCCCAGACGAGCCCATCAGCAGCCTTATCGCTGCCTTCGATGCATACCGCAGTGCCTGTCAGGCGGTAGTCTTTGCTGACTTCACGTTGGCGGACAAAAAAGAGGCGCGCCTATGGACCACGCACGTTGAGGGCAGAAAGTACTTTTCTACACAGTTGAGGCGTCTTCGCAAACAGACTGGCAGTAGCTCGCCGGATGTTGTCAAGACTCGCGCCTTCATCGACTTATACCTGAAGTGGATTCGCGGAAGCATCAAATTCTACCGCAGCCATGTATACCAGCTGAGCACCGCCTTCGGAATCCCGGCACTGGAACTTGTTGCGCAGAAAGTCAAGTCAGACTCACAAAATGGAGCTCTTGCTGCGAATAGCCTTGCGCCCGAAATGCAGGAGAAGGTCTTGAACTCTTGTCACCAGACCGTGATTTACCTCGGTGACCTTTCGCGATGGCGCGCATCGGAGAAGTTGGATAAGAACCCAGACTATCGTCCAGCTATTGGATACTACGACTTGGCATGTGCCATCCGTCCGACTTCCGGTATGGGCCAGCACCAACTTGCTGTTATTGCACTCCAGCAGCAGCACCATCTGCCGGCCATTTACCACCTCTACCGCTCAATCTGCGTCGCTGAGCCTCACCCGAACGCCTTGAAGAACCTTCAAACGCAATTCGAGAAGACCAATGCTGCATGGGACAGGGGTGAGCTCATCCAAAGGGGCTCGCCGAACGACCCGGAAGCACCCAAGCGTGCATTGATCGGCTGGTTCGTGCGCTTGCACAGTATATGCTTCAAGGGCGAGCAGTTCCGTGGTTTCGATGAACTGGTCAGCGAAGTGACTGGTCAGCTTGCTGCTGAGCTGAAGCAGCGCTCCTTGGGTTCGACGCTAATCCGCATGATCTTGGTCAATATTGCTTCGCAGCACATGTCTATCGAAAATTACAAAGGTTTGTTACTCGGTCTTGTCCAATCTACTCATGAAGCTGACAACTAGATATAGGAAAACAAACACCCGAGAACGAAAACGCATTCTACTCGTTCTTGCGCGTCAATCTGCGTACCTACACGACACTTCTCGAGCTTCTTCAAGAGGATCTCTACCAGGTCACCCGCGCCACCGCCAACATGGAGGACGTTGAGCTTACCAAGAAGATTTTGGTCGCCACGGGACACGTACTCCCAGGTCTGCGAATCTACAGCTGCTGGCTCTATCAGAACTACCAGCTGCTCCTTGGGCTGAAGTCTGACCCATCCTTGTCGAGCTCAATCGAGGGTTTCTGGAAGACTTACGGCCGTACTTTGGATCTGGTTGCATCAAACTTCTCGATCTGGGAGCTCGACACCTACTCTCCTGTGCCGTACATGCTCGAGGAAGATGTCAACACTCTCGGGTTCGAGCCACTAATCGACCATTCTGGTGGAAAGGCCAACAAAGTCTGGAACGACATGACTACAGGAATTGCTAAGCCGCGCTTCAACGACAACAGCGTAGCTCACTTCTCGCCAGCTGAGGAGATGGTCTGTCGTGTGTACGGCTTCCTCGAGGATGGGCTCTTCTTCGCCCATGATCTTGACGAGTCACCTATCAAGATCAAGGGCGATCGAGTCTTCTACGGTAATGGCGACGAAATCGAGCAGCTCTTTATGCCAGTCACGATTGAGAAGGAGAAGCCCAAGAAGAAGACTTCCGCCAAGCCAAAGTTGAAGCAAGAGCCTGCGAATAAGCCGCTCAGTTATGCAAAGGCTGCTGCTAATGGCAAAGCCCAGGCAGCGAAGCCTGCTACTCCGCAGACCCGCGCACCAGCATTTACCCAATCACAGTCGCAAGGCACCCAGGACGCCCAGCTCAGCCGTATGGTTGACGATCTGGTCGATGATGACGAGGCGGCTAAGGACCCTGTCACTCCTCCCCAGCAATTCACCACTAACCCGGCTGTTGTACATGTCAATGGAGGCGACTCTGCTGTTGAAGCCACTCCTGACTTTCCTAAGGCGGCCCCAGCTGGTTATCAACAGCAGGCTCCCATATCCCGGCCCAGCAACAAGTACTCTTCTGTCTCCAGTCTCTGGCCGACATCCCCGATCGTCCCTGCTACTGTCAGCCCTCCCGCCCGTCCGTTTGGGTCTCTCGCCTCTCCGCCCCACGATAACAGCCACACTCGTGTCGGGTCTGTGAATAGTGTTCGCAGCCGCACCTCCCAGAACGTGGCTGATTCCTGGAGCTCCCTTGAGGGTCTTCCTCAGGGCACTGGAATGGTTCAAGCTCCGGCGTCAAATGCGCCTCAGCTACCTGGTCAGCTACCTGGCCTCGGCACCTATGGTGACGGCCAGCTTCTCTTCGGCGCTGGCGGTGGCATGTGGAGTTCTGCTCCTGGCCACAGGAAAAGCTTCGGCGGCATGAGCCAAGACGGCGGTTATGGCGGTTGAGCTCCTTTGAGAACCACGCAACGATCGCGTTGTGTTTTGACTGATTTTTTTTACGAAGCGGGCGAGTCGGCTCTGTTTTGAACCTGTCCTGAGTGTGCAGCAAACTTCTATCACCGCTGCTACCACACCCGGGTACCATCAGCATTCGTGTGCGTCTGCGACGAGTATTGCCCGCTCATTGCCCTGGCATACAAACCACGCTCGTCAATCGGCTCTGCACCTGCCTACCCGGCTCCAAGCAAGCAACAACATGCAAGGGGAGAGCTACCCCTCAAAGGATGGTGGATATCACGGAGAGAGTACGTGTGCAAATCAGGCACGAGATTGGCGTTGGAATTCCTTCCCTCCTCCCCCAGCGGAGCGCCTGTAACGGCGCTTGGGAACACTCTTTTGAACTGCTGCGTTCCGTTTGGGAAGCTTGCACCTCTTGCTGGTGCCTGCGACCCGTTATTTTGAAAGTTTGCTTTCGGTTTCTTGAGATTGGTATGTTTTGTTTTGCAGATCGATGGGGTTAGTGCTGGAAGTTTGGTAGTTATTAGTCAGATTGAGAATACTATGCTTGTTTTTTGGGACTTTGGCGAATTCTTTGCTCCTCTTGTCAGATAACTAGTGTATCGCTCGGAAATCGAACTTGGGTTTGCTCATCGCCAAGGAGAATATGGCTCAAGTAAGAGGTGCGTATCCCATTGCTCTACGCATCAAGTACTGCGCCCTAATCAATACACCACCTGTGACTGACTCGACAACTTACCTCTCCATGGCACAAGGTAAGAAGAGTCGCTCATCCTTAACTTTCACTACTGACGTTTTAACTTCCACGTTCGACTTTCCACCCTACTCGCTTTGCCAATGGGCTCACATCAACACAACTCAACCAGGTACACATCACCAAACACATCGTTTAACTTTTCCTCTCCCTTCCATCTTCCTTCCCGCCACGTTTAGTTTCGGTCAAGGAAGCCTTTGTCAAGCATTCTGTCTTTTCTTTGAATGCTCTCCCACAGACTTGATGAGATTCGATGTTTGGATTGGATGTGGCGCTGGTGGCGGTGGAATTTGAGTCGTGTGGTAAAGGCCTGGGAGTTGGAGTTCGAGTGTTCATGCAAAGCGAGGTCGAGGGAGGTCGACTTCGATGAATGTTGGGCGTGCGGATGGAGGAAACTCCGCTTCAGCTACTCCGTGCCAGTTCTGCACTTTCAATCGTCTGACCGGTGTTGTTTTTCGTGGTGACGCTGAATGTCAGTCAGGTCTGGCAGCGGGTGCTGGTGGGGATGTCACGCCACTTATTCTTCTCATCGGAAGGGCTTCTACGGCGGCGGCTGAGAGCTGAGTTTTCGTGAGGGTTGGTGCGGGTTGTGCTGTTTGGGTGGAGTGGTTTGGAAGTTTGCATTTGTGTGGTTTTGCTACGGTTCTGGATGTCTTTGCGGTGCAGAAATGGAACTTTGGAAGGAGGCTGGAGTGGTGTGGGAAAGGTATATTCTGTTTTGTGCTTGGTTGATGGTTGATGGTTGGTGACTTGGACTTTTACTGGGGAGAGTTGTTTGGGTGCTGAGTGGGGTTTTCGAGTTTGTGAAGTCGATACGGTAGGGAGAGTGGATGGTGCAAAAGGAAGAGAAGGCCTTGGGCGTCTGTGAACTGTCATGAGAAAAAGCCGGGAACTCTTAGTGTATCTATGTTTATTTATTAGACTTCTTGAACGCCTGTCTGCTTTGGTAACAATTTCTACAATAGGGACATACCGTTTGACCTAGGCAATGCAAGCGACGTGACTTTCTTACCTCGAGAGTCAACCTCTTCTGAAGAAGTATCTTCAAACGGAACGACGTCTCTCATCAGTAGGATTTACAAGAAGCAGGAAGGATCAACAAACACCGCATCGCCAACCGACAGACCCTAGTATGAAAACGCTTGCAGGGCTCCCGCCTCCCCACCTCTACTCTGCGACCGCGACCCCAAGAACCAAGCGATAACAAGCCCATGCGGGCACGCGGCTTGACTCACGAGTGATGAGGGAGCCTGGACAATTTTTGTTGGTACCAGGAGGCAGGCAGCAGGTCATCACTCGGAAAGTCATCTTTTTCTGGTGGCGTGTTACTTTTTTTTTTTTTGTTATCTTCTTCCCTTCCCCTTGAAGGTTGCCCAAGATTTCGGAATTGGCTTGTGGCGTTGCGGGAGGAACGAGGGAAGGAGGTGATGAGGGGGCGCGGAGGAGAATGTGGAGGCGAATGGCTGCATGGAACCCTTGGAACGCTTAGAAGTATTTGTTGGATGATGCGGATGTTGGCAGGTAGATGGTGGTTTACTGCAATTTCACTGTTTGCGCTTCTTGAATTGCATGATCTCGGTCAGTGATCTGTCTCTGTATATGTATACTGTAAACGTTCATGAATAAATGCATCAAGAATCAACTTCAGCCAAGATATCTGAAATGCCAGGCAAGGTCTCGGTAAGAAGCGTGAAGGGCAAGGCTAGCACCAAGAATGCGGTGTAACGGACGCGATGCTCCATGCGACAGGCTGGGGCTTGCAGCGCCGTTGTCCGTGGCTCGGGGTGACAAGCCCGAAGGAGGAGCAAAAGGCAGCCAGACAGCCAGACCTTGCGCTTTGTTGAAAGTAGCGGTCAAGGGGTGAGTGAGGTGGCAGTGAGTGAGTGGTACTGTGGCCTGGAGGGGGCTGTTGTTAGTTGGTGGTGGTGGTAGGAGGTAGTGTTTGGATGGGTTTGGCTGGCGGGTCTGGGATGGGATGATCTGGCCAGACAGATCGGCTGCAGTGCTGAGGAGAAGGATGGTGGTGATGATGCTGATGATGCTGATGATGTGTTGTATGTTCTCTCCATGTACGTATGTACAGATTGCGTGGATGCATATGTGTTAGCAGACAGGCACGTGAAAATGGGCGGCCATGAAGAAGAGTAATAAGTGACACGTGACGAATACCGTCTTTTAGCTGGCAAGATGTGAGTCGTCTGTTCGCACATTACTCAAGAGGAGACTGGCTTGACTGGATAGACAGACGTGTTTCATGCCCGATTAGACGCAGGTTTCGATGCAAGCTAGATGCGCCTTGCCGAGAGCATGCTCCCAATAGGCTCTGGGCTACGGACGCGCCGTTGTTACCGTTGCTTACCCGTTTGCTACGGAGGAAGATCAGGCAGAGACCATGCTGGACCCTGTTGTAGGCTTCCGTATGTCATCTTCTCTCTTCCTTGGAGGTTTGGTCCCTCACTCTCACACTACTGTACCTATCCCGTGCTTCCAGCTGCTTTCGATCGGGAGGCGGAGGCTACCTTATCTACTGCTGCCGCTTTGCTGCTGATGCCATATGGGAACCTGACCTGTATGGAACCTGTAGATTCTTCGTGCTACTTACTCACTTACCTTACTGACCTATTCTTTCTTTCTCACCGGCCTGGCCTTACCTTACCTTTCTCTTCCATTCGCTTCTTTTCAACTTTCTTTCTTTTTCTTGTCTTATCCTCCTCCCTCTCTCTACCTTATTCATCCCTCTCCCTCTCTCTCTCTTCCCCACTCTTCCTGGTCCTGGCTAGATCTTCACCCAGGCCTGCTTACTCCATTCCACGCCATTTCGGCTCGCGCTGTCCCTTGCATACTGGCAGCATCCGCCCGCCAGCCAACTACTCTTCTGTCCATAGTAATCGCCGTTCATTGTCCCATGCAATCCTCTGGCGCGCATACAATCTCGCACCGCTCGTCCTCGAGCGCACGAGTTGCTCGTCGGCGCTGCCTGGCTTGACCTTGCACACGCCCCACCGCCAGCCCACCTGCCTGGCTTGCCGCCTCGTACATATCACTGCTCCCATTCCCATCGAGCCTTGCCTCCTCCCTCTCCCTCTCCCTCTCTCGCCCTTCCTCCGGCTGGCACCTGGAAGACTGTCAAATTACAATCAATACCTTACCTTTCTCCCTCCCCTCCTTGTACATGAACTGTACATCCCACCAAGTGTATAGCTTCCACCGGCTCCGACCATCCTTCCACCTTCAGCTTGCTCCAACAAGGTTCGTGAGCGCTGAGTAAATGACTCTAATGCACACTCGCGCCTTTGCTGACTGCCTTTATATACAGACCCTCTCTTATCAACGTGCCATCTTTTCACCATACTGACCTCGACTACTTTCAACACGCCGACTCACTGGCAACTCACGACCTAACCTGTACACTAATCCAACCCTTCACAATCCTCACGACGTAACGTCTATATTCCACCACACCTACATAATCTTGTTTAATATCGCATCGTGTTTGAAGTACCGCAGCCATGGCCTTCTCCACAAGTGTATGTACCAGACATATGCGCTCCCAAGCTTCCGTCTTATCTGTTCACTAACCTTTGACTTTTTGCGCACAGGCACGCTCCTTCACCAACATTCCCGGCGCTACCTTCTCTGATTCAAATAAAAATGGCACATCGACCACGCCTTGGGGAGAAAAGAACATTTGGGCTTTCAACGGCGGTTTGGCATCACGAGAGACCAAGCCCGGTGCTGCAAAGCTACGAGATTACGGCACACAAGGGATGTCTAGGCAGCTCGGCGACGAGAAAAAGTCTGGTTCTGGAGTCTTACTGGAAGGATCGCATCCAACGAGCTCTGCTTGGGGTCTGCGACCAGATTCCAACAATCGATCTTTCACCGGCACGCGATACACGGATTCGACAACCCTCCAGACTCGGCCGTTGAACACGGCTAGTTCTCAGCAGATATGCCTTTCTCCAATCGACAACATCTCTCCATCAACTACCCGTCCTCCAATCATCAACTTGACAAGCAACGACTTCAAGACTAGAATGGCACCCAACAATTTCCCTAATCATCATGAGAGTAACCCACCGACTCTTTACACAAAGTTCAACGCCACTGCACCTGCGATTGATAGTCCCAGAACAACATCCCTCTCTCCGCCCAACGGCAGGAAGTCCATCTGGTCCATCAGCACAGCAACCTCTCGCGATACAAGCCAACCGCCCTCCCGGCATTCCAATCAGGAGACAATTCTTCCAGACCCAACACACTTCACGCCTAGCAACACACGCACCCACTCACTTTCATCACAACACAATGTTACCCTCGGTGGGGCTCAGAATGGTATTGATAAGATGATTCCGCAATTTGGACAAATGAGCATCGGTCAAAACGGCCACGCAGCAGCCCTACGCAAAGCTTCCGAGCCCTGGATCCCGCAGCAGAGTCAACGCACCGTCCAAGGTGGATCTAGGTTTAACTCCTTACCATCTCGCGAGAAAGACGAAATTGAAGAACATGATGCGCTGGGCATGGGCTATCTCGCTCCTGAAGAATTCGTCCCGAAGAAACCACAGTCGTTGAACCCCTTCGCCGAATCCAAGTTGGGTCCTCTTCCCCCTTACTTGGATGTCCGTCGATCTCAGCCTTTCACGACTGGAGGTGCGTCTCCCAAGACCTTCGACTTTCCAAGTGAGATGAGGTCACAGCTTGAATGGTCAGCCTATCCAGAAGACCTCGCACTTCCAAGGGAGCTCGGCAATGCGTCTGAACAACATCAGGCCCTTCTGGATCCTCGTCTGCATCAGATGCTCGCTTTGAGACCCGCTTATTCGGCAGCTTTCTTCAATCCCTACGCTGTGCCAAACGGAGCTCAAGGTGGCAATTCATCGCCTTACTTTCCACTCTACCCGATGGGCCTCCCGTCCCTCGACAGTAATATTACGCCATCTGAAGCGCTTGTCAGCAATGGCATTCAAAGTGTGAAACTCTACGAGTTCAAGAACATCGGCAAGAATAACAAACGATGGGAGCTCAGCGACATCTTCGACCATATCGCAGAATTTGCTGGCGATCAATACGGCTCCCGATTTATCCAAACCAAGCTGGAGACCGCCAATTCGGACGAGAAAGAGCGCGTGTTTCGTGAAATCGAACCAAACGCCATTCCTTTGATGACAGACGTGTTTGGTAACTACGTTATTCAGAAATTCTTTGATCATGGCCATCAGGATCACAAGAAAATGCTTGCGAACAAGATGCGTGGGCAGATACTGAACTTAAGTCTGCAGATGTACGGCTGCCGGGTTGTGCAAAAGGCTTTGGAACATATCTTGGTCGAACAGCAAGTGGCACTCGTCGGAGAGCTGGAGAATCATGTCCTCAAGTGCGTCAAGGATCAGAACGGCAACCATGTCATTCAGAAGGCTATCGAGCGCTGCTCGCCTGAAACTATCGGCTTCATCTATCAGGCATTCCTCGGTCAAGTTCAGCACCTCAGCCTGCACCCCTACGGCTGCCGAGTAATCCAACGCTGTCTCGAACGTCCGGAGTGGTTCCCATCGAAACCGAGGATCTTGGCAGAACTTCACGACAGCATGCAGCAAGGCATGATCGCCGACTCGTATGGCAATTACGTCGTGCAGCACGTTGTCCAGAAGGGCAGTCCAATAGACAAGAACCACGTTTTCAGGATCGTCATCCAAGGTCTCGAGGGTTACAGCAAACACAAGTTCGCCAGCAATGTTGTGGAGAAATGCATAGAGTATTCCGATGACGCTTGGAGGCGCGAAGTGGTCAACGTCTTGACTGCAGCAGATCAGCGTCGCTCTGAGGGTGACACAACTCTTGTTTCGATGATAAAGGACAATTTTGGCAATTATGTCATCCGTAAGCTCCACGCATATCCCGATATAACGTCTATTCCACACGCTAATCATCCCTACAGAGAAACTGCTCGACAAACTTTCCTACCAAGACTACCACTACTTCACCAACCACCTCGCCATCGCCATAGCCCTCGCCAAACGCCACGGCTGCGGCAAGCAAATCGCAGCAGTAAGCACACACCAGTCCCACCTCCACAGATCTCTTCACTAACAAAACTCCAGATCGAAAGCCGCATGCGCCGCTTCGGTGTCCCACCCCACCAGCAACGCCAGCCATCCTCTTTCGGTCTCACCATTCCAACACCCTTTGCAAGTCACTATGCGTCCGTAGCCAATACTCCTCCACCGCTCACTTCCGACCCGCAAAGTCTGCAAAGCAGCTCCATCCCTTCCATCAACGGCGATGCTGTGGAGGGCGCGCAGCAGAACTCAGGCCGCAAAGAAAGCGATCTCTCCAGCGATCCCAAACTGCATCGCTGAGCAACATCGTTGCTCAGCGATTACCTGTCTGGGATGGTACCATCGCTTGATGCAACCCATCACGCTGACCGCACGATCCTCCCCGGCTGCGTTTTTCCGGACAACCACGCTGTCGCTTATCGGTCTACGATGCACTACGACAAGTCGCGCATGCATCACATCTCTTTCGCCGCCTGACTACGCGTTCTCCTCCTTCACTTCAACGATAACAATATGAATTACTATCAGCGACGGATTTCTCTCTGCTTCCTTCTCTCTCCGGAAACAACAGCACAAAAACAACATCGGCGTTCACGATCTGGCACCTGCAGGGCAGCAAAAATCAGGCATACGACTACACGACACGAACCTGGCCAAGAACAGATTTCAAGGACGCATGACAAAGGAACGAACGGATGGATGGAGGCATGTGGAACACAGAGGTCTTGGACTAACAGAAAACACCTCCTCGCTCTTCCTCCATGCATGCCAATCCACCAAATCCCGACGGAAGATCGGGTTCCTCTTCCACTACTTCGAGACAAGAAAGGGAATGGGAAAATGATTAATCGGTGCTTTTGGTGTTGGGAGTTTCTTCTCCTCTCTTTCTTGGCTTTTAGTTTCCTTTTTATCTTTTTCTTACTTTTCTTTCAATTCGGTCCGGTCTCTCGGGAAACACAAAGGGAAAAGGGAAGGAAAAGCTACAAATATTGATACCCAAAATGGTCTGGTCTGGTTTGTTTTCTCTCGTTTTTTTTTCTTTCGGGGTTTTTCTTTCATAACCTTTCTTTGATTTTTTAATTTCTACGCTTTTTCATTTATTAGAAATGAGTATGGATATGGATATGAGTATGAATCAGCACGATTATGATCAAGGTACCTCGCTTTACTCTATGATTTTGACGTCCGTGACTTTCAACGCTGGGGAGTTTGGGAGTTTGGAAGTTGACGACTTCACCATGGGTCACTGCTTGATTGATTTTGATGGGTTGAAGGGTTCATGGGTTTAAGCGTTGACTTGCTTTGACTTGCCTTGCCTTCCTCGTCTTGTCGGCTCGTCCGGTCTGTATAAACTCAGTCCGCTCGCTCATCACAGCCTCCCTCAATGAGTCGGTATGTGTGAAAAGGCGTGAGAGAGAAAGGAGAGAAGGCAAAAGCAGATTCGGTTGCGGATGTATACTTGACAAGGTACTTGTAATATTCTTTGGCTTGCGCGATGGTTTTCTTCAGTCTCTTGTCACGCACACGCACGTGTACGTACTACCTGTCCGCCTGCCTTCCCGCCTTTCTTTGATGAAGCTTGATGGTTGGGTTTCTTGCTTCCGGGGGATGCGGTTTTTTCTTCCGATCGGGTGTTTTGCAAGGCAAGGCTCTTGTTCGTCGCTCGTGCTCTGATCATCACCTTACCCGCCTGCCTGCCTGCATGCATGCCTGCTTTGCCGATGAGCCTTGCTGGCTGACTTTCTTGTTCTTGGGAACGCGTCTTCGCCTGCGACCGGCAGGATTTTGAGGTTCTGATCTCACAGCTTGTCCCCGAACAACCTTGCCCTCAAGTACTCACGTCTTCACCTTGCTGCCTCGCTGGGCATGGTTGCTTGGAAGTGATTTGTTTGTCATTATTCCTTTGTTGCGCGGTGATTCGCTTGAGTCGGTGGATGGGTGGGATTTGGAGTGTTGTTTGGGTGCGCTGTTCTGGGATGTTTTGTGTTAAAGGCGTGGATTCGAAGGAGCGTGAAATAGGGGATCGCTTGGTTTGTTTGATTCGCCTGGTGGTGAGGGTTTCGGTTTTGATTTCTCCGTTTCTCTCGCCGTTTGCCAGCTGTGAGGAGCGTGCTGGCTGGCTTCGAGTGTTGTGGTGCTTGCTGCTTTTGTTGAAGGATGAGGTAAGCTAGGCAAGGCTTTCTGTTTGTTCTCGACTTCCTTCGAAGCGTTTTGGCGGTGTAGATGGGTGTGCCTGGCAGCTGGGCAGGCGGCTTGGTCAGAGTACTCTTTCGATTGCTGGGTATGGCTTTTTTGCCACTTCAAGTTTGTACAAGTCGTAAGGGGGTGCTTTGGAGGGTGCTTCGGGGGTTCCGAGCGTACAATGATATCTGATTCTTCAGCCGTTCATGGGGATTGATCATCTTCTGTTCCTTGATCTGCTGGTAGTCCTGCAAGTGCACCTTCCTTGCAAGCATCGGTGGGTCATGTCAAGTCATTCAGTCACGGGGCTAGCTTTGCTCTTTCTGGTGCTCATGGTAGCAGCACTGGCTTGGAAGGTCTTTTGCGAAGGCATGGCTGCTTCAGACCGAGCAACACGTCTACCATCGCGTCGATCTCTGGTCTTCAACATCGATCATTGACGTGCATCTCAATGATAGATTGACCTGACCGTTCAATCTCACCGCTTTCACAAGTAATATCACCGTCTTTGAGTGATGCCCAATCGACCCTCAGTGCCTTCCTTCGGCGGTCAATGCCTGTGCTCCGCTTCGCGTCACAGTGTAAAGCCATTGAGATTTCCCCTCACCAGACCACAATTCAGTCAAATATCAATCAAATTGAACATACTGAATTCGAGGAGAATGCTCTCATCGTTCTGATGTTCCTCCGTATAATTTGAATCGTGTTTCGATCAATTGTTGTGATCATCCGAGCTCATGGAGTAAGCACGTGGCCCCATCACTCACACATCGTCAACCCAGCTCGTGCCTTCCTTCCTTCCTTCCTTCCTTCCTTCCTTCCTTTCACTTGCATCCTGCTTCACTCTCGTGCTGGTTGGGGTGATTGTTGAGCAGGTTTCAACGCTCTTGGCGTCTGCCTGCCCACCGACCGTGAGGCATGAGTGTTTCCTCCTTTCCCATCTTCTTCCTTTCTTCTTCCTCGACATCTCCAACACATTCACCATCTCCTTTCCCCTGCTTCCATCATCCACTCCAATCACAACAACCAACAACAACCACACGAGAATCTGCCAACATGGTCTCCATCACCCTCAAGTCCCTCGCCATCATGGCCATCACCTCCACCGTTGCCGGCGTCGACAACGCCCGCATCACCTACTACGACAACCAGGTTTGTCCCACTCTTTCTCCCCCTTCCATTGCCTGCCTTTACTGACATTTCGACAACCAGGACGCCTCCAATATGCAGTTCGGCGCCTGCGAGCAGCCGCAGGGCACTCTCAAGGCTCCGTACGGTGCTGCCATGTCCCTCGTCGACAACGGCAACAAGCAGGCCTGCGGCAAGTGCATCAACGTCCACTACCAGGGCAAGTCCGTCAAGGTCCAGGTACGTCCCTCACTCACTCGATCCCCTTCTCACTGCCTGCAGTTGCTGACAACATCCAAGGTCATCGACAAGTGCGTTGGCTGCCCGGCCAACGGCCTCGACCTCTGGCTCCCGGCCTTCGAGCAGCTCGCTCCGAAGGAGGTTGGCGTCTTTTCCGCCAGCTGGGAGTTTGTTGACTGTTATGCAACTCCTCCAGGTACGTCGTCGTCGACCCCTTTCTTCACGTCAACATCCACTGACTTACTTCTGCAGCCACAACACACCCGCACACACCCATGTGGGTGGGGTCCCCTTCCTCTTGCACCAGCATCATTTACGCGGTGCTACCTGCGACAGCAGGGAGTGGCGCCTGTGACCACACTGAGATGACATGCATGACAGAGATGATGATGATGAAATGAAATGGCTTTGTTCCAACTCGTGCTTTGTGTCTCTTCCCATTCGTGCCTCTCAGTGATTGTTCTCCATGTGTCTCTTGGCGCCATTCCCATCCTGTGACACGTTGATGATATCCATGGCGGTGAACGTTTGACGCAGTGCTGCCATCAACTGTGAACATGTAAATCTGCCATTTTGTGGCGAGACCAAAGCCGTTACTACAGTGTGATGTCTCTTCGTAGGGCAAAGAGCAAGTCAACGGTACATACTTGACAGCTTTTAGCCTTCGAAGATTGATTTCCATTGTTGCAATGGCTACTGTGTTTGTGGTATCGTAGCAGTTTACGCGTGCGTGCGACGGCGGAGTTCCTCGAATCCGCGTGGTGGTAAGCCAGTCCGTTTCCAGTGATTTCACTTTCTTCCTAGCCACCTCCGAAGTCCAGACCTGATCTCACAGAACCGGCACTTGTTACAGCAGGTACTATGTGGTATCAGATCATTCGCCGTCACCGAAATCTGCACACAGGAATGTAGAATACGCCGCCGGCCTATCGAGAGGTTACCACGACAGAGCTCCACCCTCCGGTGCCATCACAGCACTCAAAAACGCGATCGAGAGCGCGCATTCAGGTTCGAGATGAGCAGATCGAACCCGCAGACGGCATCGACTCCAAACATCAAGAAAAGCATGCGGTCTTGCGGTGGGAAGATCATCAGAGTCCAGACCTACTTCCCCATTCACTTACACCTCGCGGTTCAGCACGACAGCGATTGGCGTTTCTTCGTGCAACACCCAGAGCCGGCGGCGTCAAGACGACAAGGCGAAAAGGCACAATTGAGACTTGAGCGTATGCTGAATACAAGAGGGGGACGGCAGCATACTCATGTACAAGCTCGGACGTGGGCCTTGTGGCCAGTGGAGATCGCTTCGTGGTATCCCTACGCGTCGCTTAGACTCTACACGCTTGCAACAAAGCGCGACAACGACGAAGTTGAGCCAAAGACACCAATGCTCGCGCTGGTTCGTCAAAGAGTAGTAGACTCGTGTGTCTTCGGCTGAGCTCGCGCAGATTCGACGAAACGACCCAACAAAGAGGAACGGATACTCCTACAAGGCCATTGCAAAGGGAAGAGCCATGTCGTGTGCAAACAACAATCTTGATGGCTGGAATGCCGATCATGATCTGTCAACGTTAAGAGTTCGTTGTGTTGATTGCCTACACCCACACGAGGAAGGTTCCCTCTTTGGGCAAGTTCGGGGCAGTCATGGATGAAACAAGTCCAATCAATGCCGTACCCGGTGACCGAACAGACTGGAACACGCGTGATGATGAACCAGTTCGACATCGGCTGCAATCTTGACGTTCAAAGGCGGAAAATTCCAGACGGCGAATGCCTTGGAAGCCAGGTGACAGCGACAGGGGCCACTGGATTGGAGGACACTCGACTTTACAGCGGGCCACGCCAGCCGATGGTTTCCTTTCGACAGAATCAGGTACCGTCGATACTTGACAAAGATCAGATGCATCAACCTCACAAGTCTGCTGCGAACATGCCAGAACGCTTCCAAATTCCAGATAGAGGCGTAGTCGATGTTCTGCAGCTGACTGCGAACATGCTGCATGACTTGATGATGACACAAGTCTGGTCGAAGCGTAGCATGCGGGTGGCCGACAGCTTACTGGTGAGACTTGCTTGACTTGACGATGGTTCAGTTTAGTCGAAGTACGGCGTGCTGGTTGCCGACCAGATGTTCTGCAAAAATGGAGGCAACGATCGAACAAGATGATCCATTGGGCGAGGATTGTCTCTCATCCTGAGAACCGGGACATTGGGCTCGATCTACAGCTGGAAAACAAAGACACCATTATCTGACAGATATAGCCTTGGGTTCGGATGGTGCTGTCCCGGCGTGTCAAGAGACAGTTGCAGGGCATCGAACCATGGCAGCGATACTCGTTCAAGACTTGCAAAGGGCGACAACAGATTCTTCAGTGTCCAGAACACAAGACTTGGGCATTTCGAGGTTTTCATGGCCTTTACGCTACTCAATGGCACCTCCTAGGCTAGGCCACGGCCTCCCATTGTCCAAAGATGGGTGTGACGTGACTGGGAGTATCGGATTTTATCCTGCTCGTAGCTCTCCAGACCGGGTCGCAATGCCAATGTCAGAGACAATGAGCCCTTCTACTGCAGGCGGGAATCGCTGCTGCATTGTTCCGGGAAACTGGGCAACTCTGGCTCTGATGACGGTGTTAATCTGGACATGTCGTGCTGTGGATCGCCTTTGATTATTCTGTACAATGGCCCCTCCAACGGTAGGGGTGGCCATTTTCATGTGTATCCATTCCACGGATCGCCAAGGCATGGCCGCCCTTGGTCTCGAACTTATCCCACCCATCGTGATGCTGGACGCAATACACCAAGGCCTCTCATGAGCTGGAGGACCTCGGATGATATCCCACACCCAAGCAAAGTGGGTAAAGGCATCAAAGCGTTCTTTCTGTGGCTTATTACGACTTCAAATGGCGTGTACGCAGGTGTGCGGCGAGGCGGCTCAGTTCGCGGCTCTGTGCAGGCGATGAGCATCGGCGTTGTGTCGCTGGCCCGTGCTCTCTTTGTGCTTGGTGTTGCCGACGACATCTCGAAGATGGAGGATGTACCTCTGCTATGAGTGTAAATTGGCACTGACAGGACGATCTGTGCTGCGAGCTCGATGGCCGTCCGGTTGCTCATCTCCTTTCCTCTCCCGAGTATCACTTGCAAAAGCGCTGGCGGTGATGGCTATGGCGGCGATGCCTGCAGTTCCGAAGCGGCTTGACATTGGCGATTGGCAAGGCACATTGCGGCGGATGCTGGAACAAATACAAGCTGTGGATGACATGGAGTCTTGAGCCGGAAGCTGCTAGACGACAGACGATGCCTTCGACAGGGTGTTGTGGAAGGCTCGCAGCCGAAAGCCCAACGACAAGCAGTGGCAGGCAAGCAGGCAAGCAGGCACTTCCTTCAACACTCGATGGCAGTATGCTCATGTCTACAGTGGGCAATTCGAGCCCGCAGCAGTACCTTATCTACCTAAACCTCAATGGACTGCAGAAAATCAATATGTCGCTACTCGCCAAAGTACATTTTTATGAACGGCCCAAACCTATAATACCCGTCTTCAGCGTACATTTTCACCAAGAAACCAAAGCGTCAACGAGCCTTCTCAACAGAAACATACGCTTCATGTGCACCAGCAGACGCATTTGCAAAGAAACACCAGACCAGACCTCTCGCTAATAAATAAACCTCTGACAATCCCGCTCAAAAACAGCAAGCCCACGCAAAACTCTCCAGACAACCAAATAGGTAAGGTAGAGGTTTCAAACCCACTCAACGCCCTTCCCAAACCCCCCAGCGTCCACAGCAAGATCTTGTCAGTCAAATCCAGCCTTCTCAGCTCGAACCCACCAGCCAGGCTTGTCGTCAATACAAGGCACACGTGCACATACCCAACAAAGGGCAACAAAACGAAAAGGCTCCGCCCAGAAAAAGACAAATCCCACCTCCCAGAGCACGACATGCTCTCACATCACATGGTATTCACGAGAAAGAGCCCAAAGGGAAAGAAAAACCCTTCCTCCTCTTCGCCTTAATGGGATCTGTAGATGAACATGGACTATCAAGATGAAGTAGGGGGTTGAAGAGGGATCTCACAGGCTGACGGGGTCTTGACGATGTTTCACAAATTTAAAGGATTACTTGATTGAAAGGCTAGGGTGGGCAGGCAGGCAGGTGGGCTTGTGGGTAAGTACATGTAGATACCTACCTGGGTATGTGAGGTCTCGGGTGAGGAGGTGGACGACATGCGTTCATTTTGCTCTGAATGCATGTACCTAGCCCAAGACGGGGAGAGAGATCTTCGGAATGAGTGGGTGATTTTTGTTCTTATTTTTCTTATGTTTTTTTTAAACTCATGATTGATAGGATGGAGAAACTTTCTTTTTTCTTTTTCTTGTCTGTCTACATTAAGAACGTCAAAAAGAAAAGTCCCCTAGCCTCCGATATCATTCATCATGATCGGAAGCCAAAACACACCTCCCATATCATTAAATTTTTCTCCCCTCCATGCATGCTCGAATGAAAGCGGCCTCCTCTCTCTGCTGATGAGGAAGATATTCTGCATGCGAGCGGAAAAGAATCGTGGCAAGACCACGCCATGCCATGCCATGCCACCTAGGGTATTCCGTGCTTCTTCTTTCTTTCCTCCCTCCTTCTCCACTCCCATGCTCAAGACATTACGCTCACAGCCGAAAAAATTCGTATCGCGCAAACCACTCATTACGCCACTCGTGAAGGGGCGGGCGAGTCCGCACTTTCAGTCCAGTGTGGGTATTGTTTGCTCCTTCATGTTTTGTTGAGACAAAATTCGCAAATCGATCCGCTTACTGAGGGCCCTCCTCAGGCTCGTCGGGCTGGTCGAAGAGGAAGTTTGCCGCGAGCTCCTCGTTCTTATCGCAAGCGAAGTAGGCCTGGATGACCAGGTCGCGCTCGAAGCCGAGACGGCAGAGCTGTGAGGTTTTGTTAGTTGTTTGTTTTTGGGATATTCGTGCAGGACTCTTTGCAATCAGTAAGACTTACCCTCTCGATGGCCTCGCGCTCCTCCTCGGTGACGCTGATCTGCTGCGCGCCAGGAGGCAGCGCAACGTCCTCGTCTGCATCCTCGGCGAGCAGCTGCATAAATTGCTCCGGGTTCTGGGTGATCATCTGGGCGAGCTGGGGGTTGCCGGCGGCGACTTGCTGGAGAATGGGCTCGAGCATTTGAGGCTGCTGCTGGACGACCTGACGCAACTGCTGGAATTGAGGGTTGTTGCGCAGGAAGTCGAGAGCGTTGCCACCAGCTGTAGCAGCGGCACGATCGGCGGCGGCGCCAGCGCCTGCACCTGCTCCGCCAGAGCCTTGTTGTCCTGCACGAGCTGCGGCCTCGAAGAGGTTCTCGGACTCACCACCTTGAGCGGGTGCGGTCTCGGTGGCTGCTGCGGGAGTCTGCTGCTGAGGAGACTGAACGTTTGCTTGAGGCGCGGCGGCTTGCTGCTCTTCCTGCTGTGCGGACTCGGGAATGCCAGTCAAGAGATATTCAACAGCGCGGTCGGGGTTGAAGAAAGCTGCGCGCATGGCACGGTCGATGTCGGCGCGGGCGAAGCCCATGGACTCCATGTTGGCGATGGCGGCGGAACGCTGCTCGCCCATGGCAAGTGAGTTGGGGTCATTGTAGTTGGAGGAAGCAGCAGCGGGCGCTGGGGAGGGCGTGGCGGGAGGCTGGGCCTGAGCACCGCCAGGTTGAGATGCAGGAGCAGGAGGAGCGGCGGGTGTGGAAGAGATCTGGGCGGGAGTGGCAGGAGGAGCGGCGGCGGCGGGAGCAGGTTTGGGAGCGGCCTTGGGCTTGGAGGTCATGCAGACGATGAAGCCCTTCTCCTCGATCTTATACGACTCGATGGTGTTGTCATCCTGCAGAATCTTGCCGGAGTAGATGAGCTTCTGAGTGGAAGGCTCCCAGCCCTTTTCTTGCGCGATCTTGGCCTTGACGGAGCTGATGGTGTCTGTGGGCTCGGCGTCGACGGTGAAGCGCTGCTGCTTGAGGTCCTTGAAGGTGAGCTTCATGATGGTGGGAGAGCTCTTGTCTGTGAGTGGGAGGAGGGTTTGGAGTGAGTGGTTTCTGGGAGTGTAGTATTTGGTAGTGTGTGGGAACGAATATTAAAGAGGAGGAGGTTGGTGTGGTTGTTGGTGTTGATGTGTGTGTAGAGTGAGGATGAAGATGAGGTGGGTTTTTGCAAGGCAGCTAGCTGATGGATGGACTTGGGTGGGGGTGAGTGGTGGGTGGAGGTGGATGATGTTGCCGCCGCTGGCTTTCGCCCGCCTTCCACTACTAGAACGTGAACGTCACTTACTGCCAGAACCCTTTGCCTCTCAAACATGTGAAAGAATTTTGTTTTCGTTAGTGAATGATTGTGAAATAATATCTGGAAATAACAGCTCATATACTTTATTCAGTCATATAGTACATTTGCATCAATATGCTCATTTGATTTCTCTCATTGATATTCAACAAGGCCTTCAGCAGAAATACATCTTTAGTATGTTCGTGCATGCATCACAAGAAGATGTACATGTGGTCAAATCTCTGGTTCTCGCCTAAGAATTAACACCTACACTTTTTGTCATAACTTACAATAATATAGCCTATTCTGCTGCATCTATCAGAATATATCCAGAATGCTTCCAAGTGCTGCCTCAGGCACAGGCACTAGCCGCGGTCAGCAAAAGCGAGGGCTCCAAAATTTATTGAGACGCCAGCGGCCTTTTTCTGCGCGAGAGATCAACTTTCAATACCCGCTTTCTTCCCATACATACAACACACCTCGTCTTTCTTTTCCTCTTTGACTAGGCGCTACAAGCACAACACATATCCGCATTTGTACACTCTACAGCGTCAAAAACCAATCACATAAAACACACAACCCCCCGGTCCCTGCGCACCTAAGCGCATCCACCACATCCAACCATGGCTTCAGACGAAATCGTATGGGGCATCATCAACAACCAATTCTGCTCCTTCAAGCTTAAGCTCCCCGGCAACTCGAGCAAAGACCAGAAATCGACGAAATCCACCTTCTGCCGCAACGAGCACAACGTCACCGGCCTCTGCAACCGCCAGTCGTGCCCGCTGGCCAATTCGCGCTACGCCACCATCCGCTCCGACCCGGCCACGGGGCGCCTGTACCTCTACATCAAGACCGTCGAGCGCGCGCACCTGCCCAACAAGTGGTGGGAGAAGATCCGCCTCAGCTCAAACTACACAAAAGCCCTGCAGCAGGTCGACGAGCGCCTGATCTACTGGCCCAAGTTCCTGCTGCACAAGTGCAAGCAGAGGCTGACGAGGCTGACGCAGGTGCGCGTCAGGGCGCAGCGCTTGGCCAAGGAGGAGGAGCGGTTGGGCGAGAAGCTTGTGCCGAGGCTGGCGCCGAAGGTCAGGAGGAGGGAGGAGACGAGGGAGCGCAAGGCCGAGTCGGCGGCGAAGATTGAGAGGGCGATTGAGAGGGAGCTGGTGGAGAGGCTGAGGAGTGGCGCGTATGGCGACAAGCCGCTGAATGTCGAGGAGGGGATTTGGAGGAAGGTCATGAAGAGTTTGGAGAAGAAGGAGGGTGTTAGGGATGAGGATCTTGACGAGGGGATTGAGGATGAGGAGGACGATGTTGAGTATGAGTATGAGAAGGAGCCTGGCCAGGCGGACGAGGAGGATGGTGACGTTGAGTATGTTAGTGATTTGGACGAGTCGGACGGCGAACAAGACGATCTGGAAGACTTCCAGGATTGGCTGGGTGATGGTGAGAACGACGAGGCTACTGGAGAGTCTTCCGCGGATGATGATGACGACGAAGACGACGATGAGGACGACGGTGAAGCTGCTGCAGACCTCAAGAAGAAACTCGACAGTCTCAAACGCAAGAGAACAGACGGTCCTCCACCTTCCAAGGGCCGCAAGAAGCCCGCCAAGGGTGGTCCCAAGACCAACATCGAGTACGAGTACGAGCCTCAACCTCAGCAGATGGAGCTGGCGAGATGAACGTAGTTTCGTCCTGTCTCGTACAGTTTTGGAATTCTGCCGCGACTTGTCGTGGTCTGCAGAAACTGAATATCCGCTTCAAGAATGGAGCTACCATCTGGTCGCCTCAATAGCCGGCCCAGCGACTCTTGCATCGCGGGCACAAAAGCATGCCGGTCGGAGATCATTATCTAGCTTTGAAGGAGGAGGAAGGGAAAACATTCCTTCAACCTAACGCGCTCTCCAATGGACGGATGGCATAAGGGAAGGCAAAATGCCAGGGCGTTCGCTTGGGTCTGGTCAAGCCGGTGTTATAGAGAAGAAAATGCGGGCTTGTAATAATATACTCAAGAATCTTTACATCAAACACAAAATTCACACTCCCCCGATCTGCCTGCCTGCCTGATTTATCATGATATTCGTAGCCTCCCCGTTCTCTTCCAAATTCGCATGACCCTCCCCAAACATCTCCCAATAAATCCCATATTCTCTTTTCATCCAGCCAAACTCCAAATCCTCACTCGTCCCACTCCCTCACCGACCCCCATCAACTCCCCCCACCCCCAGCATACAACCTAGTACACAACCTGACCAACCCCTCCGCCCCCACCAAATCGCCCTCCCTCACCAACCTGGCCAGATCCAAATTCAACGGACTGTCCGCCTCCCCTCCCGCCGCGAGCAATTGCTGCACGGCTTCGAGCGAACTCACGAGGCCGTACGCGGGGGTCCAGGAAGTTTTCAGGAGGTCGAGGCAGATCTCGCCCGTGCTGAAGGAGATGTTTGGGTGTGCTATGGGGGTCTTGAAGGTTATTGAGGGGGGTTGGTTGGGGTAGGTTGCTGGGAGGGTGAGGGTGAGGTGGAAGGTGCCGCCTGTGTTGGGGTTAGTCAAGGAAGACTGGGTGTGAGGTTGAATGTTCACTTACCTTCGTAGGCTGTTCCGGAGGGTCCTAGGAGGATTGCTGTTAGGTGGAAGAGGTCGTTTTCGTCGGTGGGTTCGAGGCGTGGGATGGCTGGGGAGGGGGATTTGTTGTATTGGTCGAGTTCTTTGATTAGTCTTTTGGTTGCCATTGTGGCATTATTTTTCGTTAGATTAAAGAGTATGTATGTACAGTATGGTAGTGGTGTTGATGTTCCTATGACATGTCCCTAGTGGCATATGGAGGACTGTCTGAACAGTCTAGCCTTTCAGGGTAGGCACATGCTTCTTCTTCCCTCGGCTTTCGGTGGGTTAAGCAATGAACGTTTAACTGTGGATCATTCTTTGCCCGCCAAGTGGGCGGCGGGCATGCCCATGATGATCCAAAAAGGAATCCTATTCCCTGGGAAAGACAAAGAGTCACATTATTACTATTACTATCCCATACTATTCGCTCCTTCCACCTACCCATAACCACATTCCTTTGACAAGGCAAGAAGAAGAAAGAATAACAACACCACCTATACTCTCCTTTCTATTCCGCCCCGCCGTGAACACCACACGCGCACCCGCGCGCATACGGAGGTATACTCACAACCATGGCCGCCGCTCCGAGACTACCCTTCCTCTGGCCCATGCTATTCAGAGCCAGCGAGCATACCGCCGCGCCCGCTGCAGCAGCAAGAAACACCACTCGTCGCAGAGCGCTCCATTCCACCTCTCGCAGACACCAAAGCGGTGTAGTGGTCCGCCGCTACGGCCAGGCAAACGAACCGCCACCCTATCTAGGAGGAGGAAAAGGCTACGGTCCATCGACGAAACAACCCGACCCAAACGCCGATAATGCGAAGGCTTTGCCCAAGATTGGCGAGAAATTGCAGCAGGATGGCGAGAGGTTGAATGAGGAGAGTGGTGAGACTTCGACTTCTGCTGCTGGGTCCGACAAGCAAGACAAGCATCGCACGATAGATGTTCAAGGCAAAGGCAGAGCGTCAACAGGAGACCCCATGCTCGATCACTCCGACTCTCCGCATGAGAAGTCCGCAGAATCCCTCCTCGACACCGTCATGGATCCCACCCAACACGAGAAAGAAGGCCAAAACACCCCACCACCACCACCAAACTCCTCCTCCCCCTCCCCCTCCCAATCCTCCTTCGACCCCGACTCCAACACAGCAATCGCCCTCTCCTCCCCCAAATTCACCGAAGAACACGCCCCCTCCCTCCAAGGCCCACCCCACCTCGACAAACCCCGCTACATCCACCACTTCGACACCTACGGCCTCGTCCGCCGCCTCCACGCAGGAGGCTGGACGAGCCCGCAAGCAATCACAATCATGAAATCCATGCGCCTCCTCCTCGGCGACAACCTCAGCAAAGCCAGCAAAGCACTCGTTTCCAAATCCGACGTCGAAAACGAAACCTACCTCTTCAGCGCGGCCTGCTCCGAGCTGCGCACGGAAGTCTTCGCGCGCCGCGTCGCCCTGCAAGAGCAAATGCGCATGGAGCGCGACCAGCTGCAGCACGAAGTGGACATTCTGGAGCAGCGCCTGGGCCAGGAAACGATGAGCATGAAAGACGAGCTGAGGGGCATGTTCGACGACCGCAAGATGGCCGTGCGCAACGAGCAGCGCGCCATGGAGAGTAAGGTGCAGGAGCTCAATTACAAAATCACCGTCAGCTTGCAGGCGGATAGCAAATCGGACGTGGAGGGTGTGAGGTGGGTTCTCACGCGGAGGGTGATTTTTACGCTGGGTGTGATTGTGCTTATGGTCGTGGGGAGTTTGAAGCTGTATTCTACGCAGATGCATGAGAGGGAGTTGGAGAAGAAGAGGAGGACGAAGATGAGGCTTGCGGCTGAGAGGGAGGTGGAGGAGAGGGGACGACGGGGTGGGCAGAGTGGTGGTGGGGGCAATGCTGGTGGGAGTACGATGTTGGTTAGTGAGGGGGATAATCCGGCTTTTGTCTCGTTGGGTTAGGCGAGGGAGATTGATGTGCCGTCTCTGCTGATGGTGGATTTCTTTGCTCTTTTTTCTTTTCTTTTTCCTTGGGTTTCACGGTGCGGTGTAGGTGTCCGGGAAAGACGCCTCATTTCACGGTTTTGGAGAAAATCACACACGAAAGAGATAGATCTCACGAGATGATACCCTAACTTATTGGCAACTTGGCTCCGGAGTGGAAGTTAGCTACCTTATTCTCATATGTCATTCACGATTGAACTCGCCTGCTTGCTTTCACCGTTCCACTCCCCTTCTCCGTGCTCTTGTCTCCTCTTTGAAAAGGCCGATGCATAGCGGCGAGATGAAAAAAAGTAATTGACGATCGATCTTCTTCACCTCGTTAGTTAGTATTCGACTGCTGAATTACTAACCAGCTCGATCCAAAGCCTGAACCAGGACGTCTTTTGCACACGAACGGACCCGAAACGAAGGAGAGAGGTCTGCGCGGAGGGAGGTGTTCTTCGGCGCTGCTGGTCCTGTTGGACTCTTCTGGTCATTTGGTTGGGTTTTCTCGTTCTTGAGTTGGATTCTTTTCTCTATGGGTCTACTTTGAATATTCGCGTTCGTTTTCGTTGAGCCCGATTCGTCGCATAGGTACGTGTGGTACATGTAGTCCTATCGAACCTGCTTGAGAGTGGCTTTGAGTACAGATGGCATATAACAGCAAACAACCGGCGCACGACGAAAAGAGAACGAACAGGGATATACGCCATACTTCAATGCAATTATTTCAACGATCAAAGCCTCGAATGCAGTCAAGAAACACTTACAAATGCCGAGTGAGGCAGATTTGGGAAGACCATAACCCTAACCCTTCCAACCCCAAGCCGTGCCAACCCTTTCAACCACGTCCTATCCCTACCTACCTTACCTTACCTGACCTATACTCAACACTCCGTCCTCAATCGAACACTTCACCTCGAAACCAAGTATAGCTCATCATCAAGTCCAAGCCCAAGTCCAAGCTCGAGTCCAACTGAAGCCCAAGTTCTTCTCTCTTAGACCCACCCCACCCACCCGTGACACACAGCCATCGCCACATCCCTCTACCATCAAGGTAGACGCCTACTCACCTCCAAGAAAAGAGAAGAAGACCGGAGAAACGAAACCCGAGGGAAAGCAAAAAGATGGCAGTCGATACATTAGGTATGTACCCAACTCATCAATACCGACCTACTTACCTACCTATGTACCTATTTACCCAAAAAGTCGTGCGCTATCGTCGCCCCCAGAAGTCCTTCGATTATTAGTTAGTAGCTTGAGCCAAAACTCGAAGCCTCTCTGGTATACCTGAGTTAACATACTCCCATACCACTTTTTCATAGCGACAATAATCACGTACTTATCCTCCACCCTGCCCATTTACTTCATCCCTCAAAAGTGAATAGAGCAGGCCACCACACTAAAGCAACCACATAACGATCCGAACCCTAACCTCACGATATTCCACAAGACATCCCAACTCGACAAAAATCAAGTCAAAGAAAAAAGCGCGAGAAAATGCATAGCTTATAGTCACGACCCCCTCTCTTTCGAGGGAGTCGGGATCAGAATCCCTTGATTGCATTCTGGCGTCACAATTCCCCTCTCATATCCCTCGAAGAGAGATATGACAAAGGAAAAGGACAGACTCGACCAAGCGAGCCGACTATAAAAGCTAAGGTAATAAAGAAGAAGAATTGCTACATGATCCTCCGCTGTCTTTCCCTTTTCCATTTCCCTTTCCCTCCTCCTCTTCAATCATCGTATGTGCCACGCCGGCTCACATTATCCATCCATCCTTCCTTGCATTCCCATCTCATGTATGCTTCGCTTTGCCTTCGCCTTTCCCTCCCACCGCCGCTGCTGCCATGCTGTCTTGAAGAAGAAAAAAAAAAGAGTAAGAAACGAAATCGCAAACCCAAAACCAACACGAGCAAAAGCAAAGAAAAAAAGCAAGAAAACAAAAAGCAAAGCAAGTTGATTTTGGTTGGTTTGGTATGTTCATAAGTAGAGTTGGTATCATCACACTTTTCTTTTCCCGAGGCCGTGCTTGGGGCCCGTAGTTGTTTTTTGCGCCGGTTTCCGTTGGAATAAAATGGAAAAAATGTAACACAATGAAAAAGGAGAAGAAGAAATAAACAGTGCCGCCCAGTTCTGATAGTGGAGAATGAAGAAACGCCGGTTTGTTGGGTCCCAGAGGTAAAAGGAAACGAGAAAAAGGAAATCAAATGCTGGTGTCGAATTGGCCCGACGGTGCGAAGGTGACGCCCCGTGGAAGTTGGTAAAATGTTGGGTATGTTGAAATGAAGTGTCGTATCCGGTAGGGTTTACCGATATGCCCGGCAGAGGAGAGGCTTAGACATCGATGTCGCCATGCCAGCCACCGACCATGAGGTCGATGTCGTCGTCGTCGCTGTCGTCAATTGCATGCATGGAGAAGATGTCCAGCTCCTTCTCATCCAAGAAATTGTCGTAGTGGTTGCTCTTCTGATTCCGAAGTCCACCCGAACGGATGGGCAGAGAAACATCAGTCGGAATGGCGTTGAGCTTGGTTGTGGCAACACGCGGCTTGTGGTCACGCCAGTTGTTGTCAAGAGACCAAGTTTCAGGCACACTCGGGATAGGAGGTGTCTGACCCGAGTGTTCCTTACGATCCCAGTGACGGGAGGTGGAAGCAGACCGCAGACGGCTTGACACGGGTGTAGCGCCCTGGCGCCAGCTGCCTGCACGCTCGCGAGTCTTCGACTTGGTTTTCTTTGCGCTAGTTCCAAACGGAGTGAAGTTGCTCAAAGCATCGGTGTACTTGCTCTTCTGAGGCGCAGGAGTGACAGGCACAGGTGCAGTGACCGGAGCAGGGGCAGGAGCCGGGGTTGGTGCCACATCATGCTGCTTCGCACGGCGGAAGTTGCCAAGAACAGCCCATCTGTCCAAGATGGAAGACGAGCGCTGCTTGGGAAGCTCGGGCTTCTCCTCGGTCTGCTGCTGAAGCGGCGAGGCCGTGCCAGAAGGTGCAGTGGTAGCAAGCGTTGCGTGAGCCTGGCGAGGGGTCACACTGCCGCGACCATCTTCAATGATGGCAGCAAGCTGAGGAGTGCTCGGCTTAGCAGTGCTGACACGCGAAATGTCAAGACCAATGTCGAATGAAGAGCGTCCCTCTTGCGCCAACTCCTCTTCCTCATCCCAGAGATCGCTCCAACTCTTGGAGAAAGGGTTGGTTCCGCCGTAGACGGCAGCATTCTTGCTTGGGCGCTTGAAGCTGATGGGAAGAGAGCCGACGAAGTTGTTGATCGACCTCGGGACGGCAGACTTCTGGACAACAGGCTTGATAGACTGGGCAGACTTGTACGACATGCCAAGGCCAGAATCAAGGTTGGATGACAATGATGCCTCGTCGGTATCGACGTACTTGAACTTGTTGGACTGCATAGAGCCGGGGAAGAGCTCGGAGTCGACATCGTTGATAGTCGAAAGCTGGCGGGTGTTGATCTGCGGGGTCGTGTGCAAAGCATGGGTCCATGGGAATGAATCGCCGTTGTACAAGGTCGGGGTGGTGATGGACGGCGTGCGAAGAGGCTCGCGAGCGTGCGTGGCAACAGGCGCAAGATGGGGAGACTCGGTGCAGAAGTCATCAAGAGACTCATCGTCGGTGGTGAAGCTGAGGACCGAGTTCAGAGCATCGCGCACAGCGCTGAGAGAACGGTTGGCTGGGTCCAAAGCCAATGAGTGCCTGATAACGTTGAAAGTATCCTGCGACATGTTCGGGAACACATCGAAGAGACTCTGACGGTCGGCTGCGAAGTCCGAGAACAACGGATCCTTGTCGGCCGGGTACGCGAATGGGTTACGCTGGAAGAGTACGTTGAGCAGTACAATGCCAATTGCCCAAATGTCCGCAGCAGCTGGCGAATAACCATAGCCGTAGACAGACGCGTCGTATTGCTCAGGAGCCATGTAACGATCAGAACCGACGGCGAACTCAGTTGACCAAGTTTCGGTGGTTGCCAGGCCAAAGTCACCAACCTTCATGGAGCCACTTGAGGTCAAGAAGATGTTCTCGGGCTTGAGGTCACGGTGGTAGACGCCGTTGGAGTGAAGGTGGTCAATGCCGTCAATCAGCTGCAACATGAAGTCGCGCACGTGCTCAGTCTCGAGAGGGCCCTTGCCGCCACGAATGGCTTCGTAGAGGTCGCCATTGCTGCAGAGCTCAATGACGATGTATTGGTGGTGCTCGGTCTCGAAAGAGTGAACCAGGTTGACAATGTTCGGGTGGTAGGGAAGCTTGGAATGAATCTGCAACTCCTGAGAGTGGTCGTCGATGTTGTATGCTGCAGGGCAAGTGGTCTTTTCCACGGCGGTGGGCTTCGTAATGCACTTGATGGCGACGTCTTGACCAGTCAGCGTGTCCGTGGCACGGAAGACCAAGCCAAACGAGCCATGGTTGAGAGGCGAGACGGTTAGAAACCGGTTATCGAGAAGCTTATCTTTGACAAAGCCATCTCGCAAACAGTCCATTGAGGTGATGTGCCGACGAAAGCTGATGCGCGGATAGAGGGTGCGAATGCAACCTCACGAGCCAAAAAGGCAACACAACAAAGCTGTGTCGAGGAGATTCGAGTGGCTACCGTGAGTGAACACGTAGGCCGAGAGTCCAGAAAGCAGGTTCGTGAACTCTTGTGGGTGATGCAGGCAAGGACGGACGGTCCAGGTATGTGTAGCTTCTTCTTCTTGATAACGTCGTATCGTATCGTAGCAGGTGCGGACGCAGAAAACCAAAAGGTGGTAGGATGCTTGACTTGCGCGGGTGTGGTGGTGGTTCTTGTCAACTCCCTTCCAGCTCCAAGATGATATCAATATGCAGGGTGCACGCTAGCTCGCTCAAAACCAAAGGCAGGAGGCCACTTTCAGAAAGGGGAAAATGTGAAAGAATGTCGTTATCTCATGGGTACAGCAGGGTGCAAATGTGGTCGAGGGTGTCCAACGAGGTGTTGTGAGGTTGCGGTGATGCAGTCCGACCAGAACAGTGGGGTCAATGGACTGAATCGAGAGCAAGTCGTTGGGTATGAGGGCTTGTAGACGGTCGAGGGTGGTGTTACAAGATTATTTGTACGGTCGAGGAGGTATGAGGCGAGTGTGGAGGAGAGTTGCGTCAGAAGACGTTCTCAGGGTCGGTGGTGAGTCGACGGAAGTGGAGCCCGACGGCGCGGTGGTGTGCTGCCTGGCGGAGGAGTGCCTAAGGTTGAACGATGCTGTAGCCTTGTCCAGCGGCAAAGGCGAGTGTTCAACAGAAGTCGACGGGTGGTATAGCAGAGGAGGATGTGTTGGCGAGCAGACGGGACGGAGATGTGTTATTCGTTGGCTGGGTGGTGATGATGGAAGCCAATGACGGTATACACCGGGGTGAAGCGGACAGGCCAACAGCTGCTGCTATGGGAGGCGGTGGTGGGATGTGGTGGTGGTGTGGTGTATTAGGTAGGAGGCGGATTGTAAGAGTGAAGTGCAGATCGCAATGCTGCTGGGAGTCGTTGTCGTTGTCGTCGTCGCCCGGTCAGGCAAGGGAATGCGGGCTGCCGAAACACAGCTGGAGAGAGGAAGGAGCGATCCCGGGAAGCGGAAGCGGCGAGAGGCGATGAGCGATGGTGGGTGATGCGGGCGGACAGAGGTGGACAGAAGAGAGGAGGTGGTAGGAGACAGTAGACAGATATGTAGGTAGGAAGGTATTGGACAGAAGGAGAATGGTAGATGGTGGTGGTGTTGTGGTAGTATATTTGGCGGTGAGGGTCACAGTGCTGCGTTGGAAGGCGGCAAGTGAGTTGACTAGCTGGCCGCGGGCAGGGAGGGAGGGAGGGCGAGCGACGACGGATGGACTGTCTGTGCCACTACCGAATGACTTGACTCTCTTGTTGTGGAGACTCTCCAGAGAGCAGAGAGGGAGAGAGAGGCACGAAGGCACGCTACGGAGCTACCACGCACCCACTACTGTTGACTAACGACCGCGCGCCTACGCTTGATCCGGCCAGACTAGCACGCACGCCCAGATCAGCCTCCGATGATCAGGCGCGCCGGCGGCCACAATCTGTTACCAAAGAGAAACCATGCGCCGCCGCCCATTCAGGACAGCTCAGCCTGGCCACGCTTCATCATCATCAAAGCAAAGCTGCAAGCACATCATCTTCTACGAGTTTCCCTCGTCCGCCCGCCGTCATCGCCAGCCATCAACCCATCAATGAACAAAGTGATGCCATTCCATGCCCTTCCGACACCACATTCCCTGCTCCGGACTTGCAACAAAGCCGGCGCCCTCGTCTTTCCGAGCCCCCGTGCCCCGTGCCCTCTTTCCCATGAAATGACTGATGACTACTGTCTGTCCTTTGTCCCCCGGCAAGAAGCGGATGGATGATGGCATGCGACGACGATGTGAAAGTACCTCACTTTACCTACTACTGAGACAAGACAGGCAGCAGGTGGCAGCATTGGCTAATTCGGAGGAGATAGAGAGAGAGGGTGGTGCTTCACCTTGTTCTCAGCGGCAACGCATACGACCGTTTAGGGTGCAGCTAAGCTACTGTTGTCTTGTCCTCTGTACTCACTCACATCATTGGTACTCGCTGGCATCGGTTGCCGTGTAGCTCTGAAACATTGCAACCAACTCGTAAGGCGAAGAGCGTCTGACAGGCCGGGTCAGGGCAGCTGTCTGGGACTCCTGCTTTGCTCGTTGGTGGTTACGAGGTTACAGGTTACCTACCTCCATTTGCCGTCTGCCGCCAGGGCCTGCCTCCGACAGTAATAGAAGTATGATGTACACATCATCAAACAGACAATAATAGTAAATTACCCGAGGTATGAGGTATACTGGTACTCTACCTCGTCTACTCTACACACAGCCAACCACAGCCTCTCGCGCCCCAGGCTGTGCTAATGGGAGGCCTGTTTCATCATGGAGCCAGACCCAGCGTCACGCGTAAGAGAAGAGCTTTCCTGCTATGCCATCCCATCATCCAACCCAAGCAAACTCGTCATCGTCTTGTAGTGTGTTGTACCACGCGCCCCCCTCCAGCTCCTGACAGCACTACTTGTCTGGCGGGAAATTACACGGCGAGCACGGGTAGGTGGTCGTGGGGAGGGAGCTCTGTCTCTAACATGACCTTGCCAACTATTGGGTCTTCAGGGAGAATCTGCGTTCGGATTCGTCGCGTACCCGTGCTCTTCTCCTCTCCTCCTGTGTGTCTCTGTATGTGTCTGCATCCCCTTTCTCCAGGCGCGAGACGAGACAACGACTCCACACGAGCTGTGCGTTGCCGTCATCCTTCTCGACGGCCACGAAAACAGAGAACCAAAGCAGCCTTATCGAGTTATCGTCCCTCGCATAGCTATCAGACTGCCGATATCACACAATCGAGCATGTTTATCAGGTAGGCAAGTAAGGTAGGTACCCTCACCAGCTACCTCTAAGCTCCCTTATCCAACAACAATCTCTCCCAAGAAAGCCAACAGCAAGCACGCTATCAGCCTCCCCCAGCGAATGAAACCCTCCCCCACGCCACCCTCCCAAACCCTCCCCAGCTGCTGCTTGCCATCTTCATGCGCCCTCGGCTGCAGACATCAGACAACTTGACTAGTCAAGTTAAGTCAAAGTACTAAGATACTTCCCTATGCGAGCTGCTTGCATAAGCGCCGCTCTCGGCTCTTGGCTTCCGGCCAGCCTAGAGCAGCAGTAGAGAGCAGGGCAGGGCTCGATGAGGGTGTCGTGCCTTGTGCAAGTCCTATCGTACCCGAGATCAACTTTGCGCGAGAACCAAGGCACGCGACCAAAGTCTCAAAGACTGGAAAGGTACAGTCACCAAACAGGGTCGCGCGGAACTTCTAGACGCTTCTTTCCTGGAATACGTATCTTTCTTCTTTCTAACTCGGCCAGGAAAACGCCACTCTGGATTTGACAGCTGTTTGTTTGTTCTCCCGCCACCCTGCCTGTCTATCCTTTGTCCTCTTCCTATCCGACCCACCCGCGCCCTCGCTGTCCTCATGCAGACCGCACGTGGTGTAGCGGACAGCGGACGTCGACTCCGGGGGAGGGCCCATTGAATGTGAGTGAGTGCCCAATGCGCCCAAACAAACCCGGCGATTTGCGCACGGGACTCGCTTCTGCTCTGGCACTGCTGCCTCGCTCGCTCCCGCCCGCCCGCCGCTGTCCGCCTGTTGTGTTCCTGCAGCTTGCAGCTTGCAGCGGAAAGGCAAAGGGCGGTGGTGCCAGACTGCCAGTGGTGATGATTTGTCTGTCGCTGGAGCCCGAGCCGTGCCCATTTGCCTACTGCAGCCGCTCTGGATCCATTTTCTCTCCCGCAATATTGAATATTGCGTAGGCAGGAATTGGGAAATTTGATGAATTGAGATGAGATACAAGCGGTGTGAGGAATCTACGGATTTTTTCTCTTTGATTACAAGCGCTATCAATAATCAATCCAAATTTGTGTTCCTCGCCCGCCGCCCTGCATGAGAGACGAGACGAGACTTTTGCTGCTGCTGCTGCGAGCCCGTTTCGAACGAAACGTATGCGAACCTGTGGTTGAGGGTGAGATGTTCCTGGTCGGTGTACATGCAGGTTCGTTGTTTTGATCTCTTCTTGCGGGTGAAACAGACAAAATACGATGTGATGAGGGAATTATTTTCGTGATGTTCGTGGTAAATAAACATTCACCCTTGAGGCTGCATGGGATTTATTGCAGTTGGTGATCGTCTATGCTGGTCCGGCTTGGATTATTTGGTTCGCTCAATTTACTGTTCATTCCACTTCATGCGCCGACGTTGTTTTGTTTTGTTTGGCAGATCGGTGGGCTTCACGCTTTCACCGCATACAGGACAGGCCACTATTTTGTTGTCGACTCCTGAATGCACAAAAAACACCACCTTAGTCATGTTACAAAAGAAGGGAGATTCCGCCTGTTCCCACTTCCTGCTTCTCCCAACAATCCCTCGTCAACCATTCTTGACCGCATTATTGCACGACGAGCAGGCATGGGAAGTTTTCCCTGCGAACGTGCAGATTGTGCCAGCGCAGATTGGGCGTCAAATGCGCATGTGTGCTCTCGAGAGACTCTCAATGGCTCGCGCCAGTAGCCGCAACAACTGCAGACATGCCGGCCGAATTTGTGAGGAAAGAAACTCCCCTTTCCCCGATTCAATGGCTTAGCGGCGCTAAGGGTACTTTGAAGGATAAGGTGGCATGCAGTAGTCGTGCTTTGAGGATGGGAGGGCTTGCCGTGTTTGCATGGTGGCGATTACTGTAAACGGGATCGCGAATCTAGGCACGGGAATTCACCATGTCGCCTAAGAGAATTAATTATTGTACGGCTCGGTCTTCAAGGTCAGTTGTCTGCACTGGAGTCTGCTCTTCGGAGTTTAGGATTTTTCGCATTGGATCGGCTCAGTCGATCAGGGGAATCTGCTATCCCTTGGGTCGATCTGCGTGTCCATCACTTGGGAGCGTTGGAACAAAACTAAAAGACAATGCCGAAGCGGAATCTTTCCTCACGATAATGCGACAGGAGAAAAGTGACAGACAGCTACCAGCAAGCAAGAGAAACGATCTGCCGAAGGATCTTGGCCAACCACTCGAGAATTACTCCTGTTCATGACCATGAAGATGTGCCCGATTCTTCTCAAGTCTCAAGCTTCACATGTCAAAAGCCGGCAGCTGCAGCCCAAAAGAACCAAAAACTCTCCACCGCGCACCGCACCGCAGGCTTTTCCCGCCGCAACCGCAAACTCCACTCCCACACGATTTGGGATCTCGCAACCACAAAGACTAAGTATACTACTGCCACTACTACTGGCGCAATCCTTTACGCAATTCTCTCCCACATTAGCGCAACACCCTTCTTGCGCCACCGCTTCTTCACCACCACTCCATGCGCCTCCTTTCGCTCACCGTCTTAACGAAAACCGGAACAAACCCAACGAGCGAGGCTCTTTCTGCGGCGCGTGTGGAATTCTTTGATCCCACTTGCCTTCTTTCTGCGCGGTAAAGCCTGTTTACCTGCGACGGGAAGAAAAAATCGAAACGTGCTGTGGCGTAGCGCTGGGTTGGGTTTTTCGTTGACAGCACTGCAAGGTTGTTAACAAGTGCTTGACCGCTCTTTCTACTTCTCTCTCTTCTGCAGGCGCAAGATCGAGATCGAGATGGAAGGCATTAAGTGTGTGTTGCTAGATATCGGTACGTGTGCATTCGAGATTTGGGCTTGAATGAACGGAAGACGATGAGAGTCTTGGGAAATTCTTCCTGCTCCTTCGCCTCATCGAAGCAATTCCGCCCTATGCATCCGTAGAGAGATTTTCGATGAAGTTTGTAAGCTTACACTTGTGTGTTTTGTAGAGGGGACGATTTGCCCTATTTCCTTTGTGAAAGAGACGCTGGTAGGTTCTTCCCAACTCATCTCATTTGCCGTATGCCCTTCGAGATGTCAATCGCCACACTCAATCAAATAAGCAAAACGAACCAAACCCACCCTCAACTCCAACTACAACTCGAAACCCAAATACTCACACTTCCCAGTTCCCCTACGCCCTCTCCGCCCTCCCCACCGTCCTCGCCACCCAATGGGACTCACCCGCCTTCCTCCCCTACCGCGACGCCTTCCCAGCCGAACACCGCGCCACCCCAGCAGCCCTCGAAGCGCACGCCCGCGACCTCACAGCGCGTGATGTGAAAGCCGCCTACCACAAGAGCCTCCAAGGCTACCTGTGGGAAGACGGCTACGCGAGCGGTGCCTACGCCACGGATCTTTTCGGGGATGTTGTGCCGGCGCTGAAGGCTTGGAGGGCTGAGGGCAGGGAGGTGGCGATTTATAGTAGTGGGAGCGTTTTTGCTCAGAAGCTTCTTATGAGGCATGTTAAGGGGGAGGAGGGGACGGAGAATTTGGAGGGACTGGTGTCGGGTGGTTGGTTTGATACTGTTAATGCTGGGTTTAAGGCGGAGAAGGGGAGTTATGAGAAGATTGCGAAGGAGATGAAGGTGAGGTCTTTTTCTTTGGTTCTGCAAGGTCTGATGGGGAGTTGTTGTTGCTGACTTTTTGGTAGCTTGCACCGAGCTCTATCTTGTTCCTCAGCGACAATGTCAAGGAAGTCGAGGCTGCTATTGCCGCCGGTATGAAGTCCCTCGTTGTCGACAGACCGGGCAATGCACCTCTTTCGGCAGAGGACAAGAGCCGCTTCGAAGTCGTCGATACTTTCCAGAAGATCTCCTTGTCCTAAGCAGCTGCGAATCCGCAGCCAAGTCTGAAATAAAGGCAGCTTTCAGGCCGATGCTCGCGCTCACGCGAAAATCCCTCTGCCTTAACCTCAAAATCCAAAATTCCTGTACATAGCCACCTCATCAAACCGCAGCCCTCTCAGCAATAGCCCACCAATTATCCTTCTCATAGCCCGCTTCGAGCACCACACCCCCCGCCCCCCTCACATTCTCCTCCAACTCCCCCTGTCTATAAAGGTGATAATAGCGATGAAACGTCCTATCAGCCTCCTTCTCGCCACCGGCCTCGCGATTCTTCTTCCCCCGCATGACCCAAGGAACCATGACATCCTGATCGTCCCCCTCGCTCCACCCGCGCCGACTGCTCTCCTGCTCCAGTGCCCAGACGTAAACCAGCGCGCGGCCGCTGGGTTTGAGGTGCTCGAGGATCGAGCTGATGGCTTCTGTGCGCCGTTCCGGCGTGGAGAGGTGGTGCACTACTGCGATTGAGATTGCGAAGTCGAAGGTTCCTGGTGGGTGGGGGAGGGAGAGGATGTCTGCTACGGCGACGGAGTGGGGTTGGTGTTGTGAGGCGATGGTCACGAGGTTGGTGGATCTGATGTTGGAGTTGTTGGATCAGAAAGTGGCGTTGCATAGATTTGCCTCTGTTCCATTTGGGAATGGGAATGGGAGGTTTCCGATTGAAACGAGTGCTGGGATTGTTTCATGCGTACCTGTCCGAGCCAACGATGAAGACATCACGATTCACGGCGAGATATTTCCCATTGCCACATCCGACGTCAAGGCCGACTGAGCCTGGCTCAAGGCCTTGGAGGAACTTTTCGATGATTGGCCATGGCTTTGATGGAATATTATAATCAGCATTTGTTTGTTGTAGAGAGAAGAGAGAAATCGTGTCTTGTCATGGGTGGAGTCTTTCGATGTTCATCCCGATCGAGACATGGATAATGACATACTTTATACCGCGTGGAAGAAAAATGTGAGGCGATCTGCTCGTACACCTCGTGCACGTGCTCTTCTTCGTACGCCTCGCCAGTAGGTTCGCTTGACATGGCGGGAATTTATGTGAGGAGATCTTATGGGATCTTGATAGTTCTTTCGGATTTATATTGTAGTCGCTCCCAAGAGTCACTCACTCGTCTGCCCATCGCAGCGCCAATTCTGTTTGCTCTCGCGCTTGGTCCGTGCGCGCGTCAATCGAATAGCGACATCCAACCTCACTACTTACTATATTGCTACTCGTATGCCTACCAATGACAATGGAGATTGTCTGTAGAATTATATCCCAGCTTGACTTGATGTGCCAAAATTTGCCGACCATCAAAAGCGTAATCTCCCCATCTCCTCCTCTTTCCCGCTCACACCTGCGACATGGGACATCGTTCTTTGTGAACCCAACCACCCACCTCCGTCCAACAGACAAACGAACAAAGCACAGAACAAAGCATTACGCAAACCACAATCTCGCCAGAAGAAATTCTCGGCAGCGCAAATGAGAAGAGTGTAATAGTAATAAATGATGAAACACTATTCATTGATAGATTCTTATTGTCACAGCCGTAAGCTCATCCATACTAGGAAAGAACAATAGGAAAGAACAAAGTAATAGACAATAGACCGTCAAGCATGTACTAGGCCGTAGAGGGGTAAGTTAGTAAGAACATAGGAGAATGAAAGAATAGAAAGGGACAATAGGAAAAAGAAATGAGGAAAAGAAAAAACGAAATCAGTCGTCCTCTTGTGTGCCAGCAACCTTCCTTCTGCTGTCAGTATCCATCATCTTTCTTTCTCTCGTGTGCATCGCTTTCGCAATTTTCCAGCGCAACTCGTACAAGACAAGGGCATTGATTGCTTCATCGCATCTTCAACGACAAACACAAGCATCGCTTCTCCGGTAGAAGCAACGCCAACAAGAAGAGCAGGTCTCTTCCTCGCCACAAACAAGTTCTGCAACAACAGCTTCCGAACCTCTCCCACAAGACACCGAAATGCCGACCAGATCTGGAAGACACTATGCGACCACAGAAGGCGCCTTCGGCAGAGTCGAGAACGGACGAATCGACAAGACCTGGCCAAGGTACAAACCCGCCGGTCCGATTTCGAAACGCAACGCGACCGCCAAAGGCTTCCGGAATCGCAGGAATAAATGCTACCGGCTTGCGGTTCTGCAGTGTCTGCTTCATACGCCGTTGTTTTACAACTACCTCTGTCGTCTGGATGATTGTGTTGGAGACGATGGCGAGGATTGTGTTTTTTGTGCGTTCCGCGATCTTGCTGTTGAGTACTGGAGGAATGACGACGACCGGCGACGAGATCGTGCTGTTAAGCGGTTTGATTTTGCGCTTAGTAGGCATTCTCACCGGTTTGATGATTGGGAGGATCCGGTGTGGGTTGTTGCGGAGAACGATCAGCAGGATGCGCATGAGTTCTTCATGGGGCTTTTGGAGATGTTGCAGGATGTTGATGGAGCCGATAATGGTGGGAGGTTGTAAGTTTTTGATCCCCTTCCGGTTCCCTTGAGAGTGAAATCGTTGGCTGCGAATGGCGATTGGTATTGCAGGAAGCTGACTGTTCTTTCACAGTGCAAATACCATCCCGAACCTGTTCGACATGCGCCTTAAACAAACCTGGACATGCACGAACTGCGGCGAAACTCACGTACGCAGAGAGTCGACAAGGGGAATACCAGGGGTGTCAATAGCCGATGATCGCAACAACTGGATACAAGACGATCTCTTCGACCACTTCGGGCCAGAGCCGCTCCCAGACGTCGCATGCGATTCGGGGGTGTGTAATGGCAGGAAAGAGGACAGAACTAGACATTCTGTCATCACTCGAGGCCCGGAAATCCTCGTTGTCCAACTGTGCCGATTCGGCTATGATCCCGAACAGCAACACATCTTCAAATTGGAACGGAAAGTCTGGTATAAGCAGCGGCTGGATCTGTCCGAATGGACGAGAAACAACTTTGCGCTGAGATATCAGCTCCGTGGCGTTGTTGCCCACAGCGGCGATACTGCCAACGAAGGCCATTATTTCGCAGGCCTGAAGGGTCAGAGAAGGGCGGAATTTGCTACTGCCGACGATGAACATGTCGAGAGCGACGAGTCTGACGCGAGGCTGCTTTTCCACGATGAGTGGGATGGCACCTTCCACCCGTACCTTCTGGTGTATCAGAAGGTCGATCGTAGGAGGGTCAAGATTGGGTAGAAAGAGACTGCTGGTGCTGGTGCCAGCAGCCCTCGATCGATAGATAGTTGCCATGTCGCTGAGAGTGTTCATCGACTTCAATGAAGTTCGTCCGTTGTTCTCGTGTCAAGCCTGTCCTAAGTCTGTGCTGCTGTAGCAACGACCACGCTTAATCGTGAGTTGTTCCACTGGAAGGCGTTCAATGGTCATGCTCCCGCGACCAATGATCGTGACATGCAGATCGCACCTCATAGAGTGTATACATCTTATGCCATTCACATCTTCGGCATCTCCGGAACCTGCTCCGGCTCCAAATCCAGCGGATGCCTAGCAGACAAGTTCGAAGGCCTCCTCGTGCTGGGGAAGCTACCCGACCTTCCAGCAGAAGTAGTGTGAGGCGAGGTAGGCCTGCTATCAGTCCTAGACTGCTTTCTTCTCGGCACCATAGCGTGGTCACCATGAATCACCTGGCCAGCCAGAGGAGACGCCGTGACGACCGTGCCGGCCGATGGCGTGGGTGGTGGTGTGGGTGAGTGGGAGCGGAATAAGGGGTGGATGTGCGATTCCTGGCTCGAGCTTGCGCGGCGGAGGGGTGGGGGTGGTTGCAGGCTGTTTATGGAGTCGGCGTCGGATGTGACGAGGGTGGGTGATTGCATTGGTGAGTCGGGCAGGGAGAGTTTCTCTGGTGAGACGATGGCTTCGTGGTCTGGGAAGGGTCCGTCGAGGGGTTTTGCTGGCGAGACGGGGCGGCTACCTGGGATGGGCTCGAGAGTCTTCTTGCTGATCGTTGGTCTTGTTACGAAGGGGTTGACGAATTCTTGTTCGACGGCGGATGTATCCCAGCTTTCGAAGCCGTCGCCGCGGCAGGAGATTTCGAGCGAATCGGTCTCGCGTGGAGCCGCGAAGCTCCCGGATTCTCGTGGGGTGGCTCCGGAAGTGAGCATGAGTTTTGTGCGGGAGGTGATGGGTCGGATGACTTGTTGGATCGAGTGCCTGATGGTGGAGGATTGGAGGGATGGTGAGCGGGGATTTGAGGTCAGGTCGGGCGAGCTCGGCTCGAAGGTCGATCTTGAGAAAGGTGATGAGTTTGGTGAAAGGGATTTGAGAGGGAATGAAAGTGACCTCTTGACTGGTCGAGGAGTGGTTTGTTGCTCGACAACTTCGTTCTGGTTATTGTTGTCGGCTTGGTCGCGTTTGCGAAGCGACCGGAAAATGTGTAGGGCTGTTTGGGCGACCATGTTGATAGTCCAGATGACGAAGCCAGCGAGTGTGATGCCTTGTAAGCTGGTGGATTCGCTGCTGCTGTTGGAACCAATGTTGACCCAAGTCCACCCCAGAACGTAGATCGACAGAATGCTTGCCGTGACGAAGAGAATAAAAGAAGCGGCACTGAGGGAAAGCTGAAGTGATCTGCTTGTCCTTGATCGAGCGACAAGGGCAAAGACAACGATGCCGATGAGAATGAGAAGAACGATAAAGTCGAAGATGACGGCAGCAATGGTTGCGCTGAAAATGTGACTCGTTGTGTTGGTGAGGCTTGCGAGTCGAGCAAGTATTGCTGAAAGTGCTATTTGCGAAGCGGTAGAAAGCACAGCAAGGCCGAAAGAGACCTTTTGGGCCGTGCCATCTTTAAGAGAAAAGGCCATTGTGAACTGTGGTGTGATGCCTGGATCACAGATGTGACAGGTAATAAGAAGCCAATAAACCGATAGGTCCGTCCAGGATCCTCGTGTCCCTTGTCGAATGCATGGAATTGACAATCTCAACTGCAGCGAGTTGTCCTTGGAAAGGTCGAAGGTTGAGAGGAGAACTCAGTAGTCGAAAGAGTGTATAGTCCTCAGCTCATCGTCCAGGCGGCGGCGAGGGTTCCAGCAGTTGGGTTGTTGTGTCTCGGATATACAGTTTCGATACGCGGAACCCTTGTTGTCAGCCAACCCACGCAACACGAGAATGATACGCGAAGAGGGCGCCGAAAGTGAATGCAAAGTGACCACGAGGCGGCTGCAGAGTACTGTAATAACATCCGCTTTGGGAGCCCTTGGCGCCGTTCGCGCATGTTCCACAAGCTGAGCGCCCGGGTTCCAGGTAACCCTTGTACTGACTTGCAGGATGACCCGGGAAGGCAAGACAGCGGTTCCTCACGCGCTCCACCTACGTCGAAATCACCCACCAGATCGAGTGCACAGAGACCAACGTCCTCGGCGTCACGGCCTCTTCAGCGGCGCGGTGGGGAAGTTGGGGATATGAGTGGAGATGGGCAAAACGAGGACGCGAAGGAATAGACAGAAATAACGACATCGCGTCCGCGTTTGGTCGTAGCAGGGGATACCCACGGCGACACAGGATGAGGATGAGCTGAACTTACCTGGGCCCATTGATTACAGACCGCAGCGCTACCTCCCAATAGGCCGCCACCAGCGGGTTGTTTGGAGCAGAAGCAGCAGCAGTAATCACAACAACAGCTGGCTGTGTCTGTCATTCGCAGGACACGAAGACGCGCTGCAGTGTGTTTGGGTCCACGGTGTGCAAGGGTGACCCCGACGAGAGCCAAGGGTAGCGTGAAATAGCGCCAGCCTCGCCGAACGGTCAACGCCAACGGCCGCCGCAGGGCATCCTGGCACCTGGGACTGGAGGCACTCACTCGTTGGGACTCCTCACACGTCCGAAACCTTGGACAGCGTTGAAATCATGCCTTGCCGTGCCCGCTGCAGGTGTGATGAAGCTTTCGATTTGTTCGTCCATTCGCGGCGTCCAATGCCGCGGACACGGCTCCGTGCAAACGGCAAGTCTTCTACAAACGAGGTGATCCGTGGAGGATAGCGTGTGTCGATGACATATGAGAGGAGGGCACGACAAGGGTCGCTCAGATGTTTCGTTGCGCACTGCGGTAGCAGAGCGGAAATGGCCAAAGGCCTCGACCTTTTCCAATCCCACGCGCTTGTTCTGCGCTCCACTTCGAGAGTGCGAGAGTCGAGAGAGATCGTCAGCTAGCGCAGGTACAGACTTCCAGTACGGCACTCTATTCCCGCGCCCAGGTACGAGGTGTACACGGACTTTCGTGTGCAGAGGCGCTTTTTTGTGACGTGTCAGCAGCGACAGCCAGCCAGCCCGCAGCCAGCAGAGGCCTAGCAGTCTTTTTTCGCTGTTTATAGAGCTCAGGAGACACATGCGTCGCACATGTGCCGGCATACATGCATTATGAGCTGTCTGATTGGAGCAATTCGCTGGGGCGCCGGCTGCAAGATGATATTATTATGCCGCTCGCACAGAACGGGAGTCGGAGGCCGAGCGGGGATAAAGAGGGAATACGCTCTGACAGTCTGACAGTCTGACTCTGGTAGAGGAGGGCGAGTTGTATTGCAAATGACGTCGCAGTCTACACTACTGTCAGACTGTCAGAGTGCCAGTACAGCGGTAGTATGTCGTGCAGAGTGATGATAACGAGTAAGGGCCACAAACAAACAAACCGCACTAAGACATCCAGAAGGCCGATGGTGAGACACTCTAGAAGGAAAGCATTGTTCGCTGCCCTGCCGTCACAGCAACAAAATAACACGACCGTTACGCCGGCTGCACACGTGCGCTCGCACGCAAGGGACATCCATTCACGCGGTCTCCTTCATCTCGAGAATCTGACGTGTATGGCGCTTCGCTTCGCTGAGAATTAATGAAGGGCATCTATCAATCGATCGTAAACGGGACCGCAGCTGTCAGGCTGTCATCTGTCAAAGCCACCGCACAGCCCATGAATCTGCCCATGAATCGCCAGCCAGCATACGTACCTCACGCTTTACATACCTTACCCAGGTAATAGATCATTACACTGCCTAGTTACGCGCACCCCCATTGCCACCCATCATCGCCTCAACACACGTCTCCGATCTCTTCCATGCCTCCCCTGCTTGCTAGCTAGCCAGCAAGGTGAGACCCAAGCAAGCCAATGCCCAAAAAACCCTACCTATCAACCACCTCATGCTCATTTCCGCCCAAACCCACCGACTCGGTCGGCGCGAGACACTTTCTCACATGCGCTGTGGGTTTTTCAAAACAATTCCTCCCCGGCTGACTCTCGGATCGTGCCATGAGGTCTCTTGTCTGTCTCTGTTGTTAATCGAGAGAGATCGGGGCATGCTACGGAGGTACATCATGAGCGACTTCGATGGCGTAGGGCAGAGGACGTTCCGTTTCATCCGTCGGCTGCGAGGCCGGAAGTCATGGAGAGGATGTTGAGATCTCTGCGTCTGCCTGTCGGAGCTGTAAGGTCTCCGAATCGACTGATAGAAAAGGACGATGTTTGTCCGATGTTTCGTCGGCTCGAGACCTTTGACTTTGCCTTTGGGCCGGTGAGGCATACATACATACATACATACATGTAGGCTCCCGAACGCAGCGGGTACGTCTCAAGCATGTTTTCGCCACTGGGGCAGTGAGTCGAGCCTTCGCTTCGGCTCTGGGAGAATGGAGGGTTCGGAATACATACATGCCTTACAGACAGCCAGGCTTGAAGGGCAGAGGGACGGCATTATGAAGGCACGTATTTGTCTGCGAATTCCGGCAGTGAGCTAGTAGCACGATGTAAAATCCATCTATTGGTGAAAAATTTACGCAAGAATCTCACCGGCACGAAAGTAATGTACAATGGGATGGGAAAGTGTGCCTGCATGGCGAGCACCAGCACCGGAAACAGACAGAAGTTGACTAGAAGACATTCGCCATTCCCTTCGAGATATCTACCACTACCACCACCAACTCCCCAAATCCCACCTATATAGAAACATGACCCCCTACCCCCTAACCTTCCGATAACTCGGCGGCCGAACCCACATCCCCAGCACCTTCCCGCCCCAAACAGGCACCAAACTCGCCGCGCAAATCGCCGCGAACCGCCACCAAAAGCCCACCTCAAGCATCCAGCCGAGATCGAAATACTCGCCCAAAAACGGCAGACTGCCGAAGTAAATCCCCGCCGTGGCCAGGATCGTCGCGTACATGCTCCAGTGCCAGGTCGTGATGCTCGCCGCCACCATGATGAGTTCGTTGACGATCAGGGAGGTGTAGGAGAGGAGGACCATGCGCGAGAAGGGGCCGGTGTCGCCTGGGTTGGAATCTGTGGACGAGTGGGAGGTGGTGGGGGCCGAGGAGTGGAAGCGGGGGACGAGCAGTTGGGCGCCGCCTTGGATTATGAGGCCTTGGTAGATGGAGATTGCTAGCCAGAGGAAGAAGGTGCGGTAGGACAGGCTTCGTCCCTCGGTGAGTTCTTTGTAGAGTTCCGGGTAGAGGTTTGCGAGCCCTTCGTCGACGTCTTTGTCGAGTACCAGGGAGAAGACGGGCATCATGGTGTAGATTGTCGCGTAGCCGACGAGGAGCCAGTCGCGGTAGAGGGCGACGGGCTCGAAGGCGGAGCCGATGCTGAAGACCGTCTGGCAGACGGAGATGAGCAGGCCGCGGTGAATGACGAACTGGGCGAGTTTGGCGGAGCGTTTGTAGCTGTTCCGGCCGTGCCAGACGAGGAGTTTGGTGAGGTGCGCGAACTGCGTGATGGAGAAGTCGGCCGCGAGGGAGGCTTGTCGTCCTTCTTTGCCTACGATTCCGACGCCCACGTCGGCTGCCTGGATCATGCTTACGTCGTTGCCGCCGTCGCCTATGCAGGCTATGCGCTTTTTCGTGAAGGCTCGGATCAGCAGGGCGACGCTGGCTTTTTGCGTGGGCGAGCAGCGGCAGGCGATCACGGCGGGCAGTTTGACGGCGGTGGAGATGAAGGTTGAGCGGTAGTGATTTAGGTAGAGGGCAAGGCTTTGGCCGTCGATGAGGAGGGCGGCGTTGGGGTGGTTGGAGAGGGGGGCAAGGGCATCGAGTGCTGTGTCTTTGCGTTTTAGACCAGAGATCGTGTGGATGTGTTGACCGCGGGAGACGAGTTTTGACGAGACTGCTACGCAGCGCGCCGTTTCGACTTTGTCGCCCGTGAGCATCCAGATTTTGATTCCGGCGTTTCGCAGAAGCTCTAGTGAGGGCTTGACGTGTGGTTGGAGCTTATCTTCCACACCTGTCACACCGAGGAGTTCAAGGTTGTGCTCGAGATGCTGCTTGATTACGCTGGACATTTCGCTGTCTCGGTTGTGCAGACTCAAGGCCGCTTCGGAGTAGGCAGTCGTGAAAGCTGCATATTGCTGAGTGCTCAGGGGCTTTCGTCCAACCACCAGAGTACGCAATCCTTCGCGAGCCATGTTGCCAGTCTCCTCGTCAAGCCAGTCGTTGGCAGCGACGATTGATGTCATGACGGTGTCTGCGCCCTTTTGGAAAAACACGATCTCATCTTCATCGCTGTGCTTGCTACCGTTGGCGAAACGCTGGAAGCGAACGACAATTCCCATGCGCTTGCTGTCCGAGGTGAATGGAAAGATGTTGAGGATTTCCACCTTGACCACAGTCCGACCATCGGAAGTGAATTGGAGAGTGATGCTCTTTCGATCACGGTGGACAAGTCGCAGGCCAACTTGCTCCGTCCATTGCACGATGGCAATTTCGTCAGGGGAAGAAGCTTGATATGTTATCACAGGCTCGCCGTTCTCGTCCTCTTCTGCCGTCGGAGTGACATTGTGGCAGAGAGCCAATGCAAGGACGAGATCTCTTACTCGAATGCCAATTTCGCGTCTAGTCCTCGTAGCGCCGCTCAAAGCATCAAAGCTAGCTGAGGGAGTGAACAGCGTGTTGACATCTCCAGTGTTGTCTGAGAATGCCTGGCTGACATAGCTGGTGACTTCTTCCATAGCGTCACCGCCGTAGCTCACAGTACCAACGTGAACTTTTCGCAGCTCCATCTCGTTTCTGGTCAGAGTGCCTGTCTTGTCGGACAGGAGATATTCGATCCTGCCCAGATCCTCAGGGATTGTCGATGTTCGTACCACAGTCTCTGGTATACCAGGGTCGCGGTGAATAAACCAAGCGTAGACGGACTTGCCCATGTCCAGGTTGACTCGCAAACTGATGGGGACGATTGTGCTGAAGAGAATCAAGAAGCGCATGACTGAAACGTACCATACGTTGCCATCTTGTGTGTCGAAGCCTTCAAATGCCACCAGTAGGAAGGATAGGAATGCAGTGAGGAAACACAAGATTTTCGTAAGTGAGTTAATTTCGAGTTCGAGGAGTCCAGTCTTGGAACGTGAGGCTGATGTGCTGAGAGCAGCGCGGGTTTGAGGTCCAGTGTAAATGACAATAGCGTGTACGGTCGTACTGGAAGCAAGTACCGTATTCGCCCATGCCGTGTTGTCAATTGTCAATGGGCTCGATTTGGTTGCTCCGGGACCATCTGCCGATGCAGATTCTCCCGAGCCATCGACAGGTGGGTCGTATGCTGTACGTGACTTGGACACCAGCTCGATGGTTCCGACGAAATCGTTGACTCTCTTGTCTGGCTTGCCAGCCACAACACGAAGCCGTCCATACTCACTCGCCGGTAAGGTCTGTGCCAATGGAGAAGCTAGCCTAAGCTTCCAATCAGTCTCTCCATCGAGTTGGTCGGTTCGTATGAAGGCCTCTCCGCCTCCGCTCGGATCCGAAGATGTAGTCTTGTTCTCCAGATCTTCTCCGCTCGCGGCTTCTGACTGTAGCATCGCATCAGGCTCTGGTGCATTCTCGCCAAAATCCATGAGCGCCTCAGACTTTCTAGGTGTGGGAATTTGGTCCTCGTTCTGCACAACAAGAGGCTCCGAGGAAAAGCTCTTGAGAATGACCACATCTGCCGGGACTCGCTGGTCCTTTTCGAGCACTACGACATCACCCACTGAGAGATCTTTTGACGATTTCATGATCTCCGTCACGCTCGCGGAGGGCGCCTCAATATCCTCTGCCGCCTGCTCTTCACGGTCTGCCTCAGCGACCCGATCTGCCTCTTCGGTTCGTCTTTTCTTGCCTTTCTTCCTCTCAGACAGCTTGCCAATTCTGCTCATACGAGTATTACTGCGTCCTTGCGCTCCGCCTTCATCCAACCGTAGCACCTTGTATGGCTCACTGTTCGCTTCATTGTCCCTCTTCCGTCTATAGACGTCGTCATAAGCCTCCTTGCTAAGAGTAATGCAGATGACAAATGCCAAAGGCGCGACGTAGGTACTCAAATATCCGATCCGCAATGCTGGTATGATCTGCGACAATGCAACCAAGAGAAAGTACATGTTGATGAAGAACTTGAACTCATTGAAGAGAGTCCGCGGCAGGAAGGACCAAGGAGTGTATTTCGCATGCGAGACTGCATTGGGAGGAAATCGGGCGCTTTGCTTCTGGGCAGCAAAGACGGTCCGCTGTGCTGAAGGGTCGTGTTCCTCCTCAGGCTCCTCGACGGCGTTTGAGGGCAGAGCTATTGAAGTGCTTCGCTTTGTGAATGGCACGTACTTCCACAGTCCTTTGCGCGGGCGCGTTTCCGAGAACATGTCCAGGCCTTGATGTGCTGAATTGCCGCCATTCAACAGCGGCGCATCGTCACCGCCAAATCGATTACTCTCGTGCTTGCGAGTCGCGTCGTCGCTGTCGATCAGGGCCTCCATGTCTTCATCCTCTTCTCGAGGCCTCCTGCGCCCTCCAAAGCGAAGGTTGCGAAGGGGTATTTGGCCGGCATAGTCGTAGCTCTGGCGGCCAGCGCCGGACGGTCTTCGCGACTGGTTGGGAGCGGAGGATGTTGTGGGATCGAGTTCGTTCAGGTCGAGGTCCAGGTCGGAGTCATTATCGTCGTAGGGGTCGTCCGGCGTGGCCGGTTTCGCATGGCCGTTGGGAGGGTTCATACCTCATACAGGGAGAGGGAGTGCGGGTATTGGTGGTGGAGGAGGAGGAATGTTGTTGGCTGGCTTTCTTAGTTTGGCATGACTAGGAAGGTGGTAGTAGATCGTCCTGCGAATTATGTATGTATAGAAAGTAAGAATAATAAGATGGTGCGACGGTATTGAACAGAGTGTGGTCTGTGTTTGTGGCGAGTCTCTTTGTCTCTATGGAGGGTGTTGAAGTTATAGTGCTGCCTCTCCTGTTACCAGATAGACACGCCCGTTTCAAGTAGCTTAGTTCAGTTAGTTATTGGTGTGAGAGCGAGAGAGCTGCCTAGACAATTGACCGAGGCCGTTCGCTTTGCTTGATCACAGCTGGCACGTCATCTCCCTACTCTACTATGGGAGAGGCTTCGATTACTATTGGTCGAGTCTCCTATTCCTTTGACACTACCATCGATACTACCACCAATACTACACTCCTACTCCTCCCTTACTCTCACGCACTCTCCTCACGCACGCTGTCATGCTTGCACTGTACTACTAAATTTCCCCTCCATTTCTCTGCCTATTTGTCTGCGCGACTTGTACAGGTAGGTACGCGAGCGAGCGAGCGAGCTCTCCAACTCCGCGCCCGCAAAGGGATACTGGCTGGCTGGCTGCATGCATGCGCTGGGCCAGCTGGCCATGCCGACGCGCGAATGCGCCCAGGTCAAGTCCAACGACCACGAGCTGACCCTCGTCCAGTAATCTTTGTTATTAGTCCTGTCATTTTTCGAAGCGTCCATACCGCGTGCGCGGTGATTTTTGCATACCATGGATGATGATGGCTTCCCTAATTTTGGAAACGCCTACACAGGCGCGTCGCCTTCCACACCTCAGCCCTCCAACTCGGCTTCCTGGAACCCTGCCTTGAGGCCCAATACCGAGCAGACACAGCCCGAAAAGAAACAAACTCCCACTGCCGAGGAAGACGACGACTTTTTCGAAAGATATCCAGACCCGACGCCCAAGAAAGGAGGAGCAGAGAAGCCGGTGGACGAGGAATCAGCCGAGGAAGCTGCGTGGGGGCCTGCAACTGAGACTGAGGAGCTCGGCGAAGAGGCTGCGTGGGCAGAGCCTGAGCAAGAAAAGGGAATAAGTGTGGAAGATGAGGTTCTCGTCACAGAGACTCCAGCTGCACCGGAGGATGTTGGCTTGAAGCCCGAAACCACAGCCGACGTGGAGGCACCCATCAATCACCACGACCACCCAGTGGACGAAGTGGTTGATACAATGCCTGAAAACGATGACGCAGCAGTCTTCGGTTCGGACGAGACGGTCGAGGAACAAGCCTGGAACCTGGAGGAGCATCTACCAGAAGTGGCCAACGAGGCTCCACCAGCAGTGCAAGAACCCGAACCGAAAGGAGTGGACCAAGTCGACCAAGCTTCCGCCGAGGAACAATCACACAGACCCGAGGAGAACTATGATTACCAAGGCGAGGTTACAGAGATGGAACAAGCAATAGATGAGAGCGCGGAAGCTCCTTTGATGGCAGACGAACAACCTCCACCCGTACCAGGTGTGGTCAGCCGTGCGCATACCTTTGAGCCGCTCGAAAGTCAGCAACTTGGCACTGAGAGTGGACTTGGGGAGGAGCCAGAGCACTTCGCTTCGCAGCCTCCAGAACCATCACAATTGGGAATTGATCGCTCATTCACCACCAACTTTACCGAGCCGCCACAGAAGGACCTGGAGGAGTCGAATGCTATCAACAGACAAGCTGTGGACGAGGACTGGCCAGCTGCTGGAGACGACAAGACTTTTGGAGAGCTTCTGGACAATGAGCCACAGATTGAGCAGCCTGAAGAAGCGACTCGCGAGCTTCAGGGTGAACAGGAACTTCCGGAAGAATCAAGAGTCAATGAAGTTGAAAGCAGTCAAGCACCTGAGCCTCAGCATATAGCCGAGAATTCCAACGTTCCCAGCGAGACTCTGGATACCCAGGCACAGCTTCAGGAGCCCGTCGAGCAAGCTTCTTCAAGCGCTCACCAAAGCGCCGACAACACCAACGATGGCTGGTCAGCAGCCGCGGACGATACAGCTTTTGGTGAACTGATCGGTCAACAATCCCAGCAAGAGCCGGTTGAACAAACTTCCCGACAAGAAGCTACTCATGTCGAAGAGTCCATCGGCGAGAACGCGCAAACAGCAGATGATCATTGGCCTACAGAAGACGTCGACAACACATTTGGCGAACTTTTGGGACATGAAGCGCAGGGTGAGGCCCCAGCGGAAGGGTTGGGTCTTGGGAATGTGCCTAGCCAGCCTGCTGAAGAGGATTTGAGCGCTGCTTTTGCGGCTGCGCTTGATGATGATGATATCCTCGACGACAACGAAATTGACCCCGCCGCACTCTTTGGCGATGATGATGATGGCCTACTGGACGACGATGATTTCCTCGGAGACTCACAATACGAGCCTCAACCACAAGTGCCGCAACAGAGTGCCGCTAAGGCCTCTTACACACCCAACCCTGCTATACAGCACTCGTTCCAGCAACCGACCATCAGCACACCCGGCACCCCTTTCATCGAGCAAAATATGGCACGCTCGGCTGGCACGCCATCAACTGGTCTTTTCGACGTCCATGCCCAGCCTGTGCCCTCTCAAGAACCTCAGCGACCGGCCTTGTCGAGTGCAAAAAGCTTTGTGGATAAGGCTAAGGGCGGGTACCAGTCACCCTATGATTTGCCTATGGAGGTCGTAAAGCCCAGGAGACGCCCGCAGCAGACGCCGCAGATGCAGTCCTCAGCCCAAATGCCGGCGCCTCCCCCAAGGAGCAGCAGCTTCCAGCAACCTAGCCAACCCGCTGGCAACCACATGACACCTCCGACCTCAAGCCATGCCAATGCTCCACCCGCACCACCTCCTGCTGCCGGTGCGACTCCGCCAGTGCTGCCACAAGCGACACCTCAATCAGACAGCGGATTCTTCGCCGACCTGCCCGTGGCACCAAAGCTTCGCGCAAGGCCTTCTGGAGCGTTCACGCCTCAGACGGTTGGTACACCTACACCGCCAATGCCTCCTCAAGCAAGCTTTCCACCTCAGCAAAGGCCGCCTCAGGGAGCAGCTGTGCCGCCGCCTAACAGGCCTATGGGCCCTCCAACACCAGCTCAACAGCCGGCGATTGCAGGTGGTCTTACACAACCAGGGAGCACGCCACTTTTCCCAGAGCAGACGGCGCCTCAAATGCCTGCCGCACAGCAGTTTTCGTCAGCCCCGGTAGCCAACGATCGGTATAGTCCCAGCTCTCAGGCCGCTCCTACGGCGCCCTCAGCTCCCAGTAGATATTCGCCTGCGCCTGCTCCCAGTGCGCAAGCGCCATCTGCTGCATCCCGATACTCTCCAGCGCCAGCTGCGCAACCGCAAAGTCAAACATCGCAACGTTACTCATCTGCACCCCAGCCATCCGCCGCTCCTGCTGCCAGCCGACCTCCTCAATCTCAACCATTCGCTCCCAGGACAAGCAGTCCTCTAGCTATGCACGGCCGTCCTTCCAGACAAAATACGCAAGACAATGTGCCGATCACGCCTATCTCACCGCCCACCGTCAACGGACTGCTGTCTCCAGAGCGAAGAGGTTCAACAGGTATGAACTATACATCGCCACCTTCAGGCGCAGGTAGAATCGAAGACTCGGGCTTCGGAGCTGCTCTTCCTGGCCCGCCGCAAAGGCCACGTACACAGTCGCCGGGTGCTGTAATGAAGTCCGCTAGGACAGCGTCAGCCTTCGCTGGTGCTGCCGCAGCGACAGGACACACAGCATCACCACTGGCAGCTTCGATCTCCAAACCTGCCGCCTCGCAGCCTGCCGCTTCACCTCAACGGCCCGTCAAGCTCGCCCATAGGCGGCAGTTCTCACGAGACCTGGCGTTTGCAGTGCCGCAGGATGAGCGAGCGCAAGACCCTCTGGAGAGATGGAAAGGCCACCCTATCTTCAACTGGAGTGCATCTGGCGCCATTGTGCAAAGCTTTCCCAAGCAATCGGCGTTCTACGCCGCTGGTCATGGAATTCCCAGCATCAAGTGTACACCCGGGACGATCACCATGGAGGACGCAACTACTTTCATGCCGCTTGGAGAACGAGATGCCAAATTCCCTGGTCCCTTACCAGCTCGCAGCAAAGGAAAGAAGAAGGAGCTACTTTCCTGGATGTCAGGCAAAATTGAGGATCTCCAGCATGAGACCGAAAGCGTTCTGCTCGACTTCAACCAACCCACCGACGTGCAGAAGGGCACTGAGGAGAAATTGGTCCTGTGGAGGATCATGAAGATCTTCGTGGAACATGATGGCGCTCTTGAAGGCTCCCTTCAAATCGAAGAGGAAGTCCGCAAGGTGTTGCTGCCCAACCTGGCTCAAATGAGTCAAGTCGCTGATCTTCAATCACCCGGTACAAGTGTCACTCAGCCTGACCCAGTGGACACTTCAGTTCTTGCCCAACTTCGCCAGGCGCTGTTCGAGGGCCAGCGCGAGCGTGCTGTCTGGATTGCGGAAGAGAAGAAGCTTTGGGGTCACGCTCTTCTCCTTGCTTCCACTATGGGCCCAGAAATGTGGAAGCAAATTGTTGCTTCATTTGTCAGATCTCAAGTCAGGACTAGCGGTGCGGACGCTCGTAGCTTGGCTGCGCTTTACCAGGTGTTCGCTGGTAGCGCCGAAGACTGCGTTGATGAACTTGTACCGCCATCAGCTCGTGCTGGCTTTTTGATGATGAGCAAGACTGATGGCAGTAGAGCTGGTAACCCGCTTGAAGGTCTCGATCAGTGGCGTGAGACGCTGGCGCTTGTCACAAGTAACAGGACGCCCACCGACACACAATCACTGGTTGCACTGGCGAAACTTCTTTCCAGCTATGGCAGATCGGAGGCCGCTCACACGTGCTGCCTCTTCGCACGTCAACTAGCCAAGCATTCTGGTGCTGATGATACTGAAGCTTCCTTTGTACTTCTTGGAGCGAATCACGCAGCCGGAGACGCCAATCTCGATTCCATCATGCTGACGGAAATCTTTGAGTACGCATCTTCGTTGTCAGCGCCATCATCTTCTGCCAGCTACATCCCTCACTTGCAAGCATACAAGCTTATGCACGGACAGCAGCTGGCTGCCTTTGGTCTCAAGCAGAAAGCAGAGAGTTACTGCAGCCACATTGACAGCGCAATTCGTTCGACTACGAAGCCAAGTGGCTACTACAACCAAGCCCTCGCACAGGAGCTCATCAGCTTCAACGCATTCCTCTCTCAAACACCGCAGACCGCTGGCTCTGGTGGCAAGTTCTTCTCTAAGCCAGCCATGGACAAAGTCTCGTCTGGAGTCGGTAGCTGGTTTACCAAGTTCGTGGCGGGTGATGAGGGAGAGCCTGACCCCATGAGCTCATCTCCGGGCCAGGGAGCAGATGGCGCAGCTTCGAGCCCCTTCGGTGCGGTCAATACCAACCAAAGCACCATCTCTCGCACGAACTCGAGCACAGAGCTCTACAACCCAATGATGGCCAACCCAACATTGCAACCTGCTTTCCAGCCTGCTGCTACACCTACAGCAGCGCCAAGTCGATACGCTCCTGGCGGTGCTGCATCGGTCCCCGCTCAGCCCGCAGCGTCTGCCAATCGCTATGCTCCCTCCGTGTCTTCGCAATTCGCACCTTCAAGATCTTCCATGGACTCTGATCGCTCCTACGAGCCTCAGATTCCCAACGGTCTTGGAATGGTGCCACACACAGACTCCAGCAGACCATCGTCCTCGAGGTACAACAGCTATGCGCCCCAGTCACACCTGCAGCAGAGCCCCAACATGCTCGGTGTCCCACGTGCAGATGCCGAGAGAGCTAGCAACGATCACTTGGCGGCGTACAATGGAGGCTCGAGAAGGAGTAGTGCGATGAGTCAGGTTTCCACTCAAAGCTACGAGCCGAAGCCCATGTTCGCCGAGCAGGATGGTTTCGAAGCAACAGCTCACCAAGCTCACGAGCCAGATGCACCCGTCGATAACGCTGAGGGCGGATTTGGTGAAAGTGCGCCAGCATACGGCGGCGCACCAACATACGGCGCAGCAGACGATGAACCTCAATCGTTTGACCCAGAGACAGCAAGCGGGTACCAGCCACCATCATCTGGCTACGAGCCGCCCTCCTACCAACCCTACCAGCCCGAACCCGAGCCGGAGGAAGAGGAAGAAGAAGCACCTAAACCAAAGCCCAAACGCATGATGGACGACGATGACGACGACGACATCATCGCCCGCGCCGCAGCTCTCAAATCCTCCAAACCGCCCACCTCCACCTCCGCCGCCGACCAACAAGCCGACGCCGCCTTCCGTGCAGCAGCAGAAGCCGACGCCGCACGCGCCCAAAGCGGCGACAAGCAAGACAAAAAAGGCTGGTTCGGCGGCTGGTTCGGCGGCAAGAAAGAACAAGCCCCGGGCTCCGGCCCTGTCAGAGCCAAACTAGGCGAACAGAGCTCTTTCTACTTCGACAAAGACCTCAACAAATGGGTCAACAAAAAGGGCGGCTCGGAAGCCACCACCCCAGCGGCAGCCACTCCTCCTCCACCCAAAGGACCCCCTTCCCGAGCAGCCAGCGCCGCCGCCTCCGCTCCCCCAACAATGGGACCCCCCTCCCGCGCCGCAAGCGGCTCCGGCCTCTCCAGCTCCGGAAGCCGACCACCCACTTCCTCCGGCCCTCCCATGCCCGCAGGCGCAGGCGGTCCACCCTCCAACCCACCCTCCCGCTCCGGCACTCCGGCTTCCATGAGCGGCGCTCCTCCCAGCGTTCTCAACGGCCCCGGCGCCGCGGGTTTGATGCCCCCTCCACGCCCTTCGAGTTCGCTCAGCAACGCTAGTAGTTTGGACGATTTGCTAGGCGGGCCTCCTGGCGCAGGTGGTGCGGGGAAGAAGGGCACCGTCAAGGGGGGGAAGAAGAAGGGAGGACGGTATGTGGATGTCATGGCTGCGAAGTAGAGAGATGAAGTTTTTCTCGTTTGGATTGGATGGTTGGTTGTTCTTTGGCGCTTGGTTCTGGGGCATAGGCGGGTACGTGCGATGCTTGTTCATGATGTGAAGATTTGGGGGACGTTTTTTTTTCTCCTTTTCTTTTTCTTTTTCTCGTAAACGGGGAACATGGCCATGGGGTTGTATCTCTTGGTGGTTTATTACCTCCGTACCTTACCTTTTTCTTTTCTTTTCTCTTTTTGTATATCTATCTTAATCACATATGACCTCTTCCGGTCAGGGTTTATCTTCGACTCCTTCGATTCTTTGCTCTCTTCTTGCGTTGTTTGGGTTGCTCTCCGTAGCGTAGCACGCGCTGCGCATCATGTTCTTGGGATCGGATGGGTTGTGTTTATCAGAAGACGGAGATTGAGATGCACTCATCAGTCGGGCGTTTCTCTCCTGTGCGTTGGGTGGATGTGTATCTAGGTAAAGTATCTCTCGTGGGGAGAGCATGCTCTTGCCAGCGGGTATGTTCTCATGGACAGCATGGGGGGATGGGGATTGAGTGGTGCTGTGGCTTGCTAATAGTTAGATGTGCGGAAAATGCGAGTATTCTGTGCTTTCGATGGGTTTGTTGTTTGCTGTTGGTTGGTGGGAAAGGTTGTATTCCTTGGGCAGCTTTGAAGTCAGCTTTGAAGAATATCAACTTTGGACAAAATACCGACATACCAACTCCCCCATACTGATATTTGGCCATATACACACTCTCACCATCGTCTCCATTCTAACTAACAATCCACCAGATCATGGAAATACACCACAGTCCATCCTCGTCCCCTTCCCGAGTCCTGAGAGCAGTCCCCAACCTCGAGAGCTAACACCAACCCTAACCCTAAGCACCCTCTCCCAACCATACAAGAGCAGCTATCCGCACGCAGGGAACTATACCTGAATCCCTACGAGCAGTGAGATAGCCAGTGGAGAGACACTATATCTCGACGCATCGTGTGCAGTCATCGGCACTCATACTCTCAACACATGCCCATGTGCCCGCTGAGACAGCATGTTCAAACGTCAGCCATCTCCGCGCGCATGGCGCAATTACCCTCTCCCCCATGCACAGAAATAGAGAAAGCACCCCTTGAGAAGAGCAAAATTGGAGGTATAAGAATCAGAAAATCAAAAATACTTTGCAATTACTTTCCATGTCTCTGTCTCTGCTTGAAATTACTAGGCACTAACTACCAGGCCTTTTTTTCCGCAAAGGGTATAAGTACAATTTTTTCTCCCTTTCCATTCCCGTTTCCAGCCTCACTTCACTTCGCCTCCCCTTCCCTCCCCCGCTTTCCCATCCAGGCTTAGCGCCTGTTTTCCATGTCCCTGAAGACGGCGCCGAAACTGGGCTGCTGCCCCTGCTGCCCCTGCTGCTGCTGCGGCGGCATGCCCTGGTAGCCGTAGGGCCCTGCCAGCCCCTGCCCACTGCCCAGGTGGTCGACCGCCGGCGCCTGCGGGGGACGCCAGCTGGTCCAGGACCCCGTGGGGTAGGCTGCCAGGGCTGGCGGAGCGGCCATGGGGGGCGCAGGGCCCTGTTGGGTGGGTTGTTGGGCGCTCTGGTTGGAGGCGCGGCGGTCTTGTTGCCATGGCGGCGTGGCGGGGCGGACGTCGGAGGCTTGCGAGTTGCGGCGCGGAGGGGGAGGGGGGTAGGCGGGCGGAGCCTGGGACTTGCGCAGGGGCTCGTCGAAGGGCTTGGGTTGATGCGTTTTGCGCTTGGGTCCCGTGGCTTCTTCGTCGGCGATCCTTTGGTTGGTGGATGGCTTTCGGTCGCGGACTCCGTCTAGGCTTTCGGCTGAGGAACGGCGACGGCGTGGCTCTGGATGTGGCTCGTTGCGTGGGATCGTCCTGCGGCCTTGCATGCTGTCGAGGTCGTCGTCTTCGCGCTCTCGCTTCATGCGACGTCCTTCTGGGCCGGAGAAACTGTCACGGTCGGCGCGAGAGGAGATTGGGCTCTGCCATGGTCTGCCACTGGCACCGGTGGTTGGTGGCGGTGGGAGGGAGCGATTGTGTCTTGCCTAAAATGTGATGTTAGTCAGGAAATACAACTCTACCAGTCTGGGAGACTACATACCGCTTCTGCCTGTGCGTGCTCCGCCTCGTTGCCTCTCTGGCCGATGGCGGAGGATAGGGAGTGGCGAGCCGCAGCGCGAGCCTCCTGAGCTGCTCTAGCCTCATGGGCCGCCCTGGCCTCTTGAGATACCCTGTCGTACGAGCGAAAACGGTCTTCCTGAATGGCGTTGTCGATGTTACCCACGTTGTGTAGGCCTTGGTGGTGCGTATGGTGACCGTGGAGGGGGTTGGTGGGTGTGAAACGCTCACTTCCGCTGTGATCAAAGTAAACAGCGGGCTTGGCAGCCAAAGTCGGCCTGCCATCCACACCACGACCCACCGACGAGGATAGCGGACTGTAGATACTATCCGGTTGGCGCATACCCAAGGATGGGAGTGGAGGTCCCGAAGACTGGCCATACCCGTGAGCAGGCCCTCTAGTCGGCTCCATTGCCACTTGAAGAAAAGAGCTGGGAGGTGGATGGTGAGGCGCTGGGCCCGTCGAGCGATCGAACAGCGACTGCGAGGGCAAAGACGAGCGGGAAGACTGCCTGGGAGACTGTTCTGGATAACCTGGCCTCGTGGACGAGAGTCTCGAACGCTGTGACAATAAGGAAGGCTTGACTGCAAGATCGGCCAATTGGTTTAGAGGCGCCAGTTCTTCCGCAGTCGGCGGCGGAGGAGCTTTCGGCGGCGCAGGAGCATTACACATGCGGTCGTATTCTGTAGCAATGTCTGCAAAGTGTTTTGTGATGTCCACGTTTCTGCGCCTCTCCTGTGCCGCCTCACGAATGCTGCTGTCCATGATTGTGAAAGCGTTCTCAGGATTTGCGTCGTATTCTCTCAGAGCCTCCCACATCTTGGTGCGACACTCAAGATCTTGAACTCTGCGCTCAGTCTCCATGGTGAAGCGACTTCTGGAGTCGTACCTTGAGTCGATGGCATTTGAGCGCTTGAAACGATAGGCCATGCGTTTTGGGCGTGGAATAACCCCATCCTCGTCTTCTGTCTCGTGACCGGGTTCATCCCGGAGCCTGGCTCTATTGACTTGCAACATGTTATATTCCAAGTTGACGAGTTGCTGCTCCTTGATGTCTTCGAGCAAATTGCGACAGCGATTCACTCTTGAATCACGCTCAGCATGATAGCGCTGGAGGAGTTGCTCATGGTTGAATTTCTGAGCATTGAGCAATTGCTGCTTGCGCTGCTCAAGCTGCTCGTTCAGCTCAGCGATGACGGTTTCGTATTCGGAGACTTGCTCGTGGTGGTGTTGATTTGTTGCTAGCTCGTCGAGGGTGATTTGCGCAAGCTCACCCAGGCACGATTTCATCGACCTGGTGACTTGTCTGTAGATCTGCTTGAGCTCTAATTGGCGCCTCATGGCAGATTCGACAACAACATTCGAGTGAGCAGCCCGCCTGCGTCCTCCTGCAAAGCGACGCTTAGTCGCCTTGGGTGCAGGCGCATCGTCTTCTTCGTAGTCTTCCCCAAAGCGGGTGACATCGGCTTCTTCTTCCATGGCTTCAAGGGAGTCGTTATTTTGTGCTGCTGGTTGGCCGTCGTTGTCTTCTTCCTCGTCTGTGGCTGTAAGTTCGAGGTTGGTCTGGGCTTTGGTTCTGGCTGGCGTTATTTCCTCGGCTGCTGCCGACGCTGTAGTTGCGGGAGAGCCTTGCCGGGTCGCCATTGGGGTGGCATCAGTCGAAATCTCAGGCAAGGGAATATTTCGCACAGCACGTGCATCCGATCTTGAGCTCTCTACCGAAGCCTCTCGGCTCGCCGACACTTTCATCGATGGCAATTGATCGACAACCTCAGCCCATTTGCCTTGATTCTGAGATTGGTACACCTCGAACTCCTGACTCTGGCTTTGAGTGGGTTCGATCTGGCTATAGTCACCGGCGTCGTCGGCGCCTGTACCGTGGTCACCGACATGAACACCGTTCGCATCTTCGTCTCGCTGGCGCATGTTGTCGTCGTCGAGTGGTGCTTCATCAAGCTTGCGCCTGCTTTGAGGGACCAGATTCCCGTGTTCAGTCGTATGTACGGGATGTGAAGCGTCTTGATCATCACCAGCAGCGCCATCGTCTCTGAGGAGAGGATCAATGGAAGTTTGGCTGACATCGACATCCATCTGTGAGACAAATCCGCCACCAGAGGATGTCTGGCTTCCACTTGTCACTCCATTAGCGTTTCCGAAAATTCCAGATGAGCGCCGGACTTCGTTATTTGAAAGGTCATCGGCTCCAAGAACCGAAGACCTGGTTTGCTCTGGTGAAGGATCCGCAGTACGTTGGCGCTTGACTGGAGGTTCCGAGCCATACGCAGAGTATGGCGTCTCCACGGAAGCGTCATCTAGGGAAGTCCTGCGACTTTCCGAATCATCATACTCATCATCTGGATACATGTCCATGCCGGATACGCCCTTGGCGGACCTCCTGGTGGTCATGTGCAAGGGGATGGTTGGGTCGAAGCGGCCTGGCCGGCCAGGAACGCGCCTGCCTTTGACACCGGGCATTATTATAAAGAATTACAGTTACTTGATTCTGTTGATGTCGAGTAGCGACGCAATCATTGATGGATGAAGGGAGGTTGAGTGCCGATACATGAAGGGTCAGACAAACCTTGAGAATTTGCTGCGATCGCCACGCGCAGGTGCGCGCACACTGAGCGACGGCGATTGATTGCTGCAACAAAAAGATGCGACGGCTAGGGAGTCATTAGCGACATCTTCTCAAGGCCTGCCAGAGGAGGTGCCGTGGCGGTGAGTGTTGTTGGTTGTTGGTTGTTTGGTTGGATGGATGGATGGTGTGTAGTGGATGAAATTGCTGGCGAGGGAGGTTGCCAGCAAGCCGCAATCTGAAGCTTGGGAGGCGCGGCGGCAACCGGCATCCATCGTCGTGGGCACGACGAAGGGCCGAGTGTCGAACACGGCGATGGAGAGTTGCGAAGCGAGCACTTACCCGTCACTTGTATGGTGATACTGACAGTCGGAGGAGTGTAATTTTGGTTGTCGTTATTGAGGTGCAGGGTGTTGTTGGACGCAGCCTTTGATGGCGAGCCCCGTGTCTCACGAGGACGATCAAGTATGTATGACCAGGCCAGCAAGCCAGTTGACGTGGCGATGACTGGCGACGAGGGTGAGTGGCAGAGATGCTAACGAATCAATGCGAGAAGAGGCGGCAATTGATCGTGCCTGGTGGGCGATGTTGGTCTCGTCGAAGAGTCGCGGCATCAATAAACGTCGCTGGCAGTCTGATTCTCTGCTCTCTCTCTCGGGCGGCTGGTCCGCAAAGCCAGTCTTGACCACCACACCAGCCAATCAAAATGAACGGCCAGCCCGGGAATTTGGCGAGTGCAACCCAGATTAGTTAGTACTGCTGGCTCTCTCGCCGACTCTGCAGCAAGGCACACGTTGATGGTAGTGGACGGTGAAGAGTTTTGACGTTTGATGTGATGGATTGAAAGCCGGAGTGTTTGGAGGAAGTCTTCTTCGCGCCGCGTGAAAGGCTTGCACTGGGAGCAATCACATGTTCATACATCTATGTGAGAGTCGGTGGCGGAAATATTGCGGCACTCACCACAACATTCCTTGGTCCTTGTTGCATGAATGCCCGGGCACGCACTCGAAGCAACAAACACTACATCAAGTCAACGGGGAAGAGACAGCTTCGGCTGCTCCTTATTAGCATCTCATGCAACACCTTTCCTCCCCGAACACAGTTTGGAAGATTCCAACAGTCGCTTCGCTCATAGCAGCACGATGTTCTGGCTCCACATGAGAGTGATCACACCGAATCCAACCGACTCCAGACCAACGTTGCCTATACGTATCCTCGACGTAGATATCTTGTCGCCATGAACAATCTCTCACAACATACAAGAGACGAATATCGTACAGTCCTCAGTGCCAGCGCCGCCAAGCAGGTCCTTCCAGCTCGCCAGTGGCTTTCAAGCCCAGCTACCAACAGCCGTAGCAACAGCATGGTCTGAAGTAGTCAACCTTCCACGACTACACGACCATGGAGAAAATTTGAGAGGAGAGTGATTTCATCTATGCTTGTATTTCAATCAGCTGGCTACAACTGCTCACTTCTACCCGTCTGTCCAAAAGCAACGAAACAAAGCCACTGTACGAAATGATGGACAGCAGCGGTGTAACGAACAAACGAATCTTATACGGCAGAACACATCGCCTGCGAGACACAACATGCATTGTGCGCGGATAATGATACCACGGGCAGCGCAGAGTGCAGCCTTCGGTTGGCATCGCCAGGAAAGCACGTGAGCTTGACGAAAGGAGAAAGCCTCATCTATACTACAGCTGAATTGCTACGGAAGATAGCACCAAGTCAGTCTTCAAACAACTTACCCAATCAGGCATGAGGAAAAGCCTATAAGGATGTTCGAGATATCTACATCATGACTCTGCTGGCTGTTCATTATGAGAATCGACGCCGCACGTATTTACGTCAACGGACAATTTGATGAGCATGACGGAAATACACGAATTATGCGCGTGTAGACCGTAATTGGCTGGAAAACGAACGAAGCAAGCAAACCCGTTCCCAGTTACAACAGTCCAACAGTTGAAATACACAGTAAGTCATCTCGCAATCGTCGCAAGAAATTCCAACGCCCCAAATACGAACCGGCAACATTAAGCTGAGCAAAACGTTCGCCTGAAGGACCCTCTATCGCAAGGTCGAGGCCCTGCCCGAGAGATTACCACGTCATTTCCCGGTGAAGACAACGGCCGAGAAAGCTGTCGGGTTCGCCAGTCCGTGATTACACTGTTTGAGACTTGGATTGAAACAGCCCACGAACAGCTTCACTTCCTTCGCGCTCGACGGGCGTGCGGGTGAGGCGCGGAAGCTGCTGTTAGTGTATTAACTTGCCCGTTGCGCGCTGCGCCTTCCACGTTGTCAGCAAGAAAAACGTGCGGGCTTATAACGTTCGAAGGAATTTCCAAGAGTTTTGGACGCTGGCTGCTCGCGGGCGGGTTGGGGTAATGCAGGATTATATTGTGAAATGTCGTCGGTTTCATTGTTTCGATCATGAAACGACATCGAGAATCTCGAAACTTGATGATGTACATGAATCGGATCGGGGGTTGTTCGAAGGGAGAGACTTCTCGATTCGTGCGTGTCCAGAGAAGAACCGACTGTTCGGACCAGCGGTGACTTCAACTGAGAATAGAAACAGGGTTTTCCGGGCGATGAGTTCAAAGCGGAAGTCGATGCAGGTGGCCCTGCCCTGCCAGGACGACGGCAATAATAATCTAGGGTGAACGTTGCCTTGCTACCGAGAACCGGTAGGAGAAATGCCCACGCTCAAAAGCGCGGGCGGCGAGAAGGTCCCAACTTGACGCGTCGTTGAGCTGTCAACAGCCGCTGATATCATTACTTCTTCGTTGATTATTAGCAACACCAGGGTCAGGCATCGAGGCTCAGTATATATTATCATTTCTGTTGTTGTTGCCAGTGTTGAATCGGGCGGGATATCGACCGGGGGGCCCTTGGAGGGCGAAGATTCCTTCAGTCCAAGAAAGGCATAAATCAATATTGCCTCTCCTTGCAAGCGTTCGCAGGCCTGACCGTCACACGAGCATGATTAGCCCATCACAAGGCCACATCTCCACCGGGGCAATATCGGACGATCCCAATCCCCAGAAATGCGCGCGCGTCTGTGGTTCTGTGCGGGCGACGGTCCAGTAGCAGGCAGACTGGCACGGGAGCGTTTGTGAAGCCAACCGCCCGTGGCTTCCCACCAGAAAGTCCATTTCAAGGCTAAGCGACGGCCCGTCCTGGAGCTCAATCTCCGACGGCTCCGTCCAAACATCCAGGCCAGGAGAACAAAGTGCGGCCGTCGTGCTGTTCGTGTGCGCAACGTTCAGCGACGCTCTCTACGAACTCAAGTGCTGCCACAACTCCTCCCCTCCCTTCTCCTTGTTCTTCACCTCCTTGCTCTTTGAGCGTCCGTTCTTTCCTCCTTGCGTCCCGCTTTTTCCCTCCTGGTAGCGACGGTCTGGGCTTCACTCTCTTGCCTCAGCCTCGTGTCACACTCGTTCAACCTAGGAGCCGGTCGTTTCAATCCGACGCAGGTACGTCTGGAGTCGCCTTGGTCTCGTGGGGCCATGCAGGTCATCGGGGATGTCACAGGATGGTGTTGCGCAGGGAGCCATGGGAAAATGGATTACCATTGGAGCCGAAATCTAACATTGTACCGCAACAGTCCATTCGTTATACCAAACACCTCACGAATCTCCTGGACCTTCTAGTCAAGACAGCTACTGTGCCGAAGAATACACAGCAACCCAATTATCTATAAACGACGTCAATCACGGTCAGATCGCCTTAATTGCACAACCCACTCGATTACCGACAAGACCGAAACCACGCAAAACTCAGCCCATCATGGCAACGACAATGAACCAACTCTTCACTCGCAACCACGAGGAAACCGAAATCAGCCAAACAATAATCAACCTACTCATCGCACTTCTGGTTCTTCTGGTACTCTCGATATGCATGTGCGGTGCACTCTTGATCTTCCGCCATCGCCGTCGCGCACGCAAATCCCAGCACGCACTTCCCATGTACAATGAGAAGCGCGATTCCGGATCTACCATCGCATCTTACCACCGCCGCGCCTCTGGAAAGTCCGAATCAGTCTACGTGCTTCAAGAAAAGCAGAACCTCCTCGAGCACTCCGACGAACCACGCAGTAACAACATCCCCGAAATCCGTCTCACTTTCCCTGAGGAGTACGACGCGGACGGCAAACGCACTTCTGGTCGCTGTGTGATTGTCCGCGTCAGCGAGAGCGGTGTCGGTCTTGAGCCTGTCCAAGACAAGCTCCCCGCCTACAAGCAGAGCGAAGGCGAGCGATTCCAATCGCTTGACCTCGATCGTGTCGGTGGCCTCACGGAGAAGGAGGACCAAAAGCAATGGAGCTAGATAGACGCCACCTGAGCGTCTTGGAGTCTGCGTGCACTTTTTAGCCACGACCATCACGAATCCGCTTGCTCGTCCTCTTGGACCTTTCTTACCATTTTTTCCTTTCTTTTCGTTTCTCATAGCATGGGACGGCCTGCTTCCCCCATCTCAAAAGCGCGCGCTTTCATGACTACAGCGGCGCTGCGACACTCCAACCAACGACCCTGCATTCTACATCCGATTCGCCCACATACTTGGACGGACGGCGTTTTCTACAATATTGTCATTTTACCACGGCATAGCCCGTGCTGTCACTGTCGCCATGCCTGAGAGCGCGCAGCCGGCGTTGCTAGTCAACAACCTTCACCATATTACGCCACAGCACGGGCCCGTTTCACATTAAGGAGGAAATTCAAACATAATGTGTTTCAGGATGTTCAGGTATAGGCAAGCCCTCCATCTAACAGCTGGTGAGGCGAGCCCGATACCTAGGTCCGCACAAGACAAGACCTGCTTCCATCGTTACTACTACAATGATGGACAGGCGATCGAAAAAATAGGAGGCAGCGTGTGGGAGGCTCCACTGTTTAGGAAACGCTTAGTGTTCCTCTCGAGTTGTGAGCGTTTCAGCGAGTGTACTTCTAGCTACAGTTTCATTGATTCGTAAATTTCCTTTTACCTTAGTACTTTTTTTTTTTCGTTTCTCAGGCGACGAATGTTCATAGTATGTATAGATTAGGGCCTCAGCCAGGCCCGGCCTTGAACAAATTTCTAGAATGGAAGTCATACTTGGGAGTGAATAACTTAATTGATCATCGAATCGTTGTATTATTGCTTCTGCATGACACGCTTCCCCTGCCAATACCACGTGTTATGCATGGCAGTCGGTGGATATGCTGATCTCTCCTGGGCTGGCGTCAGGCGGCGGAAGCGTCACCTCCGCAGTGGAAGCACGCAGCTGGTCAGCGCGAAAGAAGCTGTAGCGCGCGCACTTTCTCGCACCCAAATGCACATCATCCAACTAACCACGGCCCTCATGGCATAGTGTTGTTGCACCGAAACGCTCCTTGAATTCCTCCTCCATTCCTTCCCGATTCCCCCTTGTTATGATTTACCCGTAATATCTTCTTTTTTTGTTCTCCCTCCCCAACGACACCCCTCGTTCCGACACGCCGCCTTCACCATGGCAGACAGCGCGGGTGCGAAGGCCCCGCCGCATGACCCAAAGGCAGAGAACAAGAGGCTGGCCGTGCAGTTCAAGGCGCAGCATGCGCTCATGGTCGGCTTCTTCTCTCTCATCGCGTAAGCTTCTCTTGTCTAGTCTAGTCTAGTCTTGTCTTGCAAGACCCCTCCCGAAGCTCTGCAGTTCTGACCCCCAATTGCTTCTAGCATCTTTCACGCCCTCGGAATCTACCTCTTCTGCTCTGGTTTCCTGCTCTCCCGTCTGGTCCTCGATCACCGCTCCGAATGCGCCGTTCCTCCCGTCGAGCTGCAGAACGGCTTCGTCCCTGGGGGCGTAGAGAAGGGTTGCTGGCATCCTAAGAGCTTCGACAAGGCTGTGGTTATTATTGTGGATGCGCTGAGATACGATTTCACGGTGCCGTTTAATGGGAATGAGACGGGTCAGCAGGAACATTACTTCCACAATGCGTTCCCGGTGCTTCACGAGACGAGCGTCAAGGAGCCGCAGAATGCTTTCCTTAGGCCTTTCATTGCCGATCCGCCAACTACTACGCTGCAGAGGTTGAAGGGATTGACTACTGGAACTCTCCCTACGTTCATCGATGCGGGCAGTAACTTCGCCGGGACTGCAATTGACGAAGACAACCTTGTCGAGCAGTTGGTGCACGCTGGAAAGAAGGTGGTTCACTTGGGCGACGATACCTGGCAGTCTTTGTTCCCTGGATACTTCGAGCCTGAGCTCACGAAGCCTTTCGACTCCTTCAATGTGTGGGACTTGCACACAGTGGACAACGGTGTCAACGAGCACCTTTTCCCGCTTCTGGACAAGAACATGGCTGGAAAGTGGGATGTCGTCTTTGGTCATTACCTCGGAGTCGACCATGCTGGACACAGATATGGACCTGATCACCCTGCCATGGCTGATAAGCTGAAGCAAATGGACGACGTCTTCCGCAAGATGATTGAAAGAATCGATGACGATACACTTCTTGTGGTCATGGGCGACCACGGCATGGATATCAAGGGAGACCACGGCGGTGAGTCGGACGACGAGATCGAAGCTGCGCTGTGGATGTACTCGAAGAAGGGCATCTTCGGACGTAGCGACAAGGCTTTTGTCCAGCCGCCTGCGACTGCCAAGGACCGTCCTGTTGGTCAGATCGATCTGGTGCCCACTCTTGGACTTCTTCTCGGACTCCCCATCCCCTTCAACAACCTTGGTCAACCCATCGAGGAAGCTTTCATTGGCAACAACGGAAAGGACTACGCAAACCTCGCACAAGTTGAACGCTTGACTGCTGCGCAAATTCACCGCTACCAGGGAGAATATAGCAAGGCGAGAAAGCTCGGAGACCTCGCAACTTCGCCTTTGATCCCGCTTTGGTCGACTGCGGAAGAATCATGGCAGCGAGTTCAGGAAACCAGCAGGCCTTCCTTGGAGCAGTGGAAGTCTGCTTACAAGGCTTTCTCTGCGTATCAGACGGAGAATCTGCGCGTCTGCCGTAGCTTGTGGGCGAGATTTGACCTTGTCAGTATGAGCATGGGCATCACGGTGTTGATTGGATCTCTTGCAGTTCTTGCCATGTTCGCTCGTGGTGTGAACAGCGACCGCGGCGCTCTTACACCTCTTCTTCTCGGCTGGGGTCTTGCTGGTACGATTGTCGGAGGCGTTATTGGTGCCATCGTCGGTCTTACACCTTCCCTTTCCTTCTTCCAGATTGCGGCCTTTGGTGCATCTCTTGGCGGTGTCCTTGGAACTTCACTAGGCTTCTATCCCGCCAGAGAGGCACTGCGTGTGCCTTATCCGCGCACCTTCTGGGGTGGCCTCAGTGCACTTACTTGCACCATGCTCTGCATTGGCTTTGCATCTAACTCCTTTACTATCTGGGAAGACGAGCAGCTTCTCTTCTTCCTCACCACTTACGGCGTGCTCATGCTTGCTTCGTCGGCCGGTCTGTCAGACACTGCCGACCGCAACGCGGGAATGTACAACTCTGTCTCTTTCCTTGTCGCCACGAGATTTGCGTCGGTCTTCCGCCTTTGCCGCGAGGAGCAGATGCCGTACTGCATCTCCACTTACTACGCTTCTGCAACCTCTTCGACATCTGCTACTTGGCAACTGGCCATTCCTTTCATTGTTGCACTTACTGTTCCGAGCGCAATTACACACTTTTTCCACCGTACTAAGAACTACCACGGCTCTGCCGTTATCTGGGTCGGAATTGCTCTGCGCATTGGTCTTGTTCTCGTAGCGGCATACTGGGTCTTGGACGCCGCAGATGATGGCGACTGGTACCCGTCTATCTCCAAGTCTCTTCTCAAGACCACTCGTGTCTCCCTGGCACAAATCACCATCGCACTTTCCTTTGCAGCTGGCTATGCTACTTACATCTGGTCGTCGCCCATGATCGCCGTTATTGAAGAGCCTGCCGATCCAGTCGCCGCTCCTCCGAGTCTCGTCGAATCCGATGACCCCTCTGGCGGCATCTTCACTTCTTTCCAGCCGGCTCCCAAGCCTCGCAACAAACTCATTATCCTCGGTTATGCAAACACTCACGGCACACGCTACTTCTTACTCCCAGCTGCCTGGTTGCTCGCCCTCCTGCTCGTGCAGAAGCCCGTCGGTCAAGGCACCCTTGCCCTTTGCATGATCTCCATTCTGAATGTACTCGAGATCATCGATGCCAACAACCTCCGCCGCTCTTCCCTGGGACCGACCGTGCTTGCCCTGCTGGGAAGCTACTACTTCTTCAAAACCGGCCACCAAGCCGTCCTCTCCTCCATTCAATGGGAGACAGCTTTCATTCCCCTGAAGACAATCCAATACCCCTTCAGCCCCCTCGTCGTCATCCTCAACACCTTCGGCCCCCAGATCCTCTGCGCCATCGCTGTCCCCGCCATCCCGCTCTGGAAAACCCGCCCCAAGTACCCAGGCTTGCTGGGCAGAGTTGCCGGCGCCATGGCGACGCACATGCTGTTCTACGCCGCTATTGCCGTCGCTACTGTTGTCGAGGCCGCTTGGTTGAGGAGACACCTCATGCTGTACCGCATTTTCATGCCCCGCATGTTGATGGGTGTTACTGTCTTGTTGGTTGTTGAGGTTGTTTCGGCCTTTGTTGCTGTTTTTGGCGTGAGGTGGAGCGTCACTAGTGTTGCGGATATCTTCGGTTGGGAGTAGTTGGCTCTCTCTTTTTCCTTTCGTCGTCTGTATGTGTATGCTTTCGTGTAATGTAGAATAAAAGAAAAGTTATACACACCCAAAAAAAAAACCTAAAAACAAAACACAAAATAAAATAACCAATAAAACTCTCAAATCTCATCCTCCTCCTCATCAAAATCATCCTCCTCACCCATATCATAAAGAATCCTCCCGCCCTCCACACCCCCCTTCTGCGCATCATAATAAGGCAGCACAACCCCCTCCCTAGCCTGCCTCTGCCGTTCCGTCAGTCCCAGCTCAAAAGTCGTCGACTCCGGCACCTCCTCTCCCGCACCAGCACCCGCACCCTCCTGGACAACAGGCCTATAAGCCGGATGATCCTCGAGCAGAATGACCGTCTCCCTCGTCGTCCTCGCACCAGCACCAGCAGAAACCGCACCCGCACCCGCAGCCTTACCAACCCCATTCCTCGGCAAAAAATACCACTCCCTCACACCCCTCCCGCTCTTCCTCCTATGCTCCACCTCCAACACCACGCCCTCGCTCCCATTCGCTCCCACCCCCTGCAAAACACCCTCAACGCCCTCCCCCAACCCCGCCACCGGTTCCACCACGCTCCTTTCCCGCGCTGCTTTGCGCGCCAGCACGTGCGGGAGGGAATGCGTGGTTATGAGCGTTGTGGCGAGGTAGTGTAGGAGGGTTAGAGGGTTGGGGGCGTAGGGGTCGGGGGTTTTGGTGGTGAGAGGGAGGTCGGCGTGGTACAGGGCTAGGAGGGTTGTGGTGGGGTTTATGAGGGAGGAGAGCAGGGTGGGGAGTGCAGTGGGGTGGGTGGTTGTTAGGGGGTTGAGGGCGTCGAGGAGGAGGAGGTTTCCTTTTTGGGGGAGGGGATTTGTTAATGGGCTGTTCTGTTGGATTTTCGTTTTTCAGGTATGTGTCCATGGACTTACTTTGGTTGGCAACAGGTTTCGTCGCCTCCGCCACTTCGCGCTGCCACTCTTGTGGGCTTTTATTCCAGGCCGGGATGAAAATGTCTACATTCTCGGGCCGCTGGAGGGTTTCGAAGGAGATGAAGACGACTTTCACTTTTGCTGCCTGTTGAAATTGTTAGGTTTGCTCTATAGATAGTTTCGTCATGTATGATTCGAAAAGTCGGAAAGATTCTTACATTCGCTCGTTGCGCGTATTCAGCTAGCAGGGGTTGGCCGGATTGCTCTAGGTTGTCTTGGATTAGGGTGAAGGGAGAGGCGGCATCGCGTTGATTGAGGAGTTTGGAGATTAGGAGGACGTTGTGGGTTCGTCTGTGTTGGATGCTTGAGGGTGCCATGGTTGGTTGTTGATGGATGGGTTTGCGCCGGGTGGACTGGCGGTCTGGCGGAACTATATTCCAGTTGGCGCGCGATCGCTTCAATTGAACGACTTGAAGAGACTTGGTTATGTTGGACTTGGAGTTGTGAATGGCCTAATTCTTTTTGTGGCTTGTGACAAATCTATCTGAAGTTGCGCAGTCGTAGAGAAATTCCGACCAAGTCAAAACTTGCGTGACGCCGGTGCTAGAAGCAACACCGCCACCAACAACTGCTCTTATTATAACGCCAAAACTCCCAGTAACGCCGTCACCAGAAGAAATACAATACCATCTCGACGAAATTACGCTGTAGACTCACGAACCTCTCCGTTCCCCCCCGTGACATGTCCTCTCTCATCATTCCCACCAACACCTCCTTCCCCACTCCTCCCCTCTCTCGCCGCCCGCAACACATCGTCAAACTTGCCACTCCTCCTATCCCTACCAGCTTGCATCGCCTCGTCCCTCCACTTCTTGCTCTCTCTACCCGCCTTCAAATCCTCCTGCCATTTCCGCAGCTCGTCTTCAATCTCCCGACCGAGCGAAGATTCAAGCGGATTCACTTCTGGATCGTATGGAGGTTCGCCTTCTAGCGGTGGCGGGAGGAGAGAGTAGAGTTGTTGTCTTTTCCAGAGAGGTAGTGTTTCCCATGCTCCGGTTTTGCGCAGAGTTTCCTGAGTTGTAGGTCAGTTTGAGTTCTTCAACCGAAATTCGTTGTTTGGGAAGTAGCGACATACTGTCAAATCAGTCTTGGTGAGCTTCGAATTGGGTGCCGTGAGCATGCGCTTTTGTGAGGCGGCTGTCATTTTTGCGGGAATTTGCTGATGAATTTGACAAATCTATTCGTGCTGAAGGGGATTTCGAATCGCGACTGATCGCTGGTACATGGAGTTTATATTGTTTTGTGTTGCGAGAAGAAGAGTATATGCAGTGAGACGACGTGAAGGCAACAGTGTCCCAGCTTGGCAGGTTCACAAGAAAGCAGCCGCCAGCAAGCAATTCACACAACGCGTGTACTTGGAAGATATTTACGTGTAAATATACAGTATGATTGTAGAATTGACTGCATGTGTGCATGGATGTGAAGTGAAGAACACCCTTCACAGTGAAGGTTTGTTTCACGCTTGCTCATGCGTGCTACTGAGCTTATAGGAAGGATGTACGCGTGATCTCCAGTAATATATGATCCCTCTGTATGCCAACATGTGCATACGTCAAAGGTGTAATTTGTGCATCGCTCTTGTAAGTCAAATGGGGATGTCCGACTATCAAGGAATCCTGATGTGTACGCGCCTTGGGAGGATGGAGATGGTACATGCATGTCTGCGTTCCCACCTGTCCAGCATTTGCCTGTACTTTTCTTCTACCCAACTCATGTTCTTCTTTGTCATCATCGTATACGCTCGTGTATCCCGGGGGGTTTTCACTTCGATTCGATGAGCCCCGGCGATTCGTAGTTGAGAACTTGCAGTGGCAACAAAGCGTCCAAGTCCACAACCGTTTTTCCCATTGTAGGATCGCGTCTCTTTCCAAGCCGTCAACGAAGGGAATGTTCAGATCATCCGCCGCTACGACGGCTCATGATTTTTTCTTTGTTTTTTTTGTTTTTTTGTCTTTTTTTGGCGTTGAATCATGATGTTTCTTGTCAGCGCACTATCCTTTGCCCATTTAGCGCCGTATTGATGGATTTTCTCGTTCGCCGCCCTGATGTAACACATCGAAGTTGTACTTTGTTGACGTGCAGGCTGGAAGGGCTCAAGTGTTGGACACAAGGGCTTGGTGTAATGCTTCGTGTACCATTTGAAGTCGTCAGTCGATGATGTCGGAGCAGGTGTACGAAACCATCGTGTTGTCGCCGCTGCAGCGAGAGAGCGCTGATGCCCTCGCAGTCGTCGCTGCCGCCGCCGGTAATACCTGCAAGTCTTTACACATTTCCGCTAAGTTTTTGGCACTCTGCAGGTACGATGTTCGTGTTGCTCCCTCCTCATGGAGTGAATATGAGCATGAACGGGTAGGAGCTGTCATGATGAGCGGGCAAGGTGGGCTGGCCGCGGTTCTGTACGTCCGGGTTGCATTCTTGAATGAGGTGACATACACCGGAAACAAAAGATGGAAGTGAAAGTGGTATCCACGGCCAGGACAATGTAGGTTTGCCTTCCACTGTCATTCTTGCCTCAAGTATAGACGTCCGTGTGTTGCCTGTCATGTTGATCGGACTTGATTGCTTTCGCTTTCAAAGCCACGCGAACGTCAAATCAACGGCTTCAGCCCTACAGAGCACCAACCAACCCCAGTTGCCAGCTCCATGCCAGGTAGCTAGACCGCGCCCTTGACATACGTTCGAACGTCGCCAACTCTCCTCACCACCGGGCCTTTCTTGGGAGCTCTCTTGAACAGACCACACAATGATCTACACCACGCAAATCGCGCGCCTTGACGGTAAGCAAGTCCATGAGGAATCACCACCGCCGCCGCCATTATGCTGACTTGATCAGGCCTCGTGCTTGTTGCGTCCACGGACGACTCCAATGTCTCACAACTGAGCGAGTTCAAGCAACAAATCCGCCAGATCATTAAACGTCTTGGTCCGTCGGCAGAGCCGCGCGCCAGCATCGAAGGTGATGCCTACACCATGCAGTAAGTCACTCCCATGGCGACACCCAGAGCGCCCTAGCGCGCGCGGTACCGTGCAGCATCACCGTTTGAACGCAACTGACCTCCACGCCCTCCCACAGCTACGTGATCGACGACAGCCTGGTCTTCGTCTGCATCACCGAAGGCAGCTACCCGAAGAAGCTGGCCTTCACCTACCTCGAAGACGTCAGCAAGGAGTTCCAAGGCTCCTACAAGCGCGACGAGTACCTCGACCCGAGCGTGCGACCCTACGCCTATGCCGAATTCGAACGCTTCCTCGAGCGCACAAAGAAACTCTACCAGGACAGCCGCGCCCAAGACAACCTGCACCGCCTCAACGACGAGCTCAAGGACGTCCACAAGGCCATGACCAAGAACATCAACGACCTGCTCTACCGCGGCGACAGCCTGGACAAGATGGGCGACATGAGCAGCCGTCTGCGCGAGGACTCTGCAAAGTACAAGCGCGCGGCCGTGCGCATCAACTGGGAGTTGCTACTGAAGCAATACGGCCCGATTGCGGGAATTGGAGCCATTATTGTTCTGTTCCTCTTCTGGCGTTTCTTCTGGTAGTGTGCTGAAAATGGAGAGAAGAGAAGAGCTGTATTGTGGCTTTCGGGGCCGCCGATGACATACGAATGAGCTTGGTTTGCATAGCGATTGCATAGCGCGGGCGTACGGGGCGCTTTATGGCAGGGAAGCAGGAGGCCGCCGTCTTGATGATACCCAGGAGCGACAGGATAGCTCCATAGCTTTGAGCTTGGAATACAAAGAACATTAAACTCAGACCCCTTCGGGGCATGGCGTCTTGCATTTACTTCGTGAATGTATATGGCCGAATTTACTCAGGCGGCTGTGGTGATGCGAGATCGTGGACCGATCAAGAGAAAGATAGCTCAAAGCACCTATATTTCGACGACATGACAAAGGCAGTCGCAATCCGATGGTCGAAGGATGCTCGTGCATCAAATCTGGCTTGTGTCGTGCACCATGATTATGACCCTACAATGCCTTGGAACTGGATCGCATGCTCCCAAAATTCTGCCACCAAGCCCCGAAGAATCCTTCACAGGCCTTTACCAAATCTGCCAAGGGCTTCTGCAAGAAACCACCTCCTACACACCAGAATTGGCGCGTTCCTTTCGAACAGCTGGTCATCGATGTTACAGTCTCACCGCTTGGTTGCTGATGTGTGGTGGGACGACCACACTGCGTAGAAGCTATTCGGTCGAACAAGGGTTCCTTACGCAGATCAGGCAGAAAAATCTGGCGGCTAAATGGGCAATCTCCTTCGACAGGGCTGTTTGCCGCCCAAGTTCGCAGGAAATCGAACAAACTGCGCCGATCAAGTTTCTTGAGAGTTGTACTGCCATAGGCTGCCAAAAAAGCGACCAGGCTTGGGTGCAGCTGCACTTGCAATCGTTGCTGCGACGATGTGCATTTGTGGCAATTTTGCCAATAATCGCTCCAGTGAAGCTCCGACCAGGGTACACTTCAACAACACAAAGCTTCGGAGGACCAAGTGCCAACAGAGATCCAGATTCTGGGATCCAGTTCGAATCCTATGTGCAGACCCCAGACAGTACTTCAAGACATCCCCAGTCTCCCGACGCTCGATATGGAACCTGCCGTCTGCGCAGAAGATGCTGAAAGGAGAGCCATCCTCGATGTTTCGAGTGAAGTGTCTATCGTGAGAGTCATCCACACTAGTGACAGTCTCCTACTGGCATCCAGGAATAGAGCAAAGAGGGCACCCGGCAGGTGTACAGCCAAAGAAAGAGACACAGCCACCCAGGCTCCGGTCGAGGATTCCACCAAGGCAGGCTTCCATGTCATTAAAGAGGAGTCTGTATAAGTTCACTTGAACGCTGGTAGCCCACGAGGAAGACGGATACCCAGGACCGAAGCGAAGAGTACCAGAGACACTTTAAACGCTGGACCGTCACAGAATGTCCGGACTTGATTCATTTTGAAGTATCTACCACACCACACCTCCACGCTGGTGAGACAGAATCCAGCCGAGCTCTCTGTCGTCTGCCCAGCCTCCAGACGCAAACGATCTGCCCTGAGGACAATCAGCTAGTCTCCAATGTGGACTACTGCGGAGTGCTTAGTATTCAAGAAGAAGCGATTACCAGGTCATATATTAATCCCTGAGCTTGGGAAATCATCCAAAGCAAGCCATGGAGTGCAGAATCCAGATGCAAAGACCTGGCGGGTTTTCGCAATGAATGCTCGCCCTGGTAGACAACAAACCACGGCCTCGAGCAGAAACACCAAGAGAGGAAAGTGTCTCTCAAGAAAACGGCATCTCTATTGCATCTGCTTGCGCGGTTTCGCAAAACAAGACATGATACGTTGTCCATGGCACCCATGTCTGAAAAATCCAGCGACACACACCGTGCTCCGCTTCGTTGGCGTGGATTTGGCATCTTGTCCTAGCATTTGTTTCGCCGCGAAGACGCCAGCACGGTGGCTAGCTGCTATGAATATGCATATTCTTCCTTTCATGGATGTCATGCTCTTTCAGTCGCTGCTGAAAACATGTCGCTAGCTCGGCGAGTGCAGCTTGTCTTCAGGACTTCTTCCCGCGCTGGTTGGAAGGCTTCTCAAGAGCTATTCTTGCTCTGCACCTTTTTGGATCACTGTAGGTCATGAGCGTGCGAGGTGCGCATTTGAGCCGAGATCTTGCAAATTGCCACTCCTCTTATGCCACATTGGCGTGTGAAACATCCTCTGCGCAGTCTCGGCCATTGGATGTAAGCATTGTTGGCTTTTTGAGCGCCTTGTGCCTTGCGGACTTCGAGCCTTCCTGCAGAGTAGGCAATGCTGTCGGCGATTCCAAGAACACACTGCTCTTGCGCCGTCTGTCGAAGGCCGTAGTAGTGTCCAAGGGCATACTGGCGGTGGTGAGCATTGTAATTTCGGCACATCGCAGCCCTTTATCGTCTCACATCGTCGGTGGCAGCCCTGCTCTTGCAATCCCGCGCTGGCATAGCTGCTTGTCGCCTCATGGACACTGCACCGTGTCGTCTCAAGGTGTATTCTGGCTCTTGCCTGATGGTCCTGGATCACTGCCCTAGTCGTAGGCAGTCGGTTCGTCCATGTCGCCGGTCGCGGTGGTGCGGTGGCGGAGCCGTCGGCCGGTGGTCGCCTTTAGCATCATGTTGGGCTCTGTTGCTGGTTGATGAGCCTTCTCACAAGGCTCTGGCGATGTTCTGACTCGATTGTGTCTGTGCATGCCGTGTTGCCGCAGTGCAAGGTCGTTGGTCGGCCGTGGTGGGCTGGCTGGAGTTGGAGGCAGTCTTTCCGTCCATTCCGCCAGCCGGAAGCCACTTGCTGCTCGCATGAGATGCACCACAGCTTGCACAATGCCCGCACAATGTTGTTACAGCTCAATGGTCGCTCTTTGTGCTATGAAAGGACTGTGTTTGGCGGAATGCCTTGTCCCTCACTGACAGCGGAGGTCTTGGCACGGCTGATTTCACCCCCCTACCCTCCCAGGGCAACAACAACACCGCAACAAGGTCTGATTGACTATCTAATACATCGAGCGACATGCTATGATGTTCCTCTAACTCCTCATACCAATGTTGTATCATATTGTCGCCCCTGTGAGGAAGGGGAACCCCGCTTAGGTGGATCTAGATAAATCGGAAAACTCTAGCCGCGAATAGGTGCAAGAGGAGGACGCCCGTAAAGAGGAGGAATAGTTAAGTGGCTTACATTGAGGACATTACTAACTGCTCACAGACATTGCAACACCATCAAGATCATCATGATCAAGAGTTCGATACCACGAACAAGACTTTTTTTTTGGTAATCTTTTTGCCCTACCTTCACTGTTACGTTGCAAGGACCCTCAGACTGCATTTGAAATAATTCTACGGCCATTCGTTGCTTTTTGATGCATTATTGTTGTTGTGAACAGAGCGCATGGCCGTCGCTCGCTGCTCCGCTGACTCCCGAGCGGCGCTCACGACGGCGAGGGAGGTGTGCTTCACCGCCGTGCTCACTCTGACCACTGCGGCCATGCCGTCGTGCGTTGCATTCTGAAGAAGAGACTCATATGAGCTCTGCAAGCGAGAGAACGAGCGTGTCATGGCACTGCGCCAGCGACCTCAACCCTCACGCAGACGTGATATTCTCACTTTGACCGCCAAGTCGCTCAGCAACCTCACAAACGCACGCGAAAGCCTTGACCTCCTCCCTGCCCTGCTCCTACACCTTTTACATACAACACCAGATAGCCACACAATCAATTCACAAGCTCCTCGCGAAACACCAGCCCGCCATTTTCTCAATAACCTCTCAACTCGCACACCTACCCACGCTCGCATTCTCAAGACCACCTCCCACTCCCACCGAGACACCATGGCCCTCTCCTGGGAAATCTACCTCACCACCGCGACGGCCCTGCTGATCGCCGTGGCGTGGTACGCATGGGAGCACCGCCGCCGCCATCCCCGTGTCGTGGAGCCTTTCGACATCGCTGCTATAGCAGACGATGTTTCTTACGATGCGGACGATGAAGACGAGGGCTCGGATGCTTCTGCTTGGGATCCGTTTTGAGGCTTGCAGACATACATTTGCTTCTAAGAATGGGAACTAGACGCCACTACCACCGCCATCACCACCAAAAACCCTCAACAAACTCTCCCTCTTCGTCACCATCTCCTCCCACTCCGCCCCCGCCTCACTCAACACCGTAACCGCCCCACCAGCACCAACACGCCACTCCCCACCACCATACTGGAACGCAGTCCGAATAACAACGCTGAAATCACCACCACCCCCGACATCCAGATACCCGAGCACACCGCTGTACAAACCTCGAGGCTTGTGGTTTTCGATTTCCGTCAGAATCGCGCAGGACCGCTTTTTAGGCGCGCCCGTCATCGAGCCCGGTGGGAGAGAGGCTGCCAGCACGGGGAGGCCGGATGTGGGCGCTGTCAGCTCGCCGGAGATGACGGAGACGAGTTGGTAGACTGTTGCGTATTCTTCTACGGCCATTAATTGCGGGACGTGAACGTTTTGGACGCTGTGTGGAGGAGTGGGTTAGTTGGTTGTTTTAGAGTAGGAGATTAAGAGAGAAAGCAAAAGAAAAAAATAAAAAACTAAAAAAACTTACCCAGCCACACCACTAAGATCATGCCGAATGAGATCGACAATCATGAGATTCTCCGCCTGCTCCTTCGGCGTCCTAAGCAGCTCTTCCGCCACCGCGCGCGTAGTCTCGGGCGTCTTCCTGACTGTCCCCTTGATCGGTCGAAACTGACATTCACCCTTTCTATCCCACGAAAGGAACCTCTCCGGACTGCTGCCGACGACTTTTGTGTTCAGGGCGGGATTCGCACGGGACTGGAAATCTAGGTAGGCGCTGAAAGGTGCTGGGTTTGCGGAACGGAGACGCTGGTAGAGCGACCAGGAGTCTTCCGGGGTGGCGATGTGGGTGCTGTCTGTGAGGCAGAGTTCATAGGAGGAGCCGGCGCGGAGGTGGGATTGGGAGGTGTGCACTTTGCGGATGTATTCGGAGCGGTGCGGGCTGGCGGTTATGTGGGCTTGGGGGCCGGGTTTGGTTGGTCGGGGGGTGTTGGGTTTTAGGGAAGTGATGGCGGACTCGGTCGAGGCTAGCCAGTTTGTGTCGTCTTTTCGGAGTGTTTGGATGTACACTGTGCCTAGGACGTGGTCTAGAATGATGGAGCGGTCGACGAAAACGAACCAGATGTCTGAACGTTCTTGCGAGGGTTTCGGGGGCGTGACATCGATCGTTTCTAGCCCGGCTTCGTACGAAATAAAACCCACGAAACCTCCCCAGAAAGGCGAGTCAGAAGGTCCCTTGGAAGCTCTGCGAGCTTGCACGAGGTTCTCAAGCACCTCGAAGACTTCGGAAGAATTCTTGCATTTCCTGACCGCGGCGTCGTCGCCGTCGGTGATTTGCAGGACGTGGCTGGAGGAGGAGTAGCGGACTTCGGTGGAGGCCGCGGATTGTAGGCCGATGATGCTGAAGCGTCCTGTTTCGGGGTTCACGGGCTCGCCTCCTTCGCGGGTGCCCGATTCTAGTAACATTGGTTCCCGAGACTCGGGTTGGTTGCGCATCAGTTGTACCACGGAAGCGGCGTCTACGGGTGCTGAGGGTTGAAAGGATGTCCAGTGCACTGTGGAGTCAAGGTTGTTGTGCTTATACGGTGTTTCGGGCTTGGGTTTCGTCTGGTCCGATGTGCCGTTTGGCAGGGATGGTTTGGTGACTTTGGCTCTGCGATTTGAAGTATTCCAGGCGCAGGCTTCTCGCCACCAGTTGTCTACGAGCTTGTGGCCTTCGTCGTTGGTGCAGATTGATTCTGGGTGGTATTGTACGCCTCTGAACGGCTTGTCGACGTGCTTGACTGCCATAAAGATTGGGCCATTTTCGGGGTCACTGAGGTCCCATGCGAGAGGGACGAGTTCTTTGCAGGCTTCACTTGGCTTCCAGCGTTGTTCCCCGGTGTGCTCGGCACTCGTGCGAGGTCCAGCATTGACATGTAGCGAGTGGTATTGCGTGGCTCTCACATCGCCAGTCTCAGCATACACATCTTTGCCACAGTGAGTGACGGGCGTCACGAGTCCATGGCGAGGCTGCGTGAGTCTTCCAACGCTGGCCCCATAAGCCAAACAAAGACTCTGAAATCCAAGGCAGATCCCCAGCACAGGTAGCAAGATACTGTCGGGGAGAGTCCATAGTTTCGCGATCAACCCGATGTCGCCTGGGTTGGAAGGATGGCCAGGTCCAGGGCCGGCGACCACGGCATCGAACTGTTGAAGGTGTTCGTGGAAAGCATCGTCGTTGAAGACGAAGCGTGGGTCGTCGATGAAGACTGATTCGACTCGGACTGAGAGGCGGTCTTGGAGGAGGTTTATGATGTTGTTGGAGAACGAGTCATAGGCGTCGATGAAGAGGATTTTTCCGCCGGACATTCACGGAATGTTAATGGGATTGTTGTAGATTTGAATGGAGAGTGGACTGGTCAGAGTCGGGCAATGTTCATGGTTGAAGACTGTCATGTAGATGCTGTGAGCGCCTTTTTCTGAAGAAGAAGAAAGAGGCAAATTATATATGAGGTATGTCCAAAAGCATATCCACTTGGAGCCTATTGTTCAGGATTTGGGCCCTGGGAATTTTTTGTCTCGAGCCACAGCCGGCTTTCGCTCCCGTTTTGAGCCATCCAATGCATGATGTCCTGCATTCCTTTGCGATTCAGGTGCTTGCAGTCCACGAGATAGGTAGCAAACGTGTATAATTGTCCTGACTTGGACAAATGCCATTGGTATTGCAGGATCATTTGACATATGTTTTCATTGATATACAAACAAAAGCCGGGCTACGCCGTAGCAAATGCCGCCGCTGCTCTTGCCCACACGGCGATCGTTCGGCAAGCGAACAGCAGAAGCCAGCCAGCCCTCCAAGTACTTCTACGGTATTATTCTCGGCATACGGTCATACCCATGACGACCATAGTCTCCTCGACTAAAGCAAACCCAGCAGTCGCGTGAGAGGGGAAAGGCAGTAAACGAGCAAAGAAAGGTCATCATCCAACCTGTGCCAAGTGCGAGATCCACCTACTCCTCCCAGTCCACCCCTCCCAATCCTCTGGCCCTCTATCACTTCCTCCTCCTCCTCCTTACCCGGCCATGTCTGCCAACGATGTGAAGCTGCCGCGCGAGCCAAAGTTCCCTACCCACAATGCACCGCGAGTGTGGTTTGTCACGTGTGCCAACAGCCCAGTGGGCATCTCGCTATGCACCCATCTGCTGGCTCACGGTGACTACGTGACAGCTGGCGTGCTGCCGGTGGAGTTTGAGAAGCAAGAGGACAGGAGCGCGGATTTCAAGGACTTCCTGGAAGAAGTGGGTACACATCAGGACAAGGAGACATGGCGCGCTCGCTTGAGAGTCGTCGCGCTGGACGTGCGGATCATGGGTCAGTGCCAGTCTGCTGTCGCCGAAGCTGTGCAGAGCTTCGGTCGCATTGACATCCTCTTCTGCTGCCATTCAGAAGTGGTAGTGGGCACGGTAGAAGAGCTGAGCCAGAACCCGAGGACTTTGACGCTGGTGCAAGATCAATTCGAGACCAACTTCTTCGGACCCGTCAACATCATCAAGGCGACCTTGCCCGTGTTCAGAAGCAAGAAGAACGGCCACATTGTTCTCTTGACCGCAATCAGCGGACACTTGGGCACGCCGGGCCTGAGTATGTTCTGTGCAAGCCAGTGGGCAATCGAAGGCTACTGCGACAGTCTGGCCTACGAAATCGCGCCGTTCAACATCCGAATGACCATTGTGCAGCCAAACATTGAAATCAACATCCTCACACATAAAATCACGAGTGCCCCGCCAATGCAGGCGTACGCGGAAGAGAATAACCCTGCGCCGCTGTCACGAAACATTCTATCAAGTCTGCTGGACCGTCTGGAGGGTAGCTCTGAGCCTACAACTGGCGATCAACTCCATAGCAACGAGGTCACCAGTCTGTATCCTCCACTGAGCAAGACCATGAAGGAGCGGCTCGTAGCAGAAACGGTACATGCCGTGGCTGCGATCGGCGGGCATGACAATCCTCCGGCAAGACACATTGTTGGGTCGGAGGGAGTGGCATCGGTCAAGGAAAAGTTGAAGACAGTCAGTGAGGAGTTGGAGGATTTCGTTGAGTGTAGCAGTGCTGCCGATATCGAGCGGCCCTCAGAGACTCCCCAAGCAGCGGCAGCCTGAGAGAGGACGGTACTAATGTCTGATAATAAGAGTGAATGGATTATTCACCCCGAGACTAGGAGAAAGGAAGGACAGGTTTATGGCATGCGATTGAGTAAAGAGTCGCGCAGCACGGGCGACCATGGGCTCGCTTGACAAGCATAACAGCACTTGGGGCGGAAGGCTAATTATACGTAGGACCGATTGTGTTGTCCTTTGAATGCAGGGCCAATCGTCATGGGCCAACGGTGGGATTTGGCTTTGGACCAAGGGCACGCGATGCACGCTCAAGCGCGCTTCGACGCCGCTTTCTCCATCGCATCTTCCCCGCAATGCTGGCCTAGTCTAGCGGATTGCCTGTGACATGCTTCATCTCAACTAACCTCCAGTCGTCGCTTTGTCGCTCGTGTGCTGCTTTTGCTCTCTTCCATCCTCTCTGCCTGCTTGCACCACTCCTCCCGGACAACTACCACTACTGTCCCTCCATACAGATGGCTTCCGTCGCACTGTCACTCGGCCACCTGCGGCCCTAAGGTCTTGTCTCGAAGCGTCGTGCGAATCACACCCGACTTGCGGTACTGCGGTACATCCACTCCGGAGCTTCCACGCATCTGCGCCCAGCCCGACGACGACAACCTTGTCGACGCCAAACATATCTTGCATCTATATACTCTAGGACCAGCCCGCCGTGGATAATGGCCAAAGAGATGCAGACACAAGCTCAGCAAACTACCAGCGACGATGCCGCCGTCTCGCCACCGACGGCGACCAAACCACTGCGCCGCGCATGCGATTGCTGCCGGAAACGCAAGGTCAAGTGTGATGGTCACGACCCTTGCGGACCTTGCAAGAAGGCTACGATCAGATGTGCATACCTCCAGCCGCCCAAGAAGAAAGGGCCAAAAGGACTGCGAAGTGCCAGAGTGCTGCATGCGCTGCGGCGTATAGACGACTCGGCCAGTGGGACGCCTACCAGTCCGCTGAGCCCTGAGCAGAATGGGCAGTTCGGCGGGTGGGCTTGGGGACCTCAGTCACACCCACAGTCGCCTACATCCATGGTGTATCAAGACTATCAGGTACCTCTGCCGCCGAATTTCGCACATGCTCCTCCGACAAGCATACCACAAGCTCAACAAAATGCATACACGCATCCTGGCGAGAATCCAGCGCTACAAACCGCTTCTGGGCCAGCGTACCAGTCTGCGCAGTATGCGTCTTCATCAAACTTTCCTCAGGAAACAGGTCAGACTTGGCCCCATCAGGGCCCGATGTCAGCGGCGAGCGAAACAGTGCCGTCTATACCTTCACCTTCAAGCTCAGATCTGTACACCCAGCCACAACGTATTGCCGCCGAGAATTTCCAGCCATATGTACAATTATTCTTTGCGCACATGTTCCCCATCATGCCCATCATCGATAGGAATGTTTATCTCGCCCCGAGCCTATTCACCAACTCAGCAGCGATGGACCCAGCCATCTACTGCTTCTTGTGCGCTCTTTGCGCGACAACCATCATACAGCTCGATGCATCTATACCTACTCCGCCCCCTCTCAGACCTGGAAAGGCGACCGATGACGTCTTTGCAGAGGAATGCATTAGGGAGCGCAGAGATTACGATTACATGAACTCCACAACACTCTCCGTCATGACCTCTTTCTTTCTATTCTGTTATCATGGCAATCACGAACGACACGAACGGGCTTGGTATTATTTGCAAGAAAGCATCACATTCGCGGAGAATCTGAGCCTTGACGACGATGAGGAATACTCCAAACTCGACATGACCGAGGCGCAATGGCGTAGGAGATTATACTGGCTGCTTTTCATTACGGAACGAGCGTATGCAGTCCAACGGCGCAAGCGAACGCGCCTCGCACCCAGCGTGACATTACCAGCTGTTTTCGAAAGCGAGGATCCTCAGCTTTTGAACGGTTTCGTCAACCTGGCAAATCTGTTCCGTGCCGTGGACGACAGCTTTGTGAGCGCCTGGCGTGGTTCCAGAAGACAGAGTCTCTGCAACGAAGCTTGGCTGACCAAGACCCAACAAGAGCTGGACGACACTGCTCGAGTGATGACGAACTTGACAGAGACTCAGCATCTGGACATCTCCATCACCAGAGAGTGGTTGCACGTCCTCGCATGGCAGATGGGCGTTAGTAATGGTCTAATTTGGGGCCAAGGCGAAGGCGGCATGCGACTCGACTATCCCATCGAGCTGGCAAAGAAAGTCGTAGAAATCACATCCAGCGCAACATCCGTAGCGCTGGACTCCCACGGCATCGGAATGGTAAGCACCAAACCACCACACCATTCCCACAACCTTACTAACCCACCCATCCAGGAACAAAAACTCTCCGACATCGCCGGCTGCCTAGCCGACGTCCTCAAATGCACCGCGGGCGACACGTCCGCCACATTCTTCGAAGGAAAACAATACCTCTCCATCCTCCTGCACCAACTCTCCACCATCCGCGGCAAGCAATCCCGCTACCTCCGCCCCCTCATGGCCAAAATGGAAGGCCTCATAGGCTTCGACATGACGCAATCCCTCCCTTTGCCCCTCGCTGAAATCCCTCCCAACTCCGCCAGCGACACCTTCCCCTTAGCAGCCGCAAACGGCATCCCACTCGCCGCCCAGGGAGGATTTCCCATGGGCGCTAGGGGTTTGAGCGTTAGTCAGAATGGAATGGAAATGTTGAGGAGTTTGAGTCTGAGCGGGGGGTTGGTTTTGCAACAGCAGCAGCAGCAAGTTGATGGGGATTCTGGGTGGGAGCGCAGGCCGAGTGGGAGGGTTTATAGTGAGGAGGAGACGAGTTGGTTGATGGATGGGAGGGCTTGATGGGATGAGATCTTTCTGCTTTTCCTTTTCAGTTTTCGACCCCTCTTTTTTTGGTCTCTGGTTCTGGGTTCTGGATCTGTTTTTCTTGAATGCATGCATGTCATGACACGATGAGCGCGTTTTTGTTTCGTTCGGAGTTTCCTAGGCTCGTGGGTTGGAGAGTTGCGATCGAGTTTCAGCGGCGGTTTTTGATATACCCCGTCTTTTCGTTTTGACAATCTGTCGTTCTTGTAGTTCATCATTGATTGTATATGTAAACATTCCTATCTCTCGTGAAAACTTGGGATCTCTGTTCTTGCTTCCTCTCTTCTTCTGCATTGTCTGTCGTCACTGACCTGGGCATCATGGAAGTCATGTATGGTAAGGCAAATGTGCTGAAAATACTCCAACAAAAAAAACTCCGGTTTTTCTAGAAGTGTGTATCTAGGGGTATCATTTCTACGTTAAAAAAGCGACGACAGACGTGGCTCCAAGCCGGCCCAAACCAAAAAGCTTCAAAACCAAAAAAAAAACTCCCACCGTCTTCTCTCCCACACCACAACAAATCCCTCATCCTCAGCCCCAAAAAACGAACACCTCATCCAACCGGCGCGGGACTCGCCGCCGGCGTCCCCCCCAAAGGCGACATAGGCGGACTCTGCGCGCCATGCTTACTCTTCCTCCTCCTCTTCTCCTTTGCCTTCTTGCTCACCTTCCCGGGCGTCGGCGGACTACCCGCAGCAGCAGGCGAGGAAGGTTTGCTCGCCGCCGCCGCCGCTGCTTCGAGCGCCGCTGTTGCTTCTGCGAGTTCTTTTTCTTTGGCCGCTTTTGCTGCTGCTGTTGCTGCGGAGGCGTCGGCTTTGCGCTTTTTGGCTGCTGCTGTGGAGGAGGTGAAGGTTAGGCTGCCGGGGTCGCCTTGCAGGGGGTTTTCGTCTGTGAAGGGGTCGTCGGCGTAGGTTAGGGATTGGATTAGGGAGTCGCGGAGGAGCCTTGTTGCGAGGGCGTCGGAGGGGGCGGTGCTGTTTGCTGTTTGTTGAGGGTTTGTTGGGGCGGATGAGCCGGAGCGCAGGTCGGCGGTGATGCTGCCTTCGCGCGACCGGGGTGTGCTGGCTGCTGTGGAGGTGGAGGAGGGGTTTTTGGCGTTGTTGCTGGTGGTTGTGGATGAGGTCGGGTAGGTGTGTCCGGTTGTGGGCGTCCATTGAGGGAGAGTGGATGCTTGCGAGAAGCACTTGTTCAGCGCCGTGGAAGCCGAAAGCAAGCGTGTACCCAGGACGTCGCCCACGCTAGGCGCTTGGTAGACATTCTCGCCGATTACGTAGTAAGTCGCCAGCGTCTCGAGAGCGTCCCGACTCTTAGGCGGCGCGCCCTTTGTACGATCCTGCTTGCGAATCACCCACACCCCGCCCTTGGCCGGGCGGCCCTCAGCGTCGAACTCCATGCCCTCGCCCTCGGCGATCATGTACTCTGCGCCATTGCGGGAAGCAATCTGGGCCTCGAAGTCTTTGCGGTTGTGCGAGAATTGCCAGCCGTACGGGTCCGCTTGGCATTGTTGGATTTCCAGGCCGTTTTTGGTCGTCCAGTCAAAGAAGGGTGATTTCGCGAAGTAGTGGTGCAGCATGTTGTCGCTCATGAAGGGGAATTGGAATTCGGAGTTTTCGAGTTGGCCCATATACCAGACGTTGTGCATGTGTTCTGAGTAGACGCGCTCGTCGAGCGGCGCGCCTTCTTGCGCCATGGTTGTAGTTGTGGTGTGTGTTGTGTGAGTTGAGTTGAGGTGGGTTGGTGTTGGTGGTGATGGTGTTGTTGAAGGTCAATAATAATCAAGTTGCGATGGAGAGAGCTCCCCGCGGAACTGTCCCGCTCTAATCGTTCACTTCCAATCACCACCACCACCTACATTCAACTATTCATTCACTTCACGTATGGCTGATCCCACATTTGGGAATCCAGCAAATGGCGCACCTAAGGCATCCTCAAATTGCATTTCTCACAGTAGAGTTCAGCAGCTCAAGTCCAATCAATCTCCTAGCCGACACATCCGGCAAACACTCCCAAATTCATCCCTAGGTTCTCCCATGACATACTGTGACTTCATGGCCTGTCAACGACTTGAGTGACGCAAACAAAGCCGTCGTAGCCATTACAGCAATAATGTGGGCATTTGAACCCTCGATCCGAGGAAGTTGGAATGAGGACTATGCCTAGGAAATAAATAAAAACCAAGCCCTTTTCCGTTTTCACGCTCTTTCAACCACCACCATCAGCATTATCCATCCACCAAGTCAAAACAACCAACCCTCCCAGTGACCACCAAAATGTCCGACACCACAGGTCCGTAACCCCCTCCCTCCCACCTCGAACCCCGCCATCCCACCGACCAAACCCAACTAACATCACCTCCCAACCCTAGGCACCAACCCCCAACAAGACCAAAAGACAGCCAAAGACGTCGTCGGCCGCGAGAACAAAGGCATGGCCATGGCGGACAAACTGGCCGGCGCAAAGGACAAGGTCAACCAGGCTCTCGGAGGCGATAACACGAAATCCACGGGCGAGGCGGAGAATACCGATACCAAGGGCGAGTTTTTGCCCGGCGCGGGCATTCCGGGGAAGAACTATTAGATCTTTCTTTCTTTGGTAAGGGTTTTGATGAATGAATGAATTGTAGGGTTTATTGGATTTTTTGTCGAGATAGTATACGACTTTTTGTTTCATGTTTAGCTTTGGTGATTCGATGCGTTCGATGGTGTATCGACCTACCTTATGTTTTCATGGTCTAGGAATCTGATTCCATGAAAGGTTGGCATGTCAAAGTAGATTCTTTCGTCAATGTTATTGATAATACCTCTGTCTGGTTGCCTGCAGAGGCTATCATTAGATGGTAAGTTCGTCTAGCCATGATTGAAAGAAAAGAGAGCCATGAAACCAAATCCCGTCGGGGCACTAGGTCGTATCAAAACAGATATCGTACTCGCATACTCGCTACATGAAGAGGGTATTTGATGCAAACATTAGGGGGCGTGTAGGTATAACAAAACCAGAACCAGAACAAAACCCAAACGCCCTGCCATCCGTGACCATGACCATCAACACATTCAAGCATTATCCTCAACAGCCGTATCCTCGCCCTCCGTCTCACTAGGCTTGAAATCTGGGACCTCAGACATGACGGAATCCTCAGAGTCCTCAGTCTTGGCTTCCAGCTTGATATCCCTCTTCAACTCGTCCTCCTGCGGGATAGGAACAGTCGGCGGCTTGCGCGCGTCCGGCACAAGCGACTCGTCGATCTTCCACTTCTGCACGGACAGAATGATATCCACCGCCAACTGCTGGCCGTCGCGACGGAGCGCTTTCTCCCAGTGCTCTGGCAATCCCTCGCCGAGAACGAACATGCGCGCCGCGCACGAAACCATCAACTCGCGCATAGGCGAGTCCGGCGCGGTGTTGGCGTAGACGTACTGCACGCGACGGAGACCAGGCCAGCTGTCGGTCTGGTGGTACCATTCGCGCACCGTGTTCATGACGTCGAGTTTCAGCTTGGTGATTTCCCATTTCTCGCCCATGAGGTAGAGGTCGAGGAGGGCGGCGAGGTCCTTCTCTTCTTTGGCGGGGGGAACGACGTCGGCGTACAGCCATGCGACGAACAGGCGGAAGGGATGGTCGTCTTCGTCCGGCAGGCCGAAGTGTTCGTTACGGCGCCCGGATTTGGTGTACAGCGCCTTGCGGAAGAATTTCGAGCGGTAGCAGAGAAGTTTCTCGTGCAGAACCCAGTGCGTGTTTTCGGTGCCGACGTAGACGTCGACCATGTCGCGGGACAGGAGCCTGGATCATGTTAGCGTTCGATGATCTACTAGTTTGAAGAGGTTTGTCTGAGATGTTATCGTACTCGTGGAGCTCTTTTTGTCTGGGGATCGCCATGTTTGCTAGTGTGAGTTGACTGTTGGTGGTAGGAAAGAGTCGATGTCTTAGAGTTGGTGAGGCTCAAATAGCTTTTTTTTTTTTTTTGGCAAGCTTTGGGAGGATAAAGTGATTCAGGTAAGGGAAAGTCAGGTGTGGCCGAACGGACGGGGGTGTGGCTAGTAGACTTATTATTCTCCGGGGGATGAGCAGAGCAGGGAGTCAAAGGAGGCTGGAGAGGTTAATAGTTGGGTGGTGATACTGCAGCTCGGCTACGTCACTGAGATCGAAGAATCGTCGGCGATCGATGGAGTGATAGGCCCATGATGGGCTTTTGGCTGATGGCCCTTACTTGTTTGAGCCATGGTCGGGCCACATCCTTGCTCGAGCTTATTGGCGCTGCTTATACATAGAACGTGACGTATCATTACGATTCCTGGCTTTTTACTATAGTGTCGAGAGTGCCAGTGGCATGGTCTTGGTTGGACATCGATGACATGCTATGAAGAGGCAGGTGCATAACGCTCGTGACGGTATGTTCTGTTGGCCATTTACTTATCAATCTCGAGAAACATAAATTCGTGACCGGGACGACATGAATGCAAGGAAGAGTAGACTCTGATTTCGAGAAGAATAGTCAAATCATTATTACTGCTACCCCTTGTGAATGCTTCAATACGAGTATCATAGCAGCTTACTCTCCTCCAAACTGCTCCATGTGCCAGGGCGCCTCATTCGCCTATACCCCACCGCTTCACGGATGGTCCTACGAAGGAACTTCTCGTTCACTCTCGCTCCAGTAAGACACAGAAGGCCATGGTTGCGACCGAGCTATTCCAAAAGGTCAGCTTCACGTCGCGATCCGAAGGTCCCATCAAGGCCGAAGGAGACATACCCTCTTGACGAAGAAGCCGAGAAGCTCAGCTGTAGCGTCGAGAAGACCATGCATGGCCTTTTCCACCGACTTCAGATCCATCTTCCTCCCAACTAAAAGGTCCATGAAACAAAACAGAAAGTGACGATGACTTCCAAACCGTCTTGGAATTCTCCGCCGTAAAAGCCATGGCCGCCATGAGAAAAAGACCAGAGCACAAGACCAGCGATACCGGCAATGTCATCCACCATCCATTTACCAAGATGCGATGATCTTGAACTGATACGCTGCCGCCGGAATTTGTGGAGTTGGGTCCTTCTCTGAATGCATTTGTCATACTCATTGCAATTCTTTCCATTGTGAGAGATAGGTCAGACTCTTGATAAAGTGCGCGCGCAACTGCTCTCTTATCCCCATCAATACCCCAAAAATTCGAATCCAAGCCCGTCTTGAGCGTCGATTTCAACGTGTCGGTAATATCCATGGCGTCTCCCAAATTCTACCAGAATGCGTGGAATCTTTGGCTTAGTTGGAGAGCGTGTGTATGCGTATGCACACAGCCTGGCAATGCGGTCTTTGTATATGCCTCAAACAGCTTCGCCTCATTCTCAGCCTTGTCGCCTCAAGTACCACATGAACAGCCTGTAGGCGTGCCTGAAGTAGGCTGTGCGGCTCGTAGCAGCTGCGCCAGCATTCTGGTGACATGTAAGGCATGTTTGCCGTTCATGGGAGGCGAGGCTACAACCATCACGCTGGTCACATGTAGAAAGATACCTTAGTCGAGATAATAAGATGAAATACGAGCTTGATCAGACTGCCACCTTTTTGCCACCACTACCTCATATGAAATATATGACGGTGATGTTAGAAGCGTACAGCGAGAACAGAGATACAGAAGTTGTTGTTTTTACGGATAACATTTGCTAGTCCCTTGGCTCCATCGTACACTCATCATGAGGTTCGGTCGAAATTGCGGACGAACGAGCGAGCGAACGAGCAAACTTCATGATAGAGAACCGACACCCAGGGACGGTTGATGATAGAGAAATTGAAGAAAGCCGTCTACACGTCTTTTAGCATACACAAATCAATCAACCTCGAATGATACAGTACTGATCTCACCTATCAAACAAAACCGACTAGCTTCAGCCATGCCGCAACCACCAACTCTCAACCTCGAATACCAAGCGGCCTCGCAGTCAGCTCGAACGACGTCAATTTCTGGGAACTTAAAGTCTCGCGCCGAGCTATTCGACGAGCACGCTGAGCATCGTGCCGTTGAGTTAAGAAGATTCATCACTTTGGCATTTGAGAGAGCAAAGATTGGAACGTTCATAAAAGCAATTACGGTTTGGTTCTGCGCTGTGGTCTTCCTAACCGGGTATGCGACAAGCGCATACAAATTATAACCACTTCTGTAATGTCCGACGTATTGTACACGATCCTTCGCTGTGCGTCCTTTTTCCTGTGTGACGCATTCCATGATTACCTCCAGAATTCCCTTGAACGACCATAAAAGCGGTCTGTGTCGTTCTCAATTGAGCGTGAAACTAGAAAAGCAATCCAACAAAGCTCAAAGTTCGATGGCGCGAGAGGTACATGCGATGGCCAGAGTTCCGTTTGCCTCTGCAAGCGACCTTCAAATCGAAGAAGTCTTGTCCTTCTTGATGAAGGCGAGGTCCTGGAGCTGCTCGATCCAAGCGCACATGGAGTCCGATCCTTTGTCCTTCTCCTCGGCTTCTTTGGCCTCACGCGCGAGGAACTCGTCAGCGCTGCCGAGGATGATCTTCTCCGTCTCTCTCTGCCAGTTGTTGAAGATGGTCAAGGCCCACTTTTCGGTCTCGGCGTTGCGGCGACCGACAACGGGCTCCATGTAGACGCGAGCAAACTTCACTGGAAGCTGGCTGAGGCGGAGGCGGTCCAACTCCAGACGCTCCTTGACCACGCCGTGGGGTGGAAATCCAAGACCTTGGAGTGAGTATCCGATCTCATTTCTGATGCGGCTGCTAACGATCAACGTGATGCTTTTGAGACCTTTCATGCGAAGCAGGAGATCGACCTCTGACTTCTCCAACAACTCCACCTGGCAGTGAAGGTTGAGATGCTCGATACTGCCGACCTGGATTGGGTGAAGATGGTCGAGGAAAGAGCGGAAGATGTGTGAGCCGACTTTGTACGGATAGTCAATGACGAACTTATTCAAAGCGAAAGGCAGACGGGCAACTTCGGTGTGGATCTGACGACAGACCAGAGTGAGGTTCAGATTGAGGGTGTGGTAGATAGCTTGGGCTATGTAGCAGCTTTGGTGGCGACTCCGAATGGTCAGGGAATCTGGGCGTAGCTGGACCAGACCGCTGAAGATGTGGCAGTCTTGGGGAAAGTGACGCAGAGGCTCACAGTCGGGTATTTGCGTTTTGGTTGAGGCTCGCTGACGTGAATGACATGGCCACTCATTAAGTTCCCGTAGACGCGATTGCGCAGCTCCGCCGGCATTTTGGCGAAGAGTGGAGAGTTATTGGCATTGTGAGTGAACCTGTTCATCCTGTTAGCAGCCGTAACGTGCAAGTGAAATGCTGCTGAGATGCGACAAGGAGAGGTACTCTTACCTTTCCTCTTTCGATGAGGCCATGGCGGCGATGGCTTCAAAATTGAAGAACGCTGATGGCGTGCCGACCTTCTTTGGAGTCGTCTTGGTCCCGTGAGCAAAACTTGAGGTTGTGTTAGCAATGGATCTCATGAGCGGCAAGATGCTGATGTGCGACAAAAGGATGTACTTACATTTGCTCCTGCGATATGGCAATGCATTTTATGACGGTACTGCCACTCAAGGCCTCCGGCTTACGGCGACCTTTGTAGCGTATCTTGTCCATGGTCGAGACGGTGTCAACCTGTGCCAGAGGAGATGGATGAGTAGGATAGAGTTGATGGTGTGCGATGAGGGGCGAGTGAACCTCTGTTGGAAGATAAGTGTGTGAGGATACGATTCAAATTGCGAAGAGAGGTGTTATTTAGGTTGTGCGATGTGTGTCAAGTTAGGCAGGCGCGACCGCAGTATCTGTTTGTCGCCACTCCAGCGTCAACTAGCACTCGCCTCACTTCTACTGTCAGGTGACCCCCTGGTCGTTGCGGAAAACGGTCAAGTGCCGTCTATTCGAGGAATCAGCGAAGTGCTTCTACACTTACGATAGGCTCAGAAGCATGGAAGTGAATCAACCTACAGCATGTCGCCCTCTCGATCATTGATTCTCTCCAACAGGCACACTCAAACCATGCCTTCCCCTATACCCAGGCCCACGCGGCTCCTCCCACGCATCCAAAACGCTCAGATCCTCCAACTCAAATACCTCCACCTTCAAAGGGCGACAGCATTCCTTCATCCCACCACTATCACTTTCATCCTTACCTCCTTCGCCCCAACCCCACTGGCTCAAATCCCCACCCGGGCACGTACTCAGCGCCATAAGCGCGTCCTGCTCAACAAAGAACTCAATGAAATCTCCCTTCTTAGCCGGGCTCGCCTCCATAAAATACCTCCCCTGCTCATCCAAGCCCGTCACCTGAAAGAGATTAATGACATCGTGAACGTCAAACTCCGTCAAACCATACTCCAGCACCGCTCGGGTCAAATTACTGTGACATTGGAAATCATACTGATCCCCAGTCAGCATAGAATTGACGTAAGGATCGCAACGCGTCCCCAGCAAATCATGGCATCTGCCACCAAACTCATCAACTCCGTAGTCAGACAAGCTGTCCGCGATGATCGTCACCATGGGACGAAGGTAAGGCAGACAGCTCCAGAGCCGATCGAATTTGCCAACATGGCTGGCGTGTAACTGCCGCGTTCGAGCGGCCCAGAAGCGTTCGCGGGGATTTGCTGCGTTCCAGATGTTGAGGTCGCCGACTTGGGGTCCCTCGGGGGTTGAGATGCGGACGATGGAGCGGGCGGGTGCTAGCCAGGCTTGACCCGAGCGTGGTGGGAGGGTGAAGGAGGTTTTCGCGGGTTGGCGTGATGCTGAGGCGATCCGGGAGTAGAGATCTTTGTCGGGGTGAAGGATTGAGCCTGGTTGGGATTGGTAGGCGGGTTGTGGTTTGGGTCGGGTAGAGGATGTGGTTGCTGACATCTTGTTTGATTGGGGAAAGGGTTGATTTGATGTTCTTTTGCTTTGTTCTCACTGGCAAGGAGTCCTAAGTCGATGATCAATTGGTATCAAGTCAGCGTGAAGTCTAGATATAGCTCCATGCGCTTTGCCGAGGTCGGTCTTTGCTTATCGGGACTTCAGCTGTGGGCCCCAAATGCATGAGGTATGCAGGCAGCCAACAAAACGCGTCATGGTGCATCGGTCAGGGACATGAAAGATATCAGATACGAGGATGCATATATATACATATGCAGCTATTACTCATAGCTACCAAAGGAAACAGCCAACCGGGCCATTCGGGCACCCAGAAACGCCATGCTAAAAACTCGAATCATAGCGTCGTGCAAAGGTAAATATACCCAGCCTGATTATCACATTTCCCATCTCTCTCATTAATCCGCCTTCAATGTTGCTGTGTCTGCTGTTGTGCGCCGGTGCTTGCATCGCCACCAACGCTCGTATCGAACATGCCCATCATGTCAGGGCCAGACGCGTATGGTGCGTCGAACCAGGGCATCATGTCAAGACCCAACATGCTCATGTCCACGTCTTGCGACTCAATGGTCATGTCTCCGAAAGGTTGCATGTCTGGGTAGGGTCCAAGATCGGGTTGTTGGGTCGGAGGAGGATACGCGTTGTTCTGCTGTATTGTCGCTCGGTCGCGCATGTTTGGTGTAGATGTGGAGGAATGGTATGGCATGACGTTGGGAGAATGCATGGCTGAGTGGTCGTAAGGGTTGTTGAGTCCAAGCAAAAGTGACGCGTCGGAGACCGCGCTTCCGGAATTCTGGTATGTCGGAATGGCCGGTTTGACGCCAGGTGCCATCTGAGATGGCCCTGAAGCGCTGCGAACGTGTTTGGTGTTGCCTCCAGCAGTAAGGTGGTGTGAGTCCTGATCACTGACAGCAGGTAGACTGCCGTCATGGAAGTCGCGGGGGTAGTGCCAGGCGAGATTTGTAGACGGTGAGTTCATTATGCCAGTGAGCGTCCAACCGATCGCTGCTTTTGTGTTAGCCGCCGTCCTGATCATGATCATCTCGTGAACAGGCTTACCTTTGCCGTGGTCTCCTGGTTCGCCCTCAGCGCCTTGTAAAAAGTCTCTGCCGAATGCTGTCGTAGACTGAGTTCCCCAACTCAATCGGCGTCTCCAGCCAGGAGTGGTAAATGAAGGTTTCGTTTTAGGGGCCTCCATTGAGCTCTCGCCCTCTTCTGCTGTATAGAGAACAGGATCGCCGACACCCTCGAACTTCTGATCCAGCACAGTGAGGATGTATTTTGTGCCACCCCAATATGTTTCAAGTGATTGCAATGCTTTGTAACATAGCTGGTAATGTTGGCTAGCAGCGGTTGCAAGCAGTGTATGCTTTGCCAACGACCTCCTGTCTGCGACGGTGCCCGATGCAGGCGTTCGTGGGCCGGAAGGAGTTGCAATTGATCCAGTGGACACGGAGTACTTCTTGTTTCCCTTAGGCGTACCTGCTCCAGACCTGGCGCCGTCAGAACGAGCCTCTTTCGAAGACCTGGAAGGACTCGAGGCTCTGCTGTGCGCATTGGAGGATGCGGTTTGCTCGGCGGTCTCCTTCAGGAATGCACAAGCTGCGATATAAATCGGTTGGGTCGTGAAAGGATTTCCAAGGCTTGCCTTTGCATCCATGAGCTGTGAGTAGCTCAGGATATCAGCGATCGTCTTGGCTGAACTCATGCTGAGTTGCTGGCTGTTGGGGAAAAGCTGCAACATTTTCCCTTCGAAAGTCTTAAGTAAGGTCGGTTGATGAAGCAGAACTATCAACATGTGGAACCAGAAATGAAGAAGAACGAAGTTCGTGCCTTCTCCAGCTTTCATGTAATATTGAAAGTTCATCGCGTCGAAATGAAGCCTCGTCGAAAGTCCTTGGTAGAAGTTGGTCACTTGGCTTTCCATGGACGCCAGTCGTTTTGATGTCTCGGCATTGACGTCCGAAGGCTCCTTGATACTATTCAACAGGTCGGCAACGCGTCCGTACAGGTGAACAATTCGAATCAAGGCCGGGAAAGGCTGTGGCCAGTCTGACTTCGCCAGAGTCCCGCCAAGCGGCGGAAAAGACACCTCGATGTCTTTGTCCCTCAACGTGCTGCGTCTGCCTGTACCCGACGCAACAACGCGATCTAACAGGAAGATGGCCCAAAACGTATCCACGCGTTCTTGTTCGACTGCCATGTGCTCATCTAGATCGTTCGGGTCCTCGACGGCTTCCAGGTTTGTATTTCCATAGGTTTTAGCGGCTTTGGGCGGTTGTCGAGGTTTGTCATAGTCGCTTTCACACATGGAATGACGTTTGACTTGGCGAGGAGTCGGTCCCTCCATTCCCTTATATTTCAAGCCCTGCACGTTCTGCATTCCAAGATCCTGCGCGAGACGAATGGCGATACCGAGATACATCCAGAGACCGCTATCGCGGCTTTCACCGAACTCGTTGTAAGCTAGGAGAAGCGCGGCTTGCACTGCAGCCACGCTTGGGACGGCGAATGAGTTGATGAGCGAGCCTTTCGCGCGCAAACCGAAAGCAGATCCGTACTCGGCTGGGGTGAAGCTGCTCCCGTCGCTATTCTTCTGCTGAACTAGCAACTCATGGGTAGAAAAGCGAGCTGCGAGTGCGCAAACCGCATCCACCAAGATAGCATCGACCTGCTTCTCTTCCAAGTCCCGTAGGAAACGATCTCTTTGCAGGAACGGGTAGTTGCATCCGAGGTGAGTGAAGAACGTCTGTCCGAGATGTGTGATAAGCTCGCTTGGTGGCATGGGACTGTTGTCGTAGAACGGTAAATTGATCGGTGTGCGGATCTCGCTTTCGACTGTATTCGGAGTCGTGTTGAACTTTGAGGGAACCCTAGGATCTGTACCAGTGCTGATGTTGTTCAAAGATGGCGATTTCATCCCGGCTGCGCCACCGCCTTCCGTCGAGGATCTCGTCAACTCATTCTCCTGGCGCTTGTTGACTTTGACTACCATCTGCTTGAAGCCGGGCATGATGGCAGTCGGTCCCAACCAGCGGAAGTAGGGCATTCTATTTCGCGGTCCAGCAAATAATGGTTGCTCAGGTATCTCCGCAGATGCGACAGGAACGCTGGGATCTTGAGGAAGCTTAGTCCCAGGCGAAAGCTCTCCGGGAGGATTCGATGAATTCGACGTCGATGATGTATGCTGAAGGGACGGCGCTCTCGAATCCGGTTGGCTTTCATGTGTATTGCGCTCCACTGCCTTCGATGCCGACTGTCTGGCCTCGGATGTTTGGCGAGATGGAACATCAGAATCCGCCTTCTTGCTACCACTGGCAGGTGCTTCGTTCGAATATCCAGCGCAATCCAGCTTGTTCTGCTTGCACGTATCGCAGAAAGGTCTCTCGCCTATGTCACACCACAACATCAGCATGTCTCTTCAAGATCAATGTCATGTCCGTCTTACCGCTACAAGCTGTCTTCCTCTTTCTACATGTCAGGCAAGCAGCCCCAATGCGCCGTCTCTTCGGATGCGGCGCTCCATAGTTGGTGACGAAGCGCAGTGGTTTGGCCTGGTTCTTGGCACCGGTTTGGCCAGACTCGTTGTCGGTAGACGGCGCGCCGGGCATTTGTACGATATTCATGCTTGCTGCTACTTCAGGCGCAACTGGTCGCTCCAGGCGCGCTGGCTCGAAGAGTGCGCGTTACGGCTACCCTTCCACATCTGCTGTGGTGGCGGACGGAAGGTCGGTGTGATCGAGGCGGTTTCGTGGCTTGGGGCGCGACGGGTACGGCGGAGGGCTCTCAGGACTCTCGAAGGGGGGATATGTCAACCGTGGGAAATTCTCACGACGATGACTACCTCCAGTATCAGCAATGCGGGTCCGTAAAGTTTCCAGTGGGTTGTGCGATGGCGTGTGTCTGGCCCGCGCTCTATCAAGTCTGAGTGGAGGCCCCGGTTCTATGAACGAACTCCGCATAGTCCGCACTAACTTCTCCAAGCTTTCTACTCTCCACATAAACTCTGGCATGCACGGAGGATTCTCTCGCTGACGTCCGATGAGCATCCTGCGCTGCTCTTCCAAGACCGCCCCCGCTCGCCATGGAAGAAACAAAGAGGACGCACATGATGTCCAACGATCAGCCAAGGACTCCATCGACCGGGTTTCGAGAATGCCATCTGACCCTCATTGCCAGCTACACAGGCATGCATCGAACAACTCACTATCACTGGCGGCGCGGCTCGTCTATCCGTGAACCAAGAGCCGGATGCCTGCATAGCGCGTGTAAGGACTTGCATCTGGGAGATCGCCCCCCGTCCGTTTCATAGCGTGATAGCGCTGCCGACAAGGCCCACGATATCAGGCCCTTCGCTGCACGTGTAGTGATACCTGACTTGGGAGATATCCGGACTTCCAGACCGCAACCTCGTTATTGTGGGCAGACATCCACAGCTTTGCTGGCGGACGCGACGCTACCTGCACGCCTATGTCATCAAATCCCGACGACGCGCCGCGGGCGTGTCTTGTCAAACGATTGAGATTTTACAGCCAAGGCCTTTATCTCCATTGCCCTGATGGCCTGTGAACAACTTCTTCTCGTTGACTCTGAGATTCTTCGAGATTCTGTCTTTACGCCTTCTTCACCGGGTGGAAGTCAGACCAGCCCAATCGGGCAATCCGAAGAACGGTTAGAGAAAACCCACTGGAGTCTCCATGCGACCCACCATATGGCGAGTTCCGTGGGAAGAAATCTGCTTGAGGGTTCGTCTGGAGATCCTGCTGGCCTTATATCAAGGAACTAACGCAGGGTTCTTTCGGCTCTATAAAATCTTGTATTGCGCGGGTCGCGCGTGCGGATCCAGATTGCAGATGTTTGTGAATTAGTGTTGACGTGATGACAGTTCCAGATGCGACTTCGGGGCGAGGCATGATACTGCACTTCTGCCACATAACTCCGTATCTCGTAAGAGGTCTGTGACAGAACATGCCCTAACAAGTCTTAATGTGGTGGAGCCGGTGTAGGGCGCGCCACGGACTTGTGGCGGTACGAGCGGAAGAACGGTTCAAGGATACCGCTAGAGAGCGCTGAAATGCTCTGGTTCTTTTCATACAATTGCAAATGCCGCGTAACTTATCCTAAGCCCTGCCAAAACCCACGATATCCATTCACCAGCAAGTCTGTCGCACTAATTACCCAAACGCCATGTCCCGTAATTCATAGAATTTCTCTAGCAAATGCTTTATGACCCTCGATTTGAGCTTCATGAGTCCGTCTCCATGGGAACCAGAAAAGGAGCATCTTCAAAGTCTCCCTCGATCACACTTGTGAAATTGACTCGGCCAGATGTTCCCATCGCCCCTTTGCATGGGGATCGCTTGAGTTTTGCGATCGGTCTTGACTCGACCGGTGCGATTTGTTCCTCAGCCGCTACCTCGTCGAAGTAAGCGTCCATATCGTCTTCTGCCTCGTCGTCGTACGAGCGCTTGTTGGCGGCTTTGTGGCTTGCGTTCGTGGACATCATGCTACTTTGTGTGGACGAGAGAGTGCTCTGTGACATGCTCAAGGCAGGCACTGAGTTATCGGGGTTGGTTGAGTGGGGGAAAGCCGCGGGTGCTGTTGAGGGAGGCGCAGTGAAAGAGTCTTGGGCAGACCAACCGCCAATCTTGTGAAGGCCACAGAAAGGAGCGAGTTCGCGCGAGTTGGAGGTGTTGTAGCTCGGTCTTGACGTCGCAATGTCTGCTGCAGGTGCGGTACTGGGAAATGGAAACTCAGCCACCGGCATGGTCTTGTGTGTCTTGTATCCTTCTGGCACACTCTTCCTCACACGCATGCCGACGCTGAGAAGTGAGGACTGTGTGTCTGCTGGAAGTGGTGGTGACAGTGGTGATGTCAGTCGTGAAGGAGACCCGGACCCAGCGCTGGTACTGCCATTGCGCTGAAAGAACGAGTCGATCGAAGGCTGGTATTGGCGCTTGCGATTGTGCTCTGCTGAGGATGCTGGAACAGCCATTGTGTTTGTTCTGCCTGTTGGCGGTGCTGAAGACGGGTCACCAAACGTTTTGGAGGTAAGGAAGTGGGATGATAGCGATAAGGAATGCGGCACAAACAATGACGACGGTGTTGATGGCCTGGGCGTTCACTTCTCAGAAAATATAGGGCGCGTGCTTAAACGCCTAAAGACAACGCGAAACGCACGCGGCTGTGAATGGGAATTGTGGGGCCTTTCGGTTGGCCGGGGAGAGCAAGAGCAATTGAGGACGACGTCATTGGACTTCTTTGTGAAGGTGAAGGTATCGTAGTAAAGACATAAAATGCTTCTATTTGCTTGTTATGATGAACGAAATGAGATACATGTATTATTATTAGCAGCTCTAAGAAGTGACTTATAAGCAAGCATGATCATCCAAATAACTTGAACTATTCGTCACGCCCTCATGTCGTCCTATCGGCCAGGAAGAAAGCACGGTAGAGATATCGAGGCCGGTCAACACTTTGGTCCTCCTGATAGCCCAACATAACCAACTCGCCGACATAGCCAGCCCATGACCTATTCCCTACGAAGCTAATCATAGTGAAATCAAAGCCTAAGAGTAACTGATTCTTCTACGGTGATATATCCATCCAACAAAGTATAGGCACAGCTGCGCGCTGTACCCTTCCACTCCTAGAGCAGACCATGATGGTGTCGTTCGACTACCAAATACATTGTCAACTTCGCCGACATTGGTTTTACAAGACGAACATTCTCGAGCGACTTGCTTAAACATGATTTCGACAATTCAAGAGCATAAACAGAATACCATCTCGATTCATTTCACTCTCACAGAGGCCCGTGCGTTGAGCCGCTGATGTCACCTCCAACGGCTGGTCGATCATCTCAACTTGAAGCTTCACTTGGGCTTGAAGCTCGTCAACTACACATAACGCGTTCACGGGGCGTACTAGAGCTTCAGACGTATATCTCAGCCATGAGAACATAAGTCAGATCCGATTAAATGGCGCAGAAACGTGCTCTCCAACGCCTGAGCGCGATCTCGGCGCAGCTCACAAGCCCACGAGGTGTTACAGGCGCCATCATCAAGAAGCGATGGAACTCTGGAGAGGCTGGCGAGAACAAGACTGGCCATATTCAGACCAACAGCACGCAAAGTGTCCTCTTCTTCAACAATCTTCTTCCTGTCAATCTTCAGTGGCTTTTCCGCATTCCTTGGACGCTTGAGAAGGTCTTCCCCAAGCTACTGGATTCCAATCAAACGAGCTCCATCTCTGCGGTTAATCCTGTCAAAGTCCTCGAAACTGCATCAAAAGATAATGGTATCCCCGGTATTAAGGTCTTGGAAGTCCTGCCTCGTCTGAAAGAGGGTGGCGCTTTTGTCAAGTTCTCGCACGATGAGGGCACCAAGGCAGAGGACGTGTCTGAAGCTGTGCGAACCTACCTCCGACAAAACACCTTCCGACCATGGTGGGATCCCATGGCCCGAGTCAAAGCCAGACTTGTGTTAGGAAAGCCCTGGATTGAGGACCTCTTCCGTCTTCCGTCACAACGTCTCAAGGTCGAGTTCCTCCCGTCTCAGCCTGGGGCTGAGGCGGCAGAACTCAGCCAGGAACAACTCTATTCGCACTTCAGGCCATATGGAAAACTCGTCGACATCATCGCACAGCCATCAGATTCGAAGGTAGTACCAAGATATGCTTATTTGGATTTTGCACGCAAGCGCAAGGCCATCATGGCAAAGAATTGCCTCCACGGCTACACTGTTACTGAAGAGCAAGGCGGCGGCAAACTCGGCACAATCCTCCGCCTTACATACGAAAAGAAGGCTCGCTTCGGCTGGATCAAGGACTGGATCTTTAATCACCCCAGACTCGTCATCCCCGCTCTCGCTGCTCTCGTCGCTGGTATCACAGTATCAGTTTTCGACCCACTACGCACCATCACTATCAAGGCTCACATCACCCGCGCATTCCACGTGGAGGACAATGTCATCTTCAGGTGGTTCAAGTCACAAGGTGAAGACTTACTTAACAAGGTGAAGGCTCTTGGAAGACCAGAGGACCCGGGTGATGCGGGCATGCAAGTTGTATGGGACGATCGCAAAGATCAGATCGAGCAGATCCAAGCTTGGCTCATGGAAACTGCTGATACCTTCATCGTTGTACAAGGTCCTCGAGGCTCAGGTAAAAAAGAGCTGGTCCTAGATCATGCCTTGAAACACAAGCGAGAAGCACACAAAGTTCTGAGCCTTGATTGCAAGCCGATACAAGAAGCCCGAGGAGACTCCGCAACGATCAACGCAGCTGCTGGACAAGTCGGCTATTGGCCAGTCTTTTCGTGGATGAACAGCATCAGTGGTCTAATCGACTTGGCAGCCCAGGGAGCTGCCGGTGTCAAGACTGGATTTTCTGAGACGCTGGAGAATCAGCTGGGTAAGATTTGGAACAACACTGCTTCAGCTTTGAAGGCAATCGCTTTGGATGGACGCTCGAAGAACGACAAGGATGCAAAGCTCAGTGACGATGAGTACCTGGAGGTGCATCCTGAGAGACGTCCGATTGTTGTCATTGAGAATTTCCTCCACAAGAGCAACGAGCCAGGTGCTGCCCTTGTATACGACAAGCTTGCAGAGTGGGCAGCGAGATTGACAACGAGCAACATCGCCCACGTCATCTTCCTGACCACCGACGTCTCATTCAGCAAATCTTTAGGCAAAGCCCTTCCTGATCGCGTCTTTCGTCAAATTTCCCTCGGCGACTGCTCCCCAGAAGTCGCCAAACGCTACGTCATCAGCCATATCGACTATGTCGACTCCGACGACGAATCCAGCGATGACAAGGAAGGCGATTCGACACCAAAGGCACGACCAAGTCAAAAGCGTAATGATCTTCGGGAACTCGACACTGTCATCGGCCAACTCGGCGGCCGCTTGACGGAGCTGTAAGTGATTTGCTTGTGTTCATAACTCGTTCTACACTGACAAAATCACAGCGAATTTCTCGCCCGCCGACTCCACGCAGGTGAAACCCCCACAACCGCCGTGAAAGCGATGATCGAGCAATCCGCCTCCGAAATCCAGAAAATGCACATTGCAGCCGGAAGCGAAGAGCGCAACTGGACTCCCCAGCAAGCCTGGCAAATCATCCGCGACCTCGCCAAAGCCGACGCCCTACGATACAACGAAATCCTGCTGACCGACGCCTTCTCTTCCAACGGCGAGAAAGCACTCACGGCCCTCGAACAAGCAGAGCTCATCAGCGTGCAATCCCTCAATGGTAGACCCTACAGCATCAAACCTGGCCGACCCATCTATGGACCTGCTTTCAAGGAGCTCGTGAACGATCGTGTGCTTGCGGCAAAGATGGATCTGTCTTTGTTGAGCATGCAGATTGGAAATGAGAATAAGAGTATCGACAAGTATGAACAGGAGCTGCAGTTGCTTGGCGGGCTGCCTAGTCAGGCCGGCGAGTTGAAGGCGAGGATTTACTGGCTGCTGGGGAAAATTCAAGGCAGCCAGAGCAAGGTCGAGGGATATGAGAAGGAAGTCACAGATAAGAAGAAGGTTATTCAGACGGAGTTCTAAGTGTCGTTGGACTGTTTAGCTGGCGCTTGGATGGGTGAATGCTACGTTGGTACCGCAGCAATACAACGCCTTTTGTGCGCAGGCCTCGTTTGGAGGTGGTACCGGTTTGGTCTGGGAGTCATGCTGATACGGACATTGTTGGAATTCTCACCTCAGCTAACTAAGGTCGACACGGATAGCGCGCGACTAAACCCTTATTACCCGTGTATGAGTAATTTTATTGTTCTCAGCCTCTAGTAGCTCCGAAGTGCAGTCTCATCAACACTCTATCATGTAGGATTGGTAAATTTTGCTAAAGAGGCAAGTAATTTGGAAGACTACAATCACTCAGTGCATTGTGTATTTGAACAAGTCAAACATCAACAACTAACTCCCAACCAAACACTCCCACCAACTTACATCCGCCAATTCCTCAAAGACCGCTCCAAATCCGCATCCTCATGCGCCCCAACAAGCTTCACAAGCTCATCCTCGGACTCCGAAAAATCCGACCGCAAAATAATCCCAATATTCCGCACGCGCCCGCTCGCCGCTTCCTTCTCAGCGAAGTGCCGGAAGTCTTCGCCGTAGAGTACGAGGCCTAGGGGCGCGGCGTCGTAGGCTCTCACGCGGATGCCGTGCTGCTCGAAGAGTTTCTCGCTCGCTTGTTCGGTGAGTTTTTGGGAGACGGAGAAGACGGCTGAGAGCATGCTGGGGGAGGTGAAGATGGACCAGGGGAGGGCGCCCATGGGTTTGAAGTTTGGCCAGTAGTGGTTTGGGGGTTCTTGGGCTCTTTCGGGGGCGGGGCTGGAGAATGTGGAAAGGGTTTCTGCGCCGAAGATTCTGGTGCCGGTTCCTTGGGTCGCCATGCAGATTCCTGAGAGGGTAGAGCCGTTGCCCATGACGCTGATTATGGCGTCTAGTTTTCCCTTGTCTGTTGCTGCAGGGTCGTCTTGAGCTTTGGCTTCGGCGTCTAGGAGCTTTTGCACTTCTTCTTCGAGTTCCAATGCAACTGTGCCTTGGCCATATACCACGTTGGCTTCGTCGTGAGATGGGAATCGATAAGCGCCAGTGCGGGAGATGGAAGAAGCCAGTAGATGATCATCTCGAAACTCGCTCTCCGGGATGATCTCTACGATGATCCCATGTGATTTGAGGTGCTCTACAATGCTCGAGGCTGCATCCGCAGGCATGAGAACATGGGTCGTAATCTCATACGTCTTCGCTACCCGAGCGATTTCTTTGACATACAGACCTGAGGTCGTGGTTAGTAAGCGGGCGATGCGCGTCCAAGGTGTCGTATTCATGGGCGTTTATACTTTGCATGTATGTGCCGCTGCAGGAGCTGGCCACGCCGAATTTATGGAGGCCTTCAAGACCATTGTCCTCTATGAGGCATTGCATGGCATTGCTGATACCTCGAGCATCGTGATGATAGTCGATTTTGATGAACAGGCGGACATTCGCAGGGGCTACATCATGAGCGGTGAACAGTCTCGCTATTGCGAATGGTCAGATACAAGAACTGCCAGTTGACACAAAGGAAAATGCTCTGACCTGTCCCTTCTGCATGCTCTGGAGTATCCGGAGCCGCACCGCCTTGCAAGCTCGCCTTGCGTCGATGCCGCCGTAACCTTTCATACGCCGTCTGCACGGATGCGCGCATACTTGGATCCGGTTTGCTCAGATCCATTGAATGGCAAGTTCTACAACATCTCCACGCGTGAAGATGCCGGCGTTCGGTTCTCAGTGTCCTCTGCTCCAACCGATAATCGCAGTATAGGATGAAACAATCATTTCCAAACCGTACCTACCTGCTCTCCGGACGGTTGCCTCGATATCGGAGCTTATGTCCGAGGTGTTGTGTGGCTTTTGCCAAGAAGACTGTAATGGTGACGCCAAAATAGCCCCAGCTGGTACCAATGCAATGGTTCAGAGACAAATGTGTCTTCTCTAAGTTCTTCAGCTCATTATTAATGGCCGTGGGATGTGGTATGCGAGGCTGGAGATGAATTGACTTTGTCGGCGACGTTACTGTGTCGATCCCCCAACTAAGCCGAGCGCAACTTGACTCGAGAAAGAGTCAATTGATGGCGATGGAAATAGACAACTATGTCCCTTTGGAACTATTCAGCAACACAGTAAAGCTTGTCGAGCCTGGGTCTTTAATTGATGTCGATTGTTGATGATACTCGACCATTCATTTCAAGTTTTCACCAAAAGAGAGTTCCATACATTGTATCAACTACGAAATCACATGTGATAAGGGGTCACGTAGCTCAGGGCGGCAAAAGTTTGAACAGCGTAAGGGCCGACATCTGAACGTAACGTCCAGCAATAATAATAATAGCGTCCAGCGCCCATCGGCCATATTATCGTTACTAGAAAAGAAGCGCTCGCATCATCCGAAACGTGCACTCCAAAATGGCGGGGAATTTGGAAGAGTGTTCACGTCAAAGCCAATCGGAAGTGTGCAGATGGCGTGGAATATCGTCGATCTAGATTGACCCACCGAGCCACTGCCAGCGACGCATTTCATCGCCGATATACCTTGAGGTTGGGCGTTTTTGGCGCAAGACCAGGACTCTTATGTATATTCGTTCGCTGCCGCCAGGTATAGGAGGGCTATGAACTCCTCACTCTCCTTTGATCACCAGCTCTTCATCAAATCTCTCTATTCCTACCATATCATTAATAGCCGATGAACTGTCGGCTTCGAAACACAGCGAAACCATGACGGACACCAACAACACAACTCCCACCGGTTCTTCTCAGCTACCAGGTGATGCACCGAAGAGTGCCACCCGACCCGCACCCTCAAGATGGCTGAGCGAAGGCGAAACACACGTTCTCAATCCAAAACCAGCCAGCAAGCTCTCTGCGCCCAACAACATCCCAAGCGCAGCAGCACCGGCTTCATCCTCCAAGGCGCGAACCCACTTTGCCTTCAACTCGACCACCCAATTCCACACCGGCCTCGAATGGCTCTTGGATGCCACTAAGGAGTCTGAACGGCGGCAGACACCTACTTTACGTGGTACTCCGCTTACCGAAGATAGTCTTCGCGAGTGGAATCACTCCGACCGACCTAATCCTCACGAGCCTCGCGAGGTACACACCACTCAGACGGGTTCTTCGAGTAGGGCCACGACACGGTCTTCGGATCAGGATGCTTCTCGTGAGTGAAGAGTTGGATTTGGTTGTTCATGACTGCGTGTCATGACGGCTTGCACACAAGGAGGGCAACTTCGATTTCCAGGTTTCAGCCATTGGACAGACGAAGAACTTATAGCCTGGTACTATTTGCTCTCGACAGCACTGAATCTCAAGGCGAGAGATACAGCCATGAGAATTCAAAGCTCGAAAGGACAACCGCAGGAAATGGCACACCTGTCGGCTTGCACGGCCCTGCATAGGACATTGGCGCAGCGATGATGAGTTGTAGCCCGGGGACCAGCCTGACCCCTAAAGGCCCAACAGTACACAGTTGGAGAATACTATGCTGTGCCCAGCACAGCACGCTGGCCATGAGATCCACCGCCGCAACGCAGCGCCGCTTGGGCGAAGGCTTCCTATGGCACTACGCAGCCGCTCACAATGTCTTGTACTGGGAGCCAGGCGCTGGGGTGCACCATTTTGGGTGCAAAAGTAAACCAGGTGCCTGGATTGGATGGATGATATCGAATGAAACGCATGCGAGGAGACGAGAATCCAGCAGCCAGCAGAGGAACATTCCAAGCCACGATTGCCAGCCAAGAGCAAGAACTCGGGACCAACGGCTGTATAAGGAACATTGGCTCCTTTGGATGTAGTTGATCTTACGCAATGCTGGTACTCCATGCTCAGAAGTCTCCAAGCTCGCAATCGCATCGTCAGCGTGGGGAAACAGCCCGATCTCCATTCATCAATCGACATATCACGCCCTGCGCTTACCCTTTACGGTATCACGTTTACATACCGTATATTGACGTCCGCACAATGGTTACAAACAACTCCAGCTTCCATGTCTCTCGTCAGCACTTTCCTTTCCTCCTCACAACATCAACAACCATGTCCGACCTAATCCTCTACCGCAAAAACGGCTCCTGCTCCATGGTAGCTCACGTCCTCCTCACCGAAATCGGCATACCATTCCGCTCCATCCCCCTCCGCACAGGCAACTCAGGCTACGAAGCCGCGGACGGAAGTTTTTCCCACGCCGAATACGTGCAATCCATCAATCCAACCGGGTACGTCCCCGCTCTCTCCGTCGAAGGCGAAGTCATTACAGAAAATCCCGCCATACTCCGCTACATTGCCAACCTGGCACCCGAAAAACAGCTATTGGGCTCGACGGCTTTGGAAAAAGCGCGAGTGGACGAGTGGCTCGCCTGGCTTTCTACGACGCTGCATGGGGCGGGTTTTGGAGCGTTCTGGCGTCCGACCAGGTTCGTTGAGGAGCGGCCTGATATGCACTCGGCGATTTCGGCGAAGGGATATAAGACTATTCTGGCGTCTTTTGGGAGGATTAATGGCAGAGTTGGGGAGCGTTTTACTGTTGGCTCTGGCTTGACGGTCGTTGATCTGTATTTGCATACGTTTTACCGTTGGGGGAAGGAGATCGGGGTGGATATGAGCCATTATCCTCAGTATGGGGTTGTGATGAGGGAGGTTAACAAGCTTGACAGTGTGCAGAAAATTATGGCGGAAGAAGGACAGTCGCTGGACTTGTTCGAATGATGTATGGGGTGATTGAGCACACAAGGAGTAGGCGTTAGATGCTGATCTCTTGATAGATGATGGTAGCTACTGTTTCTCCAAGCAACCAATGCCCAAGCCCAGCAAGGCGGTTCTCATTCAATCGCGAAAAGCTTTCTCAATCATTTGATCCACTGCGCTATTTTCCAACCAGCTATCAGACAATTCCGAGCAGGATCAAGCCGCCTGCAACCAACATGAGAAGAGCCGAGCGGTGCTTGCCCACTCTCTCTCCCGAGCTTGTACTGGACTGACTACTCGTACTCGCGGCCGCTGCGTTAGTGAAAGACCCCAATGCAGTCGTAGACGAGTCAGTAGGGCTTGACGATGAGAAGGCTGTCTGAGATGGCGTCCCAGTCGTGCTTGAAGAATTAGTCCGTGTCAAACTGGCCAGCGAGCTGCTGGACGTCGACTGATCGCCGAAAGAACTCGTGCTCGAAATTGCTAGACTTGCTCCCTGAGCCGCAGGAGATGTCACCGAAGAATTGAATCCTGCGGGCACAGAAGAACCTGCTGGCGAACCGGTGGCGATGCCGCCTTGAAAGCCGGAGGGCTTATTACCAGTAAACGTCGCATTGAACTGCGCCCAATCCGACATGAGACTCGAGGGAAGCGGCGCGATGGTGGCGCTGACGCTCTCACATTGCGAAGAGAGATAATCTGGATTGCTCAATTCGCTTTCGCCGAAGGATGTCTCGCACTCATGACAGCTGCATGGCAAGTCAGCTCGGACGCTTTATCGAGAGCAAAGACTGGTGTTCATCGGAAAATCTCACCCTATCTGAGCAGCTACTCCGCCATTGCCACAGTAGCAGACGTTGAACTTGTCTAGGAAAGTGAGAGCGTCGAATTTGTTGTTGCAGTCGTCGTAGAGGGTGCTGAAGAATGAACAGATGGATCCGTTGGAAATGCAGTATTCATCGACAAGCTGGCGTTCTTCGATCAATGGACTTGCTCTCGTCGTGGCAACGATTCCGATGATCAAGAGTACTGCTTTCATGTTGCAGCTGGAGGGTGTTCGATACGTGCGCTTTTCGGTGGTCAAGGGTGAGAGAATATCAATGTCGACGCCGGAGCTGAATGTGATCGCAGGCCACCCACCTTCTTGTATACATCTCGAGATGGCCTTAGCGGTAGAAGCAGCCACATTCGCAGTCAAATGGATGTTTTGGGGCCATGCTATGCGGCTGCCCCGTGTGGCGTTCAATATCGAGGATTCGAGGTAGACACGTGCTTGCATTGGACCCCATTTAGAATGCGCCACTTCGCTTTTTCGGAAGCTTTCTACAGATTGTAGACTTTCCTCTGCTGCAAGAAAAAGTCTATATAAAGCTCTTCGTTGAGAGGACTCCTGTGAATCAGACCGAATGTATTTTGACTTATCAAGTTGGTACAGGGGCTCCACCTGGCAGCATTCCTTACATTCTTGCCGGTGAGTGGAGGACATCGACTTCAATGTCTACAACTGACATTCTGTTTTGGGTTTTGTAGATCATGAGACGTTCAAGCCACACTCTGTTTTCAATAGATGCACAGGCTTTTCCTTCAACTGTGAACTAAGCCTTGCGAGCTGAAGCTTCGTTCGAAGCATGTACCGAAGCTTCGGTCAAGATAACACTGCACGCACGTTAACGTTTCAGTGATACGTGAGCATTCTCAAGTGACCTTACTTTTGGAACAACACCATTCAACACCATTCAACAGCAAATTCATCAGCTTCGTGTGGAAATGAAAAGACACTCCATCTGTCACTCCATCACAAAAAAGAAGCTTTGCTCGCTGTGCTTGTGCTGTCTTAGCCAAAAGCTTGATTTATGTGGCCTGATCTGAACAAGCACACCTGATATGCGCCAAAGCTCTACTCCGAAGCCATGAAGAGGCGTCTAGGCTCAGCCACAGAATTCTTACAAGCAATGGGAGATATGAGAGTAGGTGAGGCGGCCCTCGCGAGAGAGGAGGGATTCAAGTCTTAACACTTCGAGCAAGCAATTTGCTTCTGACCTCAGACATGGCTTTCCACGATACCAAGTATGCCTCCGTGGCGACAATCTCCTCTGGCGACACTGGCTTGCAACCCACACCGTCATCACTCAAACCGGCTTCGCGGATGAAGGCATTTGCTTGGATTCTACTCAACTTCTTGATGGTTATTGTTCCGGTGATCGTTTTCTCAGTAATCATTCTCTGGATCGTATACTTCAAGCGAGCCAAATCTTACGCCGGGATTGAAATTAACGTATTTCCGCAAGACAAGATTGATGACTCGAACAGCTTCTTCGTGGACATTGAAGCAGCGACCTTTGTGTACATAGCGTCTTGGTCTAGCACAATCGCTACCTTCTTGGCGGGTTGCGTTGTCGTGCTCGTCAATTATCCTCTGGCAGCAACACTTCGACGACAGGTCAGAGAGGGTACTTCGAGCGTTACGACATCCCCACAAGCTCTTCTACTGGTCCAACTCTTCGCTGGACAGAAGCTGAATGTTGTCCAAAGTTGGCTGACACTTATCTTCAAACGTCGAGGCGGCGGAGGTGTGGCTTTTCTGGCCACTGCCAGTCTATCCGTTGCTCTCTTAGTAGCGTCAGTGTTCCCAGCATGCAATGATACTCAGTGCTGATGCCCTTCTAGAGCTCTCGTCATCGCTGCAGACGCTTATCTCCATTTATCTACCAAGTCTGTCACTTTCACAGATGCGACACTCCCGATCGTGCCCTGGGGCAAAAGCTTCGCCTTGCAGACGACTTGCACCACCGTGAACAATTCGTATTATGCACAAGCGCAAGATCCTTGTGTCATTGTGCCATCTTCATCGGGTGCTGCACCACTCTACACAGGCGACATGGTATGCAGATGCAGAACTCGGCAAGCCCTACCGATTGTCATCGCGCTGACGCCACTCAGGCTACCGTGTACAACGAGTCACTGATGACCAGTGTATACACTTACGATCGATCACAGCAGAGCTCAGGCGAAGCCTCTGATGCCTCGGTACCTTTGTCGTATGCATATGTTGGCGCTACCGGCATACCTTCATACGCCGATTTCAAAGCCAACACCTTCGCTGCTTCAACTCAATGTCGAGTCATTACGTCAAGCTGTCGAACGAATGCAACAGCTATTAGCACGAACTCGATTGCATCGTATGACTGTGCACCAGAGTATCCTGGCTTCGCAAGTAGCAGCATCACCGCCGGTAGCTTTGCTATTCTTTCCTTCACCGATGATTCCGTTTCCACCGAGGATACGGCCGCCGGATCCAGACCGGACAGATCTAACCCCAACACATTCACATGGGGGATTGCTGCTGCCAGCAATCCCGTCACGCACTACTCGGTCGTTGACTTCTTACATCCGGGCCAGGAAGCTTTCGAGTTCAATATGAACCAGTTATTCTTCGTGCTCTGCAACACTTCCGTCTGGAACACCACATACACATCCTTCAATGGAAGTATAGTTCCAGACAAATGGACAACAGAGCCCTCGAATAATAGCGTCTCAAATATGGTCTCGTCAAGCTTGTACCTCCCATTCGCGGGCAACATGATCGCAGATCAACTTTCTCGGTCGACTCAGAACTCGGCTATATCCAACGTGCAGGACGCCATGGATTTCTTTGGCTCCAGGGCGAGCGCTCTTCTATTAAGCGTCGCTACAGCGGGAATGTACGGGCGTGATCCAATTGCTGAGCAGGAGAGAACAGATCGAGTGGTTTCTGAGATCCGCAAGAATGCAGTGTGGTATTTTGTTGGAGCAAATCTGGCCATGGCTCTCTTGGGCGGATTCGCGTTTTTGAGTGCTTTGTTTGCATTGCTTTGGGCTGGTACAGAAGGCTGTCAGGTGGTGCAGCTATTAAGCATTGAAGGTATTGTTGATGTGGCTGCAAGGACAAATCTGTAAGACTGACTTGCGTGTCACCAGTGCTGGCGTTAGGAGTAGCGAATGGAATAATTTTGACAAGATCATTGAATCTCACCACCCAGCAGACATGAGGGTGTCGTTGGATGGGGCATGCGGACATGTAAACTAGTTTGATGTTGTCATGGCCGCCGTTCCCATCGTCGGTGACAGGGTTTGGTGCCCTAATCTGTACAACATGGAGAGCTCCGCTGATGGCAAAAGCACCGTCCCGGGTCCCCCGCCTTGCTCATCACTCCGATGGAGCATTCCGTTCATGCATGTACTCCGCTGTCGGAGTGGGTGACTATGCTATAATCACAACTTATACACGACGAATCAGTCTTCCAAGATTCTCAGAGATTCTCCTTTCACAGCCAATCTGTCGTGTGTTCAACCCTCTTAGGATTCATACATGGCTTGATCTTCAGATGCTGCCCACTCGTGTCTCACACATCTCCAAGCTCAGAGCTCTCTTGCCCAAGATGCAACACAGCAAAGGTTTCGCTTCACGGATGAGTTCGCTCTCGGGCGTCAAGGTTGCCGTGCTTTACCAGGCTACACCTCCTCCATTGATTAACGGGGCTAGAAAACCTGCAAAGCCCGGCGGTAAGTGTGGCTCGCTACTGTTGTAACCTGCTTGATATGATCTCCGTGCTGAACTTCCATAATGCTACAGGTTACCAAGACTCGGGGGCGGACATTGCTTTCAATCTGGTGCAAAACTGTGGTATCAAGGTTTCCACTCCTAAATCCACGCCGGATGCGACTCAGCAAGCAGACTGGTGCTTCCCGGACACCGAGGAAGGAATCGTCGCGGCTCTCGACTCAGGAGCCACCCATCTCTGGGCGAACACGATTTTGTTCGCCGGCCACCCTCTCCAAGTGTCGCCAAAGTTGAAAGCATTCGAAGAAAAAGTCCATGTTGTCGGTCAGCCGCCTTGCTTAGTGGAGCTTTACGACGACAAGAGTTTTGTCAACGATTGGCTTCGTGATACTGGAAAATTCACAATGCCCCGTGGATGGACAGTAACCAAAGCAGATGCTACACGGATCGGTCAATTGAACGTTCCTTATCCCGCGGTTGCGAAGCCATGTAGAGGGAGAGGCAGCGCCGGCGTCAAAGTATGCCACACCCAAGAGGAACTTGCGAAGCACACCGCAAGCCTTTTTGAGGACTCTGATACCATCATGATTGAAGAATTCTTAACGGGCCAGGAGGGTACGGTGACTGTGATGCCGCCTTCAGGCCAACACGAAGACTACTGGGCCATGCCCGTCGTCACACGCTTTAGTCATGTAGATGGCGTGGCACCGTACAATGGGTCCGTGGCCGTGACTATGAACTCGCGAGCTGTGACCCCTGAAGAGTCCTCGGCAGACAATGCATACCGCGAAGCAGCCAAGCAATGTGAGGCTGCTGCGAAGTTGATGCGCGTTACTGCACCCATTCGGATCGACATTCGAAGACGTAACGACGAGCCGTCATCACCATTCGTTCTCTTTGATGTGAACATGAAACCTGTAAGTCTACGCCGAACGAAATGTGCCCCGTCCACTGCTGATGACGTTCCCAGAATCTCACTGGACCTGGACGCCCCGGTCGCGACGATCAAGCTTCTTTGACTGGCATGGCAGCAGCCCAAACGGGTTGGGACTACCCTCGACTTTTGCAAGAGATCTTGTCTTCTTCGCAGACGCTTCATCATCTCCGCCAGACAAAACCATGATAAATGACGGAAGTGGGTCGTAAGCATTGTGTCAATAAACATTGTATCCACATACTTCTTGAAGACCACAGTCCAAAAGACGGTATCAGAAATTTCTCGAATCCCGCCTTCAAGTATGATGCCTCGTTGGTAGTTCTCTTAGCGACGTGTGGTTCACTCTAGTAAAGCGTTGATTCCATCTGTACAACCTGGAGCATCCGTATAGAAGTCTGGGGTATCGAACATGGAAGTATCAAAAGGACCAAACAACTCCGGAAACTGTAGGTCAGTTTGGAAGAAAGACTGTAGCATCGCCTCGGGATCCAACCATTCGCTATCAATCCTAGGCAAGCTTGCAAGATCGAGAGAGGGCGCGAGTTGGACGTCGGGGAGCGTGCTCGGGGCACTGGAAAACAAAGCTTGTAGCGTTGCATCCGCAAGACGTTCAAAACTTTTCTTTCCTCTTTGTGCAAGTGGCCACCACTCACCACCCAACGCAAGCAAGCTTGAGCAGAGGCGGAGATCACCAGCGACTTCGGCAGGGGAGGCGGTCGTCCTGATTTCACTAGAAGCCCAGATACAATACACAAACGTGGCACCGGCAAGAAATACTCCATGTGTCCTTGGCCAACTCAAGGAGCTATTGTTCTGATAATACAAAGAGTCGAACAAACGAATTCGCTGCTTTGCACTCTCGAAGCAGAAGCCCAGAGCTTGAGGGGACGGGCGCGGACAGCTTCGAGATGGTTGGTAAAGCAGTCCAGTGGCAAAGTGGTAGTCGATCTTGAGCTTTGTTTTGAACCGGGCTTGATGAACGGTGGGCAGACTTTCCACAGAAGCCAAGCCTTCATCCAACCAACCCTTCAATTTGTCATGAAGATGTTGCTGCATTTCCTGTATGCTTGCAGTGGATCCATCCCCAGGAAGAAGGCGGTAGAAGCGGTGCTTGAACTCTGAAATGATGCTAGCCCACTTGAAATGCGTGATGCTGTAGGGTAAGTATGCTTGATCCGCAAGGGCAGAATCGTTGATGAAAGGGCCAGTGGAAACAGTCGGCATGGTCATGTCGAGTGAATGATCCTCAAACCCGAGGGGGCGGCCCTGGATGGTGGATATGTATCTAAGCTTGTTAGCAACCTCGGAAACGCGATTAGGCGGAGTTACCTACCTCTCCAGGGTATAGATGGTCAGGAAGACTCGTCGACGCATTTGCAGCATAGTGCTTGAGAAGTTCGATGGCTCCGGCTGATCTCGTTGCAAGCCCATGTCTATCGCGTAAGACATAGCCACGTGCAACATGATCCATGTTCGTGCACCCTCGGCCGACAAGAAGCTATGTAAGACGTAGAGTATCATCGATTGCACAGAAGACAACAATACCTCTGCTACTGACTTTTGTAAGCATGCTATTGCTTGGGAAGCGAAGGGTTTTGGGTCCATCGCAAATCGACGTTTTCTGCTTCGAAGCTCGGCAGCGATGCTAAGTACGAAGAATAAATGAGCGATTCCAGTAGCCAGGGAAATAGGTATGTCTCCCTGCTGCCTCTCGGTGTACGACAAGTCGTCGTTGTATTCGAATGTTCTCACACCAACGGGCCATCCGTGATGTTGCAACGAGCAATCGTCGGGGGCTTCAGCAGAGGCGTACAAAGCCTCTACGAGACCCAAGAAGCTCGGCTGATGCAGTACTGGATAGTCTGCATGATAGAAAGAGAAAAAACCTTTCACCATTCGATCACATTCTTCCCGTGGTGGTAAGGTGTCTTTGAGCGACTTCAACAATGCTCGAACACTATGTTCTGCAGAGTGAGAATCTTCCAATAGGTCCTCGGGGCCCTCTGTGTCCGGATCGGAGGTGTACTCGGGGCCAGCGTCTAGTAGTAGGTCTGCAAAAAAGGAACCAGAAGATGAGCCCAGATACTGAGGCTGTACCCCGTTAGGATTTAGAGAAAACAAGCCTAGATCTGCGGTCATTCGCCGCGCTCTCTTAGGGATAGATGCATAAGTGCCATTCGCTGATTGAGCAAAATCTCGCTTCGTTCCGATAGATGGTCCCACGGAGTCGTCCTGCGCTCCGACAGGGACTGTTGAAGAGTGACGAGAGTGGACTCTGATCTCTTCGCCCGCATTGTCAGGAATTTGCGGACCTGCGCTGAGGTCAAAGTCCGGTAGCTGTGTCTTCACAACGTCTTCCAGCCACTCTAACCGTGCTTGTGCGTCTGGTAAGAATGCACGTGGAATGCTGATTCCAGCTCGACGGGCATCTACATCAATGCATCGAACTCCAGCCTTGGCGCATTTGGAACAAGATGGCATTTGACCATCACACTACAATATATGGTCAACGCACAGAATATCTCACAAGCATGGGCGTGTCTTAAATACCTTGATCCTCCGATCCCTGCACCGCTGACAAGCGAGCCTGACCTTTTTGCCCTTTGGTGGTGGCGCCGGTTCTACGGGACCCTCGATCACTGATACTTCAGACTCCATGGTGTTGCCTTTCGATGGACGATATCTTCTTCCTCGCCACGCGTATATCGCAAGGTAATCAAAATGAATGAACACCAATACGACTGGTAGATGGAATGGATACGTGAGAGTGGATGGAAAAGACGGCAGTGGATTGCTCCGCGAAGGCTGCGGAGAAGTCCGATAGGGAAGAGTTCATAAGCTGCCTGAGGCATGGAGGGCTTCTCCGCAAGCAAACCAAGACACATCACCAGTCTCGAGCCAGCTGCTCTCGGATGTTAGATACTCGCCACACACCACCTTTACCAACAATCCACAAAGTGTGATCTTCAAAAGCAACATTGATCGCCAGATTTGGTGAGCCCCCAACCCTTATCCTCCCAAGCGTGGTGCCATCTTCCGGCTCAATGATATCAACACCATCTCCAGCGGCGCCAAATACATAGCCGTTCCTGGAGATTCGAACACCGTCGTTATAATACGAGATCGAGTTTGAGAAGAGCCGCGCATTCTTCAGCTGCGGTCGGCCACCGTTGGTGTCATAGGCAAGTAGCGCTCTAGTCTTGTACGGGTCTTTGACATTGGGCCTCCCGGAGGAGACACCCGTCGTGTCCACATAAAGCGTACCATCCCGAGAGAAAGCGATGCCGTTCGCGTTCCCATCGGTTTCGAACACCCACTTTGGTGTCATAGTCGTCATGTTGATGAAATACACTGCTGGTGATGTACGTGGGGCGAACTCGGTCATGTATCGACCCTGCATGCTTTGTCAGCGACGACCGGTATACTCAAACTGACTGCCATACCCATGCGGAAATAGAATCTGTCACCCAGATGTTACCATTGGGATCCATCTCGATGTCGTTGAACCCATTGAATGGCTGCTGAAAGAAATTATTAATCAGAGTCTCAGCTTTGAGGGTCACAGGGTCAATTTTCACGACGCTGGCGTAATGGCCTTCGCCTCCGTCCGTCGCTACATAAATATGGCCGTTGTGGTAGACGCAGCCATGAACATTCATTGTCGGAGGATCCGTCGTGATATTCCTGAGCTCAAGGGTCTCGCTGTCAAGAAGATATTGCCAGGCATGACTTGGCGACCACTCCGCGTAAAACAGCTGGTTTGTGGTGGGAATGAAACACGACGCCTCTTGAGATTGGTCGATATCATTGACAACAACTTGCTCTATGGAGGCATCAGGACCGATGATATCGAAGAACCGCTGATCGAAGGCAAGGAAATCCGCAGAAGATAAGTGTGAGTTGCTAATGATCGTCAATGATGAACCTTCATCGAAGCATTAGACTCACCTCTGTGCAAGGTTCACATTGGTGGCATTTGAATCCCAAGGCGCTTCGAAGATGGTGCGATTGAAGGTCCCGGGCAGATTGGCCGTCGCAACTGTACTATAGAAGGCCCACGACGAGTTCACTACGTCGGGAAAGAACCCTTGCGGAAGAGTACCCAAAAGACTCATGGCTTGACACGAAGATGAAGAATTTGGAGGTTGTGAGGAAAATTGCGGCTCAGCTATTCACGAACTCCAGCTCATCTATATACTCATGAGTCTGGCATGGAATCCCATGGTGCTTGCTAAAAACCAGAGAGATTGACGAGCTCGTACATGTCTCGGCAAACCCCTCACAGACGCCTTCTTTGCCAGATGCCATTACCTAGGTAATGCTCATAGTACCTACTTTGTGCGGAACAGAAAGCAGTGGGCCTTTCCTGGGATTGACACTGGCAAGCGGCTGGGTGTATCCGATACCGAGAGATGGCGCAGTGATTGGCCAGTGTAATTGGTACTGTCAATCGACTCTCCACTCTGAATCTTACCTGAGTATGGACTACAAGCTTACCGGCAACGTGCAGTCCCTCTGTGGGTGCAGCGTTGTAGTCTTGCAGGGTGGTATCTAGGAAGTATCCGGGCGATGCTTTCCCAGCTTCCGGGCGTTCATTTGGCAATGTACCAAACTCAAGATGGAGCCTTCCGTGCGCTGCTTCTAGCCGGTGGCAACGGTCTGGACCGAACGAAGCACCATGTTCATACCCCGGACTGCCCCGGACTACCCCGGATTGCTTCTCCTCTCTACCCTCACTGCCCATTTTGCGTCCTTGAGGACGTGACCTATAAGTACAATGCCATCGAGCTGACACCAGATGATGTTTCATAACGCATTACGCTCGTACATTGCAAAATGACTCTCAACGACGACAAAGATGCCTGTGAGATGGTCGAAACGGTCAAGGACGGCGCCGAGCTCGAGGCAGTGGATACCATCGATGAACAAGCTTTTCGTCGGCATTCGAGAAGCTTGGTCAGGAAGCTGGACATGACATTGATGCCAACAGTGAGCTTGACGATTATATTTATTGATGTTTGAGTGCTAATACATCGTTACAGATCTGGCTTCTATACATGTTCAATTATCTCGATCGTAACAACATCAGGTGAGACTCGATCAGGATTCTTACTTACCCAACTTGACATCTAACCTTTACATAATCTAGTCAAGCCAAGCTGAACTCCTTCGAGGCCGACCTCGGTTTGGTGGGAAACCAGTTCAATACCGCCGTGTCGATTCTGAACGTCGGGTAGGTGAATCACAACATATGGTTGATAGGCCTTTAGGACTGACAATCACTAGCTACATGCTCATGCAGCTCCCGAGTAACATGATTTTGACTCGCGTGCGCCCATCCATCTATCTTTCTTTCTGGGTCTGCGTATGGTCCTGCACCTCAGCCGCAACAGCAGCAGCGTCGAGCTACTCCCATCTAATTGCGATCCGATTTTTGTTAGGAATTGCAGAAGCTCCTTTCTTTCCGGGAGTCTTTTTTCTCTTGTCTTGTTGGTACACTCGCAAGGAGCTTGCCTTCCGGACGGCTATATTATACTCGGGTCTGGTTCTCGCCACCGCTTTCTCTGGGTTGATCGCTGCCGGTGTCTTTGCAGGAATGGATGGAGTTCGCAACATGGCTGGCTGGCGCTGGCTCTTCTTGATCGAGGGCGTCGCTTCTTTCGCAATCGGAGTTGCTGCTTGTTTCATCCTACCGGATTTCCCGGAGTCTTCGACCGGAAGTGTGACCTGGCTCTTGACAGAGGAAGAGAGAGCAGTCGCTATTCAGCGCATGCAGCGTGACAAGACTCACACCGATGAAGAGAAGCACTCAGTCTGGTATGGTCTGAAGCTTGCTGTCATCGACTATCGTACATGGATTTTTGTGAGTTCCCTATATCAACACATCGGGGTCGGGGTGCTAACTTGAAATTAGGTCGTAATGCTGATTGCCAACCACACCGCCTATGGTTTCAACTATTTCTATCCTTCGATCGTCAAGGGTTTTGGCATGGGATCCAACACAATCACCCTGGTCCTTACAGCACCCCCATACCTACTTGCGACAGTCTGTGCCTTGACTGTCGCTTATTCGAGCGATCGCGTCGGCGAGCGTGGATGGCACATATCCATCCCTATGTTGGTCGCAGCCGTTGGCTTTGTCATCTCCGCTGCCACGTTGAACACCTCAGTACGCTACTTTGCGTCTTTCTTGTTCATCTGTGGATGCTTCTCGGCCAATGCTGGAGTTTTCAGCTGGGCATCCTCCACGCTGAGCCAGTCACCCGAGAAGAAGTCAGCCGCTGTGGCCCTCATCAATTTACTTTCACAACTAGGCAATATTTGGAGCCCCTACTTCTTTCGTCCACAAGATGCAACCAGGTACCTTCTGGCAATGCTGCTGATGATGGCATTCTCGTTCCTGAGCGTTGGGACTGTCTTTACGATGAAGTGGTCTTTGAGGAGGGCAAACAAGAGAATGATTGAAGAACACCATGGCTCAACGGAGTCCCTGAAACTGTACACGACATAATTGTGACGATACTGGAAGTTGACGGAATGAAATGCAACATGAGGCTTGGTATCGGCGATCGCCTTCATGGGCCATGGCGGCACCGAGATGGGCGTCAGGTTGGGGGAAACATTTGCTCTTTCCACTAGTTCAATGTCTGCCCGACTCAGAATCAAGATAAGATGTTTTTCGTACTATCCATAAAGTTTTATAACTTATATTCCAACGCTGCGGTCAATCTAGCATTTAGTCAGATGGGTAGCAAACGTTCCCTTTCAGTAAAATGGGTCTTTTCATGCTCACACCCGACTTCTCCAACACTGTCTCCGTGATAGAAGCATACCCAATGCTCAGAGGTCTTTGCCTCTTCTCAGAATGGCTGCTGCACGTCAGGAAGCGTATATAAGCCGCCGTCATACCTCCCCAAGTGCCTACCAACACTTTTCGGAGCCATCCCGCCTTGTGTCAGCTGGTCGTATGCCAAGTCATTATTAATGTGGGCACAAGTATTGTTTCCGTAAAACAAGGAATCACCGGCGCGTGCGAATATTGTGTTTTCGTTACTGCATAGCGGTTGGTAGGGATGCGCCATCGGCAAGTTTAATGAGACTCCAACTACTTTCTCAGTCTCGCAATTATAGACCCCATCTCTTCGCCTCTGAGAAGAGCCTCCATGGTCTTCTCGTCAATCCGAGATCTATCCTCGCAAACTTCGGCGCACTTGGCCACATCTTTGGGTGGAACCACGACAACACCATCGGCTTTGATGGCGGAAAGGGCTTAGCACATTCCAGGGAGTGATAAAGCAATCATCGCTTACCATCTGCAACAATCAGATCGCCAGGGCTGATGGTTATCGATCGCGCTTGCTCCGGAGAGCTAAAATGTACTGGCACGTTGAGTGCCGCGCTTCTTGTAAAAGTGTTGGATCCGAGACAAGACATTCCTCGTGCGAACAGCTGCGAAGAGGTTAGTAAAACGACTGCCTCGTGTTTCTGACACTTACTGGAAAGTTCATGTCTCGATGTTCGTTGATATCACGAAAGTTGCCATCGATAACAACTCCTTGAGCCCCCAGGAAGCGCGCACGAGTGCTCATCAAACCACCCCAGCACGCAGAGTAGTAACCTTTAGGCTGCGAGATGAAGACGACGCCATCCTTCTGGGCACCATCGACGAAGTGCGTAGTAGGTTTTTGGGACACTTTGTCATTGGTGTCTACCATCTGGACGGTGTATGCAGGACCGCAGATTTTAGTCTCGCCAGAGGTATGGTGTGGCGAGAACATCTTCAGGCCGTGCAGATACCCGCCATACGGGACATTGAGCTTGATCAATGCATCACCAATCTTGATACTTGATTAGTATTGAGCTGTGTCTCGATGTCTTGCGATTTAATGCTCACGTCACAAGTCGTAAAACGCTTCAATGCTTGAATAGCCTTCAATGAAGCCATTCTTCCTGTCTGCAGTGTGATAGAGCCCAGGTGTCGGAAAGAGGTGTGGTATTGATGGGCAAGCGAAAGTACGTAGTAGTAACTTAGCTTATGCTGGGCGAGAGTCTCCCGGAGTGAGCGGCTATATCAAAACATACTCATGGCTACCTTGTTACTGCTGGCGTGTCTGGATCCTCCGAAGCCCGAGCGAAGGTAAACTACGTTTCCAGGTAATTCGCTTCTAACCGGAACTGACCACGGCTTCTGGAGTGCTCCTACAGGAGCCCTCCCGCTAGCTTCACTTCACTTCTCGAAGACTACTCGCAGTACAGCGGAGAAGTCCGGCAATGTCTGGCCGCGTACTTATCACGGCATTCATAGACTTGATTATAAACTAGAATGGGGGCTGATGCCTGGAAAGCCGCAGTCATAGGAGTTATGTATCTAGGTCTCCTGTAGATGATTGCCGTAAGAACCTAATCTTCTAGATACTACCACACTCCATCATTACCCCATTTAAGCACTTCTGAAATCCCATGATCAAAATTGATAGAGAATCCGTGGATTTTCCACCATGAGCCAGTTCCACTCTTCTTCACTAAGCCAGCTACGCAAGCTTTGAAGCCACAAGCCGTCATCGACCTCAAGAAACGGAGTCTCTACGAGTGCTTCCTCTTTCGATCGAATCTTCATCCTAGGGGTATGTGGCCTATGTAGGGAACAATTAGCAGGGAAACCACTATGCTTTGCATTTGTCTCCAGACTCACCAGTCACTGCCATAAACCACTCTACGAGGGTTGGCGTCAATCAGAAGTCGAACAATCTCACGCATGTCATCATACGTAGGATCTTGTTGGGAGGATCTATAGGGCGCACTGATTTTGATCCAAAAACTGCCGCATGTTAAAAGTCTCAAAATGGCTTCCATGCCGGGCTGGTCGGCGACGTTGACGTTTGCTGGAAGCATACTCTTTGCCTTGAGAAGCGCCTGATGGTCGACTACGACGTCAACTGGAAGTTCGGGAATCAATCGCGATAGTGGCTCCCAATGTGATGGCTCGAGCTGTAGGAAGCCCAAACTCCAACCCAAAGGTGCAATGCGTTGTGCGTAGGACTCCAACATTGCCATTTGTTTATCAAGGTCGCGCATGGCATGTTCGTGGTAAAGGTCAAGACGGATGCCGCGAACTCCGCAGTCGTGTAGACGGTGTAATTCTTCGTCGGTTGTGTGCCGGTCAATCACGGCGATACCACGAGTGAACTCCTGTGAGAGCTGTCGTATAAACGCTTCAAGAGATGAGTTGTCGTGGCCATACGACAAGCCATGGACTAGAACAGATCTGGTGACGCCATTCTCCGCCTTCCAAGCCTGGTATCTGCTGATCCGCGCTTCTGGTGGCGTCAAATGTCGGTCGGGGGAGTACTTGAACTGATTTGCTGGTAGTCGTCAGCTCTTGGTTCGCTAGAAAAATGTTTCAAGTAAGTGGCGTACTGTCGAAGATGTGGTGATGGGTATCTATCCAGCCTACAACTTCACTTGAAATCATGTTGATACTCGAGAATAGGAAGTCGTGTAAGATGGAGGCGCGTGCAGTGTTCAGCCAGCCCGCAGTACGTGAAGGTCTCTCGAGGTAATATTTAACTATTTCCGTCTCTTATCGCGGGGTATATCCGGAGTCTTTTGCATCGATCGAGGCATGTGTGGTGCAAGTAAATTAGGTCAAACTGACGGATCAGACCAAGGTTTGACCGAATGATGTTTGGAGGCGGTGCAATCCGGGGGACTGCGTCGTAACCGGGCTGGATCATTCCGTCAGTTTGCTATATCCAACTCAAATCGTGTGAATTTCACCTTCCTTATATATAATAAGAAATAAAGATGCGTGGCCGCTGGCGGGCAACTGTCTCATTCGCTCAACCATTTCATCACAAAAGTCAACATGTCCGACCCTGCCACGTTCGGGCATTTTGATCAACTCATCGCGGGCGCTTCTGCCGGTCTACTTGAGTCACTTATTACCTACCCTACAGAATACGTCAAGACAAGACAACAGCTAGCGAGCAGCGGAAACGGGAAACCACAGTCGATGGCCGTAATTCTCGCCCAGACGTTTCGCAATGGAAAAGCGCTTCGAACATTGTACAGCGGCGCAAGCTCATTTTGCATCTCAAACGCCGCAAAGTCAGGCGTACGTTTCTTTGTCTTCGACAAGACTAGATCTTTGATGCCTCGTGACCATCAGACAGGCAAATGGTCTTCTTCTTCTAATCTGTTCGCCGGTCTCATGGCAGGAGTCGCAGAAAGTGTTCTTGTTGTCACGCCCGGCGAGACTCTGAAAACAAGGATAATTGAAAACCGTCAACAGCCCCGAAACCAACACTTCAAAGGCGTTGTAGATGGCATTTCCCGAATCCTTCGCATGGAAGGACCGTCCGGACTTTACAGGGGAGTAGTTCCAGTCACCCTGAAACAGTCATCGAATGCGATGGTTCGTTTTACAAGCTACAATGTCTTTCTTGACTTGTTCGACGGTATATCCGCGGGCCATTTCCAAGGTACGAAACCTATTTTTGCTGGCGCTTCGGCAGGAATCGTTACTGTCTACATGACGATGCCCTTTGACTCCGTAAAGACTCGTTTGCAAGCGGCGAGCAACCGGGGCGCTTCAATGGGAACGATCAGCTGTGTCATGTCGATGATCCGCAACGAAGGGGTCTCGTCTCTTTGGAGAGGAACAACGCCACGATTGATGCGTCTGACGGTGAGTGCTCATCACCAATGTCAACGTAACAATGAACGTATGATCACTGACAGCCGAATCCCCAGGTCTCCGGGGCAATTTCTTTTTCGGTGTACGAAAATGCAGTTCGGTTCTTGGAGCTAGGTCGAGCTTCTCGGGTGGCGATGGGAGTACCTCAGGTGGACACAATGGCGTAGAGATGCTGGGTCTGGGTTTCTATCAATTAATCAGCTCATCACACATTCGCCACAAATTTACTAGCTTCCGAGTCTTGTTGATACTACCTTCTTCTATGAAAGCTTCTTCGCCCACTTTACGCTTGGACTTAATCATCAACGCCAATTTCCAGCTGGTTACATTTGCCGCCAACAGCACGGACTTGCAGTTCGGCTGGCTCCGGCTACGATTGTAAGGTTGGATGTTGTTGACGGATCACTCCACAACAGCGGAGAAGCACTTGTGTCCCTTCGCGGAGGAGTCCGTACGAGAATGGCGGCCAACGAGGAGTCAATAAATGTTGATATTCTCTTTGCAGGCACCTAAACGGCTTCACACTGAATCAACAGCCCGGTTCTCGAGCTTTCGCTGGTCAATGAGATGAGGGATCCCCGACTTGTACGATTGTGCCGCGCACCATCACAACTATGCAATAATGCGACAAAACGTCGCTTTTATGCGACGTCGGAGATGCAACCGAGACGAACACCAATCAGCAATCTTGAGAAGAACGCCTTCCTGCCATATCCCAAACTGCAGCATGCACTGCAAGTACTGCGTCAAAGGTTATACCGACCATTGACGCTGAGTGAGAAGGTCCTCTACACCCACTTGCGCAATCCATTGGAACAAGAGATCGAACGAGGAAAGTCATTTCTTTTGCTCGATCCAGACCGCGCCGCTTGCCATGATGCTACTGCTACAATGGCAATGCTGCAATTCATCAGTGCTGGCTTGCCTAAAGTTGCGCTACCGACTTCGATTCACAGCGATCATCTGATAGTGGCAGAAAACGGTGCTGTGGCCGATCTTGAGAATGCAAAGCATGAGTATTCGGAGGTATAACCATCTCGAAGGGATTTCTTTATATGAACGATAGGCAGAATACTGACTGAAATTTACAGGTTTACCAATTCTTGGGTAGCGCATCGCAGAAATACGGCATTGGCTTCTGGAAGCCGGGATCCGGAATCATTCACACGATCATTATGGAGAATTACGCATTGTAAGCGTCGATTCCCGAACTTTTATATTTGGTTCGATGCTGATCTCGAAAAGTCCTGGTGGCTTGATTATTGGCACAGATTCGCATACACCCAATGCTGGCGGCATGGGAATGTTGGGCATCGGTGTTGGCGGAGCGGATGCAGTTGATGCCATGACTGGAATGCCGTGGGAGCTGCAATGTCCCAAAGTCATCGGTGTGAAGCTCACCGGACAACTGAGCGGATGGACGAGCACAAAAGGTGAGTGCCGTCAAGAAAGGATACCTCCCCTCCCATCCCAGACGCTCGGCTTACACTCTCAGACATCATTCTCCACATAGCTGGCCTTCTCACAGTCTCCGGTGGCAAAGGCAAAGTGCTTGAGTTTTTCGGTCCCGGTACAGCAACTCTGGGCGCAACAGCCATGGCCACAGTATGCAACATGTCCGCTGAAATCGGATCAACGTCTTGCATCTTCCCATTCTCAGACGCCATGGCACGCTATCTTGCGGCAACCGACAGGAGCTACATCGCCACGGCTGCACGTCAGAACATGAATCTTCTTCAAGCCGACGAAGGAAGCGAGAAACATTACGACGACATCATCGAGATCGACCTTAATACATTGGAGCCCCACATAAACGGTCCCTTCACACCAGATCTTTCACATACTCTCTCTGATTTCGCAGGAGATGTTCAGCAGTCTTCCTGGCCCAAGGAGATTTCTCACGCAATGATCGGCAGTTGCACCAATGCGTCCTTCGAAGACCTCAGCAAAGCTGCGAAACTCTTTCGCGAAGCCCGTGTTGCTGGCTTGACACCAAAGATGCCAGTCTTCATCACGGCGGGCAGCGAAAAGATCCGGGCAACTGTAGAGCGCGAGGGGATCATGGATGAGTTTGAAGCTTCCGGCGCCACGATACTGAGCAATTCGTGCGGTCCCTGCGTTGGGCAGTGGAATAGGAAGGAAGTCGTCAAGGTCAGTACCAATCATTTGAAGTCTTTTAGCGACCGCTGGGCTGACGTTGTTTCCGAAGGGCACGCCGAACTCTGTTGTATCTTCTTATAATCGCAACTTTGTCGGAAGACACGACGGAAACGCTGCGACGCACTCGTTTGTTACGTCTCCAGAACTAGTCGCCACCTTTGCCTTCGCCGGCTCATTGGACTACAATCCTTCCAAAGATTTCATTCGGACACAAAATGGAGAGGCTTTTACTTTTTCGCCGCCTCATGTTGAGGAGCTGCCCAAGAGTTTCGAGGATGGGACGGCTTTCTATCAAAGCCCCCCGGATAATAGCGACGCTATTGATGTTCAGGTGTCGCCAACCAGTAATAGCCTCCAGCTGTTATCGCCGTTCGAGCCGTGGGCTGATGGAAGAGCTGAAGGGCTCTCGGTTCTCATCAAAGTTCGAGGTCAGTGAACGCCCGATCTGAGTGCTCGTTTTTGTCCTATTCCACTAACACCGATTCTAGGAAAATGCACGACAGATCATATCTCCCCTGCGGGTCCCTGGTACAAGTATCGTGGTCACCTGGAAAACATCTCCAATAACCTCCTGACAGGCGCAGAGAGCGAGATTGCGTCGAAAACGCTTCGCGGTGAAACTCTCAATTTAGTGACCAACACCATCGACGCTGTGCCATCGGTGGCAAGATCCTACCGAGACGCAGGCATTCGCTGGTGCATCATAGGCGACTGGAACTATGGCGAAGGCTCCAGCCGTGAGCATGCAGCATTGGAGCCAAGGTTCCTCGGTGGTGTGGCGGTGATTGCCCGCAGCTTTGCAAGGATCCACGAGACGAATCTCAAGAAGCAAGGCATGCTTACGTTGACATTTGCGGATCCAAAAAAATATGACGATGTCAGGATCGATGACAAGATTGATATTCTTGGTGCGGATGACTTGCAGCCGGGGAAGAATTTAGTATTGCAGGTCACGAGAGCGGACGGTGGATTTTGGAGTACGGAACTCGTGCACACTTATCACGAGGGACAGATCCCTTGGTTGATGTGCGGATCTGCGCTGAATTCGGTGAAGGCAAGTCGAGCTGCGGAAAAACTGCATGAAGCAGATGCATAGAGGAGGAATGTCAGAGTCGGCATGAAGCAAGTTTTTGGCATCGAGATCGTCTCCCGGGGTTTCTATACATCTAATACTATGTGTTGAACATAGTTCTATATTTACATGGCCTGCTCGCAGCTGCCCTGCAAAATCCGGCTATTGTGTAACCTCAATATTTATTCTTCAGCTGCCAGGGCTCGGGCATCCGATGCAACGGGAAGCATAGTATCCATCATCGATCGGAACGCAGAACGAGCCCGCCTCTCCGCTCGGATTGAAGTGGCCCTCGTAGCAATCGTACAAGTGGAAGTACTCAACAATGCCGCATCGTCCTTCGCAGTCGACATCGACCTGAATACCCTTGGAGTTTGTGTAAGATGTAGAAGTCTCGACCGAAACACCGGCTGAAGCGGTCATGACTTCGAAGAATGAAGCGTCGAGGCTCACACTTGCAGTCACGCCAAAGGAGTAGGTTTCCGATGTTTCAGTGTTGAAGTTGCCTGTGCCTTGGATGATTCCGGATACTTGCTCGCTGCCACCATCTCTGGTTGTGCCGAAGTTGAAGACTGTGACGGTAAAGTCATCATCCTGCGTAGTGGAATTAGTCAAGTCATCGTAACAAGAGCTTAGACAATGGTTTATGGACTTACATCAGGCAGCTGACGCTTTTCAGCACTCCCACGAGAGCTTGCAATCTTCGCATTCTCGGCCTTGAAGTCTTCTACCGACATAGTAGTCTCGATGACTTCAGAGCCGCTGTCAACAGACGCAATCCGACTACCGGTGTTTTGTTGAGGCAGCGGCGCAGTCAAATAGACCTCGACAAAGGGAGATACGTCCGGAACGAGCGACACTCCGGAAGGATCGCAATCATCCGCAGCTTGTTCAGTCCATCCAGCAATCTGAGCGGCGGAGTAGCATACCTCCGCATCTTCGGAGTTGCAGAAACCCTGGCGGCAACCATCGCCTGGGGCAGTCCATACCTGGCATTGGTGGCCTCCAGCACAGATGTTGCCTGATCTCTGATAGGTTTGGTCAATCAAGGTTCGACCTGTTGGGAGGATGTGGTCAATACAACAGACAACATGATGGCCGGGACAAGCGAGTCGGGTTACTTACAAGCTCCAAAATCCTCTGGTGCGATGGAAGAATCGCAGTACGATGCTGCTGGGCTTTTGATTGTCAGTTCTTGTTACTGCTGGAGAGATCGGATAATGTGCAGGGAGATTCGCACCATCTGTTGCCATCAAAATTGAAGCACGGGCTTTCACCTCGTTGGCGCGAGAACAGCATGGGCGATGCTGTTGACGTCCCGGCTGTGAGTGCCAGGACTGCCAATGAATTGATGAAGAACATTTTCGATAAGAACCTAGAGATATTCTATACAGGAGAAAGATCGGGATGAGATGAAGGTGCTGGCTTTGGTTTGGTGTTGTTGCGCTGAGAGGGTGTTTCTTGTTTCGTGGCGCATTCGATGCCTGTTATATATACTAAATCATGTCCTCGCATTAACGCGAATCGCGCCCTGCTAATCGTATCACATTGTACAAAAGATGGCATGGAGAAAGGTCGGGTTCGCAAGATCCATGATGGAGACCCACTCCTCATTAGCGAGGCACGATCTTGGTTCTCGTATCGACCGCTTCCTGGTATAGACATTTAGGTGGATTCAGAGTTGTTTGTTTTCGCTAAATGAGTAGGGCTCTGAGAGACGCTCCACTATCATCTTGGTCTGAGACCATGAAGCTCGACAACAGGGCGGCCTTAATGCAACTGGAGCGTCATGGGCACAATAGCGTGCATCCTGCACCGTCGTTTTTGCTTTCTCATTCGGCCCCAGCAGAGGCGAATGATCCTTCAGCTATTCATGCCAAGTCTCACTCTGGGGCAAAGATGCTTGTGCGGGCTTCGTGCGGGAAGGTCGGTGACTGTTGTATCTAATAGTAGTCTCTGGTCGATGTCCAAACTGGCCTGGCCTATCTCCGCTATAACTTGTTGGAGAAGTTCCTCTTGTCAGAGACTTGCGGCTGCTTGGCTGTAGCTTTGCAGGCACTGGGACTCTTTGTCATAATGAACGTCGTTACATCGAGCGAACAGTTCCAACTTGTGCGGACCAAGGAGGATTGGACGAGTCATTTCCCAGCCAAGAAACTGGGCCGATGTAAGGGGACGAGCAACCTCTCACTTGGGTATGTAGTTTGAAGATCATCGTTCACATCGCTAGTGTCCAGTACTTCAAGGTTCCGACGTAGAGTGGAATCGGGGAACTGGATACGTTAGGGCAGATGTTGGGCGAGTTCAAACGTGGAGTCGTGGACTGGCCAAGCTTCCTTCTCAATAATTTTCCAGCGCGACTTGTGGAGTTTTGAAGCGCGATTTGTGTTCGCTTTGATACTCCGATTGATTTGCGTATTGAAGTCCGGAAATATCATCTTGCAGGAAGCACCTTGATGGTCAGGAAGGATCGAAACTGCGTTGCCAAACGCCGCGGAGGACAAATGCAGTCCAGATTGAGGACATTTCATTCGCTCGATCATCTCTTCCTTCCATGGAAAAGGCCAACCCCAAGCTGGTGTGCCAAGTCAACATCGTATGCCGGACGTGATGGGAGATGCATGGTCAGGAAGTTAACCTGACGTCGCGAATGAAGCGGCCCCATACGGCTGAGCGAGCGGGCAATGGTCGGGCCGGATGGCTCGGACGCAATCGGTGCAAACAATACCCACTTAGAGAACACACGTGGTTCCGCGGATATCGAATGTAGCATCTACTCTATACATCAGCCAAGGACTAGAGTCACATTTCTCGAGATCCGTCGCCTCGCTTCTTTCCCTTGGCTTTTTGCCATCGTCCTAGGTGAACATCATCGACGAACCCATGGTCATGTCTCTTGGCTATTCCTGGTCGTCTCGTCGTGAGATCGTCGATGCTAGACAACTGTGATGGCGGGCTTCCCATGTATGGGCTTCATGCCTCCGGATCTACGTGATAGTATGTCGCTGAAGTGTGCTGTCTCCTCACAGAGTAAGCAAACATGAGCTCTTCCACGCCCGCAGCACAACCACTCAACTCGTTAACAAACACCTTCTCCCTCGCTCCAGGTTCAAACCCAACACCAGCAATCGAATGCGATAACTTCGAAGGGACACCTCTCCTCCCCTCTGCAATTCTATGGCAATGCGGCACAAAGACAGACAACAGTTCTCTTATGAGCACTTGCTGCAACGGAGCTGAAGTCAAAGAGTATCTTGGATGCTTTATGTACTGCCCGATGGAAGACATTACCATGACAGACATGCAAGGCTTTGTTGCCTGCCTGTCCACCGGAGGCAACTCGACAGATCGTGCCAATGTGAGTAACGTTGACACGAACGTCTTCTGCCAAGGAGACCTTAACGCCACTGTCAGCCCAACATCAAGCGCCGCAACGACACATGGCACTTCGAAGTCGCTGAGCTTCATCTTTTCCCTTCTCCTCATTGCTGTATTGCTTTGCGAAGTGGCCACGGCAGAGTGTACAGTGTCAATCGACGATGAATCAGGTACCATTCGCCAGGGAGAATCCCGCAGCATCATGACGGGCAGTAGTTGCGGTAATGCAGCTTCCTATTGCATTGTTGATCAGACTGGGACGGAAGAGATATTAGCTGCGAACCGTACCGTCGAAGGAAGAGACGCCTCTGATGGCCAATACGACGAATTCTTCGAAGCTCTCGGTGAATCGACGGATCCCCCGAGGCTGTTTGCAGCGACAAGTTCAATCAAAGTCCGGCAATGGGCTGTCGGAGTTGCAGATGGTAGCATGGTCAATTGGTCATCATGGGTTCCTTTCATGGCAAGTAACAAGCCGTTCCTCTATCCATCGTCGATTTGTGATCACTGACTTTGGGCTCAGTACTGCGTCAACGCGACAGCTAGTGATTGCTCCAACATCGATGAGAGAGTAGAGGCATGTGGGCCCTTGTATCAAGATGGCACAGGCTTTGAAGACGATGCTGTTGTCCAGGGTGTGTTTCTTTTGACAGTAGGTCGCAGCCGTACCAGCACTGGTGTATATATCACAGCTAAATCGTTCCACAGCCTCGATCAGGACCCTTCTCATAAAGATTGCGACGACGTTGATACGACTCTGAACATCCCGCTGCGAGATCCACAAGGAAGTGAGGCTGCGACTGCTAGTCTTACAAGAGTAACTTCTGTCCAGATCGAGCGGAACTTGTTGTTGTTCATGTATCTGTCTTTTACATCAATGATAAAAGCCATTCGTATGCGACCTAGGCTTGTGGTAGGAGGGCGGCTCTTTAGGGGCCTGGGGAATGACGTTCAATGGACGTTCTGGCTTCATTCCATGACACAAGGTGTACATTAATCACTCAATCGCAATGCCGTCTCTTGATTAATTAGTCGAGGCCTTAACGAGTCATGAATGATCGAACGACTGATCGATTGACGACTCATTGATTGGCAAGCCTCTGTGATTCATATGTCCACTGCGCCTTCGCGTGCAGCTTTCATTGACGCTTGACCGACCATTTGCTCCAAGATGCATACTTCCCGGGGTGGAGTTTTGTATTCTGGGCTTACATTAGTCTCTTCTTCAAGGCGTCGAGCTTGGAGCGAGGGAGTTTGTTGCGGAATTGACATCTTGGTGCTGCGGTGGTGGTGGTGTTGGTCAAGTCAGGGTCAAGATGGCTCGTGCTCAGAATTTTTGTTCCGTTGCCGATCGAGGGCTCTCCAGCGTCGACTTTCACATGGAAATCTCCAAACCAAATCCCTCCAAGTCACCACACTCACCCATACACACATGCTGCGCCGACTACTACCCTCAACGGCATTGTCATCTCAAACCAAGACTATACTTCCTCCAATCTCAAAAACCACGCTGCATCGTCACCAATCCACAATGGCGCCCAAACTGCGCGGCCGCGCATTCTACGAGTCTCTCGGCTCGCCCAAATACATAGTTGCGCCCATGGTCGACCAAAGCGAGTTCGCCTGGCGCCTACTCACAAGATCCTTCCTCCCTCCGGACCTCCGAACATCAGTCCTCGCCTACTCGCCCATGATGCACGCCAAACTGTTCTCCGAAAAGCCAGCGTACCGCGGCGAGCACTTCAAACCTCTCAAGGGACCTACAGTACTCCCACACCCTGCGGACAAGGAGCAGCAGAAAGCTATGATCGCCGACACAGAGCCTTATCTGGACGGAAACCCAAAGACCGATCGGCCTCTGTTCATGCAGTTCTGCGCAAACGACCCGGAAGCGCTCCTGGCCGCTGCGAAGATCGTTGAGCCGCACGTCGATGCGGTGGATTTGAACTTGGGCTGTCCACAAGGCATTGCGAGGAGAGGAAATTACGGTGCTTTCTTGCAAGAGGACTGGGATTTGATATACCGTTTGATCAACAAGTTGCATCTAAACTTGGACGTACCGGTGACGGCGAAGATGAGGGTCTTGGAGACAAAGGAGAAGACCTTGGAGTATGCGAAGATGATCCTGAGCGCTGGCGCAAGTATCTTGACCGTACATGGCCGTCAAAGAGAGCAAAAGGGACACTACACTGGACTGGCAGATTGGACTACCATCAGGTATCTGCGTGACAACCTGCCGAAGGAGACGGTCATGTTCGCGAACGGAAACATCCTGCAATACGGCGACTTGCAGAAGTGTCTTGACGCCACAGGTGTCGACGGCATCATGAGCGCCGAAGGCAACCTCTACGACCCTTCAATATTCGCCGCGCCACCACCCGTAGGTGAAGAAGGCAGAGAATACTGGCGCGGCCGTAACGGTCTGGGCGGTTACCGTACAGACGCAGTCCTCCGCCGATACCTCGACATCATCTACACGCACGTTCTAGGCCAAGAACCCCCAGCCAGAGCACCTCTATTCCTCCCTTCAGACCCAACACCAGAATCAGCACAAACCACCGAACCCGAAGCAGAAACCACCACAACCACCGTCCAAGACACCGACAAACGCAAAGCCGACACCGCCCCCTCAGAAAACCCACCCGCCAACAAAAAGCAAAAACGCAACCAACCCACCCCGCGAGCCCGCGACGCAAACTTCAGCGCCATGCAAGCTCACCTCTTCCACATGCTCCGCGCTCTCGTAACAGCCCACACCAACGTCCGCGACGCGCTCGCCCGCTGCAAGGGTGGCGACATGGCAGCGTACGAGAACGTGCTCTCGCTCGTCGAAGCCGTCACGAAAGAGGGAATCCTCGCCTACGAAAAAGACCCCTCGGCATACGAGACAGCCGAAGCCGAAGCAATGGTGGAAGTGAGTCCTGAGGAAGAAGCGCTCAGCAGCGACGGGGCGGTCAAGCGCTGCAAGCGGCCTTTTTGGGTTTGCCAGTCGCGCGTGAGGCCTTTGCCTAAGGAGGCGATTGAGAAGGGGAGTATCCAGCTGAGTAAGAAGGCGCAGGCTAAGCTTGCTAAGGGCGAGGAGGAGCAGGCTAAGGAGGTCGGGTTGCCTCCTGGTGGGGGTACGGAGGAGGTTAAGGTGGCGACGAATGGGGAGGAGAAGAAGGAGGGTGGTTCTGGGGAGAAGGTGGAGGTGCCCAAGGAGGGGATGGTTTGTGGGTGAGATTTTACCATTGGAAGACGTGATTTCTATAGAGATAGACGTATTTCGCTCGTGCTCGTAGAGCAGAGCCCGACTTGAATGATGATTCCCATGGCGCGGTCCAGCACGCCAGCACATTTGCCTTGTCTACACGATGCAACCGGCCAGCCAACATCTACAAGCCGCCAAAGCGCAGCACGCCCGCAAAATCCTCACTTCACCGGACAGTGTCAATTCGATCCATCCTCCTTCTCACGCAACCTCACCTGCCTCATCTCCGCAACCAGCGAGTCCAACCGCGCCGCCTCCAAATCCGTAGTCGAGCGAGACAAATCCACAACCCAATTCGCCGTCCCCTCAGGCGCCTCTCCCTCCGTCTCAGCGCCCCTCGAAGCCCTCAGAGCCCTCTCAAAATACTCCCCACATTCCTGCGGAAGCGAGATGGAATCACGAAGCGCAGCCTGCCTCACGCCCAGAAGAGCAAGATTAATGACCGGTACGCTACTACTCAGACGACCCAGCGTCCTCACAGCGGTCAAGAAAGCCATGTGCGACGAGGGGGAGTAGTTGGCGCTGTGCGGGGAGGCGGTGGGCATTGCTTCGAAGGCTACGGCGAGCATGGGCGTGGCTAGGAGGACGTGCACGCCGAGGCCGCCGTAGAGGGCTTCGTGGCGCACGAGGAGTTGGCGGAGTTGTTTGAGGGAGGAGGTGGAGGTTGTGCTTGCGAAGTTGGTGATTGAGCGGAGTTTTTCGGGGGGGATTTGGGGTGCGAGGGTTTGGATGTCGGGGTCGTTGGTGAAGGGGCGGAAGAGCTCGACGGTGACGAAGTGGTACCATACACTGGCGAGGTGATGAGGAGGTTAGTTGGTGTTCTGGGAGAGTTGCACGCTTGTTTGTCTCGTTTGGGGAAAGGGGGTTCGACATACTGGAGTACGATGAGCTGCTGCGTAGCGAACCCGACTAAAGACAACCCCAATGGCAGACTGTTCATCCATTGCAAAAGCCGGCTATGCAACTCAACCGACGCGTCGCAGTGTGCTTGGGTGATGCCATTGCCGTTGCGTTCCAGTTGTAAAGTCGTTATGTCACGAGAGATGGTGCACAGCTGTGCACGCGCTTTGTTGAATTCGTATGTGTACGCTGGAACCGTAGGCCTCACCAGCGGCCATGGAGTCCATGTGTCCTTGCCCTTGGAGCGCATGAGATGCGGCGGAGGAACAGGAGGCGTCGGTAGGAGCCAGGCATTTTTCTTCATGCAAAACTCGACGAACCTGTCCTTAAGTCAGAGTTGCACCGAGCCGCTTGAGAATAGCGAAAGTAATGTGATGGCGAGCTTACGTGACATAATCGAGCATGCCCCAAGCTATGAACGCCTTGGTCTTGTACTTTCTCGAGTTGACATCGCCGTAGACCTCATCGACTAACTCAGGATCGTACAGTCCTTTGGCGAGAAGGATTTCTTGTGCTCTTATGAGGCAGTCTTTCCCAAGGCTATCACCGCCGTCCACCGAGTGTATACTGCATATGGCCACTGCAGCACATGCAGTAGCAATACTGCCGTCTCCATCGCTATCTCCGGAGGGAGTACATTCCTGCCAAAGACTTCGGGTTTCGGCCCATGCTTGCTGGTGCAAGCGGCGCGCCAGACTAGAATTGAAATATATATAGAATTTCTGGGCGATGCCGTCAGGGACTTGAAGTCGTTGATCTTTTGGGCCACACTTACCGCTGCTAGTGCAAAAACAGCCATGGCCAGTAGCTTCGATGACAGTTCGGATGGTTTACCCTGTAGAGCATCACAGAAGTCATCAACATCGAAGACACCCCAAGAAGGATAATCCCAAGCAAAGTAGGCCGTAAGAATCAATCGGAAGTCCTTGTCAGAGACAAAAGAAATTCCCCAATCAGATGCCTTGACATTATCGAGGCGAGGATCACTCTTTGGAGCCGGACGTGGGTGGTTCTTGAAAGAATCTATAAGGTTCTTCGAGGACATCTCCGGCGCACTCGGGGTCTTTCTGATGGTCTTCCATGCTGAGGAACTCTCCGCATGGATGCCGGGTATTGAACTGTCGTTGAGTTAGCGCTCGGCTCAATTTATTGTGATGACCTTGAAGTAAGATCTAGCAAATATTCAAGGCGCTCACAGCTGACAGTGCACGAGAGGCAAAAGGTCAACCAGACATACATACGGTGCAACAGATGAAGCCCAAGTCGATCCACCGGTCTCAGGGTCAGCCCCAGGATAAAGATTGGTGTTGGCGGGCTCGATAATACTGCCGACGGTGGCAGTATTCTCAAGTGGGATGGTTTGGTTGGCCATTGCTGGAAGGGTGTCTCGAGATGCAGACCTGTTTCTTCTCGTTCTTGCCAACGACCGAGATCTGTCGAGTGCAGACTCGACATCTTGAGATCTCAATTGAGCCAACACCTCAATAGCGTCTCTCTCCGATACTGACTGGAGGTTCTCGATCAGTTCATGCTCGTCTGCAGTCTGAGCTTCAAGAGCTTCGTATTTGCGCTTCAAGCCTTGCAAGCGTGCTTCTCCCGGCTCGAGAGCATATTGGCACTCACGACCGCGCGTGGTGCATTCGCTGCAAGCAGGGCGGCGCCCATCACACTTCAGCCGTCAAGTTAGTAACAGTTGGAGGGGTTTCGTGGTTGTCAAGACGATGACATTCTGTCACGGTTGTCTAGGAGGGGCTTGACCTCTAGAGGTCAAGCTTCCAAGCCCAACTTACCTTCGACTTCTTGGTGCGGCATGCATCGCAGGCGACGGCGATCTGCTCCCTCTTCCTGGGAATCGATCTACTACTGCTGGAGGTGGCTCCGACCTGTTTGGGTGGCATTTTTGTGGAGTTCGCAAGGCTTAAAGAGCTCTAGTTGCCCTGTACGTGTCCAGGAAGTACAAGGTCATGCCCACAAAGTGTTTGGTGTGAAGCTTTAGGCGTTGATTTCGAGTAAGATATCGTTTTCCGGAAGATCTCGAGGATTTTCAGTCAGACGATGGTGATACATCCATGGCCGAGAAGACACGGTGCTTTACCGGAAGGACCTGAGAGATGCCCCTCTGAAGAAGCTCAATGGCGGCATTCGGACTTGACTCCATGGGTCTGAGCTCTCAGCGATCATACCGCCTTAGGGTTAGGGTAAGGGAGTGTAACAACAATACAACTCCAAAACTAAACTAGACAACTAACAAACTCATCGAACCATCCTCCTACCTCCTCCCTTCCACCAACATCCCCATCAAGCCTTAATCGCCATCCGATCCTCCACCCACCTAGGTTCCCCCAACTCAACACCCCCCCACCAAGTCTTGACAAACTCCTCCACGCCCATAGGCTTGATATCAGGAAACAACACATTCAACTCATCGCCCACCTCCCCACCCCCCTTCGCCATCATAGCTCTAACCTCATTATAAAACCTGGTCTCCTCCCTCTCCCTCGCCAACTTCTCCAACTCCTCCACGGAATTCTCCCTAACCAAAAACTTCCTCCCCTGCACCCTCTCCAAAACCTCCACAATCCCCTTCCAAGTAAGCACCTCCCCTCTCATCCCCATCTCCTCCTCCCACGTCCCATCCTCCATCCCAAGCGCCGCCTCCACAAACCTCGCGACATCCCTCGTACACGTCAAAACCACCTCCCCACTCCCATCACCCGGCAAATCCGCCGTCCCCGCCACACAATTAACCACAAAATCCCACCTCTTCAACCCTCCCAACGCCTCCTCCTCTCCACTCTCAAGCCCCTCCGCAGCACCCTCCGCAGTAACCCCCTTAGGAGTACCAGAACCCAAAAGGCCCATGAAAATCCCGCACGAAAACCGCGTAATCTCCATTCCACTGGCCCTCGCAGCTTCCCACACGAGTTTCTTCCCAGCGTACAACCCCAGCTCGTACGCGCCGCCTCGCAGCGCAAACTCCGAAGGCGCAAAGCGTTTGACGCCCGCGTCTTTCGCGGCGGCCACGAGCGCCAGCTGGCTTTCGCCCAGCGCCGTGGCTGTGCCGCCTAGGAGGGAGAGGAGAGTGTGCACGCCGCTGAGGGCGTTGGTCAGGGACTCGTGCGAGGTGTAGTCGGCTTGCCGGACTTCGATGCCGCGGGCGGTCCAGTCTGGTTGCGGGCTGCGGGAGATTAGGATGATTTTGTGATTGTGGTTTTTGGAGGTGGCGAGGTGGCGGAGGATGATGAGGCCTGGGCCCGTGGCTGCGCCGGCGAGGGCGACAGTGACCATGTTTTTCTTGTGATGTTGGTATGTGAGAGTTGTTCTATGTTTGTTGCGTTGGGGATCAAGCAGATGGCTTGTCGTCTTGAGTTGAGATGGTCTTTCCGTCGAGCATAAAAAGCCCTCAAACGATTCCAAACAAGAAGTCGATAGTCCAATCAACCAAGTGAATATATCAAAAACGAACAATGATCAGAAAACATCATCCCATTCCCCTCGCTACCTTAAATACCCTCTCTCTTTCCACACAAACCGGCGATAACACCAATCCCCGTTCCCAAACCCCCCAAGCACATGCAATCCCTCGCCTGATTTCTCCAATACGAGATCACAATCCCCCCAAAGCCCCGAAAGACGAGCAAGTAAAATCGCGAATCCCACGAGATACTAGGGGGAAAGTCCCAAGAGTCGGACGAACACACGCCCCGACGCTGAGCAAGTTTGGCTGGAAGGCATGTGATTGGCTGGCTGTGACGCGGAGAAGACTGTAGCTCTGAGTAACGAAGTCATCAATCTACCTGCGATCCTTCACGACCTGGAAGTCAGCCTCACTTTACCAAGCGGACAAGCAAACTAGGTAGGTAGGCGAGTATCTAAACCAAGACGAGGAAGTGCTCTACCTGGATCCAAGACCGAGAGGATCGTACCTCCCAAAAGCACCGCCTGGCATTGGGGATCTCATCCCGTTCTACCTCACCTTACTGTTAACCAATAGAGAGCATTCAACGGATGAGAAGCAGATACATCCCACAGGCTACAGCAGAATATTACAGAGCATGTGGTATAGATGATACAGAGAAAAAAAAAAAAAAAAGGCCAACCACGCCATTCTTCGTTCGTCAAAGGTAGGTTACCTACCTAAACCGCCCCTCCCAACCTCAAACAAGTGTCCCACCACCAGGCAGGGAGGCAAAATTCTCTCACGATCTCCCTGCTCGACGAAGTGCCTCGCCAACCTACAAACCTCCTCAAGAAGAAAACAAGAAAAACAAGAAAAACAAAATCTAACAAACGCACCAAACTCCCCCAAACAAACAAACCAGCATCGCCCTCGTCTCGTTCGGAAGTACCAGGGAACGACAAAAGACAACAGACAACCAAAGCCCTCACAACCACCACCACCGACCACCGAGATGCTCCCACCGAAAAATCGGGTTCAGAAGCTTAACCCTAACCAAGAAATAAAGAAACAACTAATAAAGCCCATCATTACTCCAACATCATCAACGCCGAAGATTGTCATCAAACGAAAAATAATCAGACAAGGTCAAATCATACAATCAAAAATCGCATTCTTTTAATCCCCGATCTGTCTATTTAAGCCTATATATCTCTCACTGACACGCCAAACAACAAAACATCTGAAATCCCAATTACCAAGGGTTAGGTCTCCATCTTCTTCTCTTCCGTCTCCACCGAGGGATCGCTAAATATCACAAAGATAAAAAAGAAATATAGTTGTTGGAAAAGATGTTGAAGTAGATGGATGCATGGTCCAAAAAAGGGACCAGTAATATATGAAAACAAGATCCGTTAACCCGAAACGCCTCGATGCCCTTTCGTTCCAACGCCAGTTTGTGTCCCCTCTTTAAAAAGTTGAAAATCAAAGGAATGAGAAATGAAAAATTGCCGTATCCGTAGTGCCGTGTGAAATGCTCGTGTCGAGAGCTCGGTATCCCAAAGAGAACATGGAGAGATGAACAAATGAAAGGTAGCAGAGTAAGAAGTAGGATCAGGGAAGAGAATGACAGCCCGAAACCTCTAGCTTACCCGACTGAGTGATCTGTTACGAACTGATACTCCTTGCGGAGTTGTCGAGTTTTGAGAGCAGAACGTTCATGTCGGAAGAGCAGGCGGCGTTGGAAGTCGAGACAGCAGAGGCGGAGGTAGAGTAGGCAGACAGGAGATCAACAGGGTTGGGACCAGTGGGGAGATTGGTGACAGCAAAGGCGTTCACGCTCTGATAGCCGTAGTTGTTCATGGGTTGCTGGAGACTGTTGATGTTGAGTTTGCTGAAATCGTTCTCGGGAATCATGGCCAGGCCGACACGCTCATTGCCGTTGGTTTGCTGCTGAGCGGGAGGAGCTTGCGGTTGCTGTTGAGGGATCTGAAGCTGGGAGGCGTCGAAGTTCAAGAACTCGGGCTTGACGTCTTCCTGGGGAGGTTGAGGCTGAGAAGGAGCTTGCTGCTGTTGCTGCTGTTGCTGTGCGGGTTGTTGAGGGGTGGGTGTGGGCTGGGCAACCTTCTGCTGGAGCTGACCGAGACCGAGAGAGGAAGGGTCGGCGCTGATGTCGTTAAGGAAAGGAGTGAAAGCCGGGTGGCGGAGAAGAGTCTCGATGAGGCCACGGTAACGCTCGTTCTCCTGGAGAAGTGCGGTGTTCTCAGAGCGAAGGTTGTTGGCATCCTGAGTCTTGAGGGCAATTTCGCCTTCAAGCTGACCAATGTATTCTAGGAATTGTTAGTAGATAATCTTTAAGGATGGAGTGGCGAAGTAGGAACTTACCCTTTCTCCTGGAGCGGAAAGCACGAGCTGACACCTTGTTTCTGAGCTGACGGCGTTCCTTACTTGAGAGCTTCTTGCCCTCCTCGGAAGCGAGCAGACGCTCATCCTCGTCCATCTCCTCCTCATCCTTCCTCATCCTAGCGATTTGAGGAAGGAGGTTGTCGGGAGATCCAGCATCATCAGCAGAAGCAGTGCTGTTGTTGCGCATCTGGTTAAGAAGACGAGAGATAGATTCCTCGACATGCGGTTCGGCGGCATGCGAAGGTCGCTTGCCATTGCCATGGCTCTGCTGCTGAGCAGACGAGCCTTGGCTCTGACTCTGAGATGCATTGGCGGCTTGGCGGTACTGCTGCTGCTGGGCTTGCAGCTTCATCTGACGCTGCTGCATAGCCTGAGTTTGAGCAGCTTTCTGCATGGCAACCTGCTGGGCCTGCTGAGAGTGCATACCAGGCCAAAGACGGCCAACATTGCTGGGTGGCTCATCTTGGCCGCCAAGGGTGTTTGGGTTGACAAAGTTACCAGAGGTGTTTTCGGTGTTGCCGGGAGGGAAAAACATGGGTGGCGGCATGGCAGCGGCTTGAGGTTGGTTGAAGTCCATGCCCATCTCGGCGTCCATGTCGATACCAGAAGACCAGCCGTTGGCAAAGCCGGTGTCCATGTTCATGTCGATACCGGAGTTGAAGCCATCCATCATCTGCGGCTGGTTCATGGGCATGCTCTGGAGGCTTCCAATGGGAAGGCCAACCTGCTGCTTGTACTGGTTGTAGTCATGACTAGGGCCATTGAAGTGCTGACGCTCCTCGGGTTGGTCGAAAGGCGAGAGAGCGTTCCAGTCCTGGCCGGCCGCCTGCGGCGTGGCTTCAGGGCGCGAAGAGGTAGGGTTGATGGGCGAGGGCTGAGCGCCGCCCTGGTTGAAGTCGAAGAAAGAGTCCATGTCGAAGTTTTCGGTCTTGAGAGTTGGTCTACTACTCATTGCAGGATTTTGCTGGGCAGCCATGTAGATGTGAAGGTGTGGACCAAGGGGGATGTGACCTCGGACGGGGTGGGTTTGCGACGGAGTGCTGGTGCAAGCGTCGCGCGGTCTCACTGGGGTTGTGTGTCTCCTCTGCGGTCGCGGTTGGAGGCGGTGAGGCGAGAAGTGGAGTGTTGATGAGAAGGTGAATGTCGCAACGAAGGTGTAGAGTCGTTAGCGAATGACTGTGGATGGTGTTGGTGATGGTTGTGGTGGTGGTGGTATGGGAGAGTGAAGGGTGTTTGGTCGAATGTGAGGCAGCGAGAATGCGGAGAGGAGCGAGAGAGAGCGAGAATGAGGCAGGCACGGCAGGGCAGGCACGGGCTGTGGGCCACAACTCAACACACACACACACAGCCCTGGAGAGCTCAGTAGCGCTGGCTGGCTGGCTGCCGGGCGGGCTGCTCTCTGCCTGAGAGGCCAACTAGCCGGGGTGCGCCTGCCAAGTTCAAGGGGGCGCAGTCGTGCCTACCCTAATCCCACATCATCATCATCATTGGCAAGAACGTTGGCCGACATGAAACGACCGTTTGTGTTGATCAGCCAATCATCAGTCTCCCTCTCCCTCTCACAGTCGGCGACTCGGCGCTAGCCCCGCCGAAGGACCGGGAAGCATGAAGATTTCTCTGCCCATCACGTCACGTGTTCCCACTCTCTCTCCCAGTTGCCTTCCATCGCTTCACCCTCTGCCGCCATCCCCGGGCTCCAAATCATCTCCAAGCTGCAGTAGTTGCTGGTTGGCCTCTCCACCGCCCGGCGGAGTTCTGTGTCTCGTTTCCACCTTGGAGATGCATCCATCTGTACCACACAAGCACGCACATATTCACATACAGTAGTCGAAGATCTCTGTTTATTATGATCATTCCTCCCCCTTCTCTCCCTGAAAATCACTCACCCATTTGTTCGCACTTCCCTCCCTCCATCCCTGCCCTCACCACTGCTCTATTCTTGACCACCCTCGCCACCGCCATGAGCAAGTAAATTCCCACGCCGTTGCAAGCTGGCCCAAACTCACCTTCTAGTTGTCCGTTGCCGGCTCGCGCGGCCGCTGCGCCGACACAGCGGCAAAGGCCACATCACAATTTTGACATTCGGTGCCAACTCGGCTCTCCAACTGCCTCCAAAGGCCTCCCACACCCTGGCAATCCACTTCCCACCCTTGTCCGTCTGTCTTCACCCGGCACGCTGGGTGGAGGAAGAAGACATCACTGCCGGGTCAAAGTCGAGGCCAGTGCGCTTGATTCTGATTCTGATTCTGGCCCTGCGAGATCACGAAGTTGTGCCAGAAAACTTGGAAGAGTCGCCTGCATCGGAGCGCGAATGAGAGGAAAAGTGGACCCCACTCAGCCTTTCAAAGGGAAAACACACGCGACCCTTGTGCGACAATCACGACTGGCTGGCTTTTTGGCAACGCTCGAAGCTTTGCTTTCCTTGCAAGGTTTCATGCATGCTTTCAAGGAGCTTCTTGAACTCTCTGATACAAAGCCCTGTTCTGAAACGAGAGACCACTTTCGAACAAGCTTGCAGCTCAACATCCGTCGGCAATCGATGATCGTGGATCCTCCCATGCTTAGTATTATCGTCTTATGGTCTTTTATATATGTGTGTTTTGTGGTGAAATTTCGCGTCTCCTAAACATCGGAGGATGAATGGTGTGACGGCATTTTTAATATGTCTCCGATGTTCATTATGTTCTAGAATCGCTCTCTGACTTGCGAATGAGAATGACGTCCCGCACAGAGCACAGTTCAGCTCATGTCTTCCTCAACCTCGCGGTAAAGCATCCATCATAGGATGTGATAGGAGGTAATTTCTCTTCTCACCCCTAGGGGTAGGAGGGAGGGAGGACGCACAGCCTTGCCCGCCCTATCCGTTCCATTAAAACAAATTGCCTGCGAACCAAGTACAGTGATAATACCTTACTCACGGCGATGATTCCTCTCTACCATACCGTCATATTCCCCTCCTCAGCCGCCCAAATCAACGACCATACCTCCTATCACCACACCAACACCCAACCCCACAATAAACAGAACCAAAACCCTCCATCATCATCATCACGTAGGAAGAACCTCCCAGAGGTAGGTAGCAAAGCAAAAAGTCGGCCCATCGGTCTCTTCGGACAACGACAAGCCTGCATCGGAGGAGCACGCATGCATTCCCGTCTCTTGGGCTTGGCTGGCCTGAAATCATCCATCCATCGCATCCATCTTCTCAGCCGCTGCTGGGTCTTCCGTACGTGTGCTATCCTTGGTATATGACCTCACTAGCACAACACAGTGCCTTACCTCCTAGAATGCCCGCCACCTGCGGAAAATGTAGTTGACTTTGCGGACATTTCGCAACATGCTCTTGTCCGAAAACACACATCATCCCCCGTGAAGAGCGGTATGACGCTCGCATCTTCGGGTTTGTAGCTGTCGTCGTCAGAATGCGTCCGCCATTGAGGCTGGAGTATGGTTGAAGGCGGGCTGGTGATACGCGGCCTCACGCCGCCTCACTTAACTAGCTAGTTGAAGGTATGCTTTCTGCGGTTACTGTGCTTGTGCATGCTGGCTGGCAGGCAGGGTATGCGTGCAGGTCAGCAAAGCCACTCCCGGCCGGCTTCTTGCGCTTAGAGTTCGGAGAAGTGCAGGATGTGAGTTTGGGAATTCTGCTGCCTACGGCTCTTTTCTTGGGGTACTGGGTACTGCGGAGGTGATAGGAAGTGTACCTCAAGCAAGCTGCACGTGGAATGGTGAAACGTGCCAGCACATCACCGCGGAGCTCTGGAAAAGGCGAAACGAGCTTCGGGATGATTGGAATTGAATTGACTAGGAAAGAAAATGTTGTAGGAGTGGTGGTCGTTTTCTGGAACGTCCATGGTGGTATTTCCCATGCCTACCTGCAAAATTGAGGTATCAATCTCATGCACAATTTACATTCACCTCCTGCCACTTTCCAAATCGCCTTGCGGTACATTGTACTCCTACTGCTATTTTTAGCTCCCACCCAAAAGTCCATCATCCGCAACCCAAGTGCCGTGTCCCGTGATCCAAAGCCCGTGTCCTCACGAGTATACGTATTTCCTTTCCCTACTCTACTAAGTTAGTTAGTAGGAGACTCAGCCCTCATCTCTTAAAAGTCGGCCAATCTACGGCGTCGCGGTCCCGTTCTAGAACTTCAGGTTGCGACCTCCGAGCCCGCTCGGGCCGGCTTTGCCTTTGTTGGTGAGGTGAGGTGAGGTTGGGCTTGGGTTTGGGGTGTGTGCGATTCGAGTTGGAGGTGAGGCTGAAGATGAGGGATAGGGAAATGAATGTGAGGGTGCGGTTTGTTTGCGAGAATGGTTGGAAAGTGGGTATGTGGGTGCTCGCATTGATGGGAATTCAACTTGCCTGAGCAACCCGGCAGTCCGCAGCAAACTCTTTACGATCTTCCTATTCCATCCCTATTGGAATCGACTCTCGGGAGAGCTCTCGCGATCTTTTGAATACCCGACTGCCCTATTTGGAGAAAGAAGCCATCTTCAGTCTGAATCGCCAGCGCTTGCATGGCCTACCACGAGACTGTCGACTTTGAATTATATTCGCTTTTGGGCCCTGGAAAGGCTGGAATATGTGTGTATAAATAATCATCTTCATTGGTATGATGGATCTTCTATAAGTATGCTTGAGCGGTCACTACTAAGAGTCACATTATCTCGTCAGCTGCGTTCGATTTTGCTGCCCATGACAATTCTTCGAGAGGAGATCGCACCCGTCTTGAGACGTCACAGTCTCGAGTCGTTTCTTTCCCTTATTGATGCCATTTTACGTATGGGCTCTCGATTGCTCTCTGATACCGATGCTGATACTCTCGTCAAACTACAAAGTTTTTGTAATTCACACCGGTCTTATCGCTACTTCAGCTACACAAGGTAGGTACATGTAGATTGGCGTTGTGCCCTAGACCAACACTGTACAGCAAGCACTTCCCGCGCGGAGGCACACTCGCTATATTTTTAGTTTCTCTCAGCCTTGTCTTGCATCTTCTGGTGGAAGATGCTACGCTCCAAACACCTCGACTTTCAGAAGGATTTCTCTGATACTTGAGCCGTGATGCATAGTAACCAACACACAATGACGCCTTGGCAACCGCAGAAGTCTACGTTGAATCGTCATTCATTCGACGGGTTTTGTTACTTCCAGCCTGATGGCGTTCTGCGAGCATGTACTGCGCCTCGGATCGCCCATAAGCTACATGAGCTCACCGAGAAGCTGCTGATAGCCATGTCTCTCCCCAATCCAGACACTCGCAAGGCTGAACGAAGAGCTGTATATAGTGACAACTCGAGTCTCAGGATGCCTTCCTACAGCTCGAGTGTGTTGTCGGCACGCCTGACCGTCACGACCCCTCTTCTATTCCTTCCAGCCTAACGCATGCAATGGCGAGGATATACGCGAAACCGGCAGTCCTCCTTTACCTTCTCAAATTGGCAGATGTCGTTGCGCAAACTTCCACAAATGTCTTTGCCGAATGCAGCTCCGACAGATCGTCTTCAATCTTACCCGCGCCCGGGTCTCTGCTAAGCGAAACATCCGCATCGACTACCATCGAAACCATCACGTCCACCAGCTTCTCCACCGTACTACCGAGCTCAACCCCATCAGCCGATTTCAGCGGTTGTGGGATTCTGAGAAACGATGAAAGTCCGCAGGTTCCCTCACATCTACAAAAAAACCGTTCGTCGCGCTTCTGACGTCTCGTAGGATACTCGGATCACACCTATCAGTGCGCATCACGCGCATCTTGTGTATACAGCATAGGATGGTGGGGTTGCTGCACGTCTAGCCTTTGCCCGTCGTTTACTTCTTGCGTTGACAATACGCGCTTGAGCTATTGTGACGAGAACTGTGAGAAGAACTCGCATGTTCTGAAATGGTCAGTTGGAGAGACGACTTCACTGCAAGACGCAACCGGCACAATTTTCACTGACACTCTCAAACACAGCGTCGATACTAAGAGTCCTTACTGCGGCACGGCCACAGCAATCGACAACCGCGTCCCTCAATTTGCACTTGTACCGACCGCTTCTCCTGTACAGACCCTTTCTCTCACATTCATAACTATGCACGCAAAGCAAGATATAACGGCCAAAGCGATCGATGAGCCATCACCAGTGCGCAGCTTAGGCTGTCAAGCACGATCCACACGCACAGCACCACCCAAAACCGTGATAGTATCATACACACTCGTGGAATGGCCGCGATCGACACCACCAGTCCAACTAGCCTGTGCAGCCACACCGTTTGTGCTGAACTTCACCATCTCTGCAACATACAAGGGCCCGAACCCTTTCATCTTGTTTGGGAAGTCCATGGGAATCGCTCCCTCGTCGCTCGAAGCACCTCTTGCGGGAACTGCGAGTGATGGGAACGCTGTTGTGGACGAGTCTGCTCCTTTCATCCAGTTCAATGCGAACGGATCGACTAGTGGGCTTGGAAATCCTTTTATGGGGATTAGAACAAGAGCACAGGATACTTCGTCGGAGGGTGGTGGGACTTTGGCGTTTCCGACGACGCATTCTTCGGAGGTTTCAGAGACTGCCTCGGGCACGACACCGACTTCTAGTCAGTCGGGTGCAACTGGTTTGACTTTCGAGTCTTCGGCCTCTGGCTGTCTGCTTGGATTCGGCTTTTGGGTTTGTCATATGATTTGGCGTGAGTTCTTTTGAGGCTCCGAGAGACACGGGGGAGCGGTAGACTTCTTTGCAGTGTTATCAATCGCAATCGTGTAGTCAACTTTAGCTGGAAGAAGGAAAAAGTATTTCGTATCATTCCCAAACCGTTCTGTGCCCGATGTAACTACGAGTAAATCGTCGTGGCTCTTGTCATCTCTATCTCCTCGTCAGACTGCAATAAACTATCTCGCTCCATCTACGGAACGTACCACTGCCGTGACCTCTGAGCTGCCAGGCGAAGCAACACGATCATGTGAATCCAGCCGTTCCTGAACATCATGATACCCAAGATCTGCCGGGTAAGGATTGAGACTTGCATCGTTAAGTGAAGATCTCTCTAGAACGTCGTTGCCCGCCTGAGCTAGCTCGAACGGATGTGTGATATGTGTCATCTCAATGTCCGACGGTAGATCTAGTTCGCAAATACGAGGGCGACTTGTAGGTGAAGACGAAGTTCGGGGTGTTGCCTCTTGACTCAATACGGGGTGTTCTGGCGTGTCGGCGGTTCGTACGGCCTCGTCGGGGTCATGGCGTGCAACAGCTACGACGACTGTTGCTAGGCTGTACCTGATCTTCGAATCGCTTGACTCGCCGGTAGGTATTTGGCCTACAGGGGATGTAAGTGCATCGTCTGTCTGAGATACCTGGCGAAGTTTGCTGGCGAAGTCGACTTGCGGGAAAGACGAAGTGGCCAGCAAAGGTCGGCCGGAGCAAACGGAAACGATCTGCCAGATGACAATGGCCCAACAGAAGGCTAGAGCTGTGCTCTGGAAAACAATGTAGACTGTGAATGCTGTTTCATTGAGGACGAATCGCGTGTAAGGCTCGCTGATTGATGCTGTCGTATGGAATTCTGGCGGCAGGCTTTCCAGTTGCTGATCAAAAGTCACATTTGGCATGTTGTTCGTAGGGCAACCAAGCCAAAGTAGGAATGCGAGCAGGCTTTGCAAAGAAGTGTATGAGTCGACTGTCCAGGTCGAGTCATAGGTGTCTGTCGGAGTGTACCAGAACCAGAACGCGGCGGAAGACATGGCAGGAAGTCCGGATGCAGTATAGTTTAGGAGCCAGCTTGCGCCTACTTTCAGTGCCGTTGTGTTGATGTCTCTAAGCATTTCGGGGTCACCGAGGTCATAAACAGACGATATGCTGTTGTTCCGGGCGCTGCAAACAGCTGTCATTTTTCGGTTATAGACAGTCATCGTGGTGGAGATGTTGTGCACAGAGCTTGATCCGGACTGGCCAGTATGGCAATCTCCACCCTGCGTACCATTTGGGCATTGGAAGATCGCTGGAAATTGTTTAGCCATGAAGCTCCTCACCCTTCTTGTAGCATATCTCTCTTACCTGCTATCAGAGAACCTTCTCTGGCCCGGCTCTTCGCCAAGCAGAAATATACGCCAACGATATTGTCATTGCTTCCGTAGACGACGCAATCCTCTTCTAGGAAGCTATCACCCGAAATGAGTCCTTCGGAGAACTCTACCTGTGTTCCAGGAGCGTCATGTATCACAACTGTGACGTCTTCGGAGCACGGCGGATACATCAAATATGTGCCACCTGGCAGAAGATATGAATCGCATCTTCTGGTATTTTCTGGACAAGATAATGGTTCGGAAACCACCGAGAACTGTGAGTTCTTGACGAAGTTGTATGTCGAGACGAGTGCCGCGAATGGGACTTGTTTGCTGAAGCTTTCCACTAATGGCTCCACCATGGAGCCATTGAACGGACCGGTGCCTGCAGCTACGTCGATGGAGCGAACAGAGTAATATGCTGTAACAGTCGAAGTCCCGACTATGTCACTGTCAGGTATTTGCTCAAAACTGTGCTGCTAGGGATTGCTCACTGAACAAGGCTATGCTGGCTACGAACAGCACGCCAAGTAGAAACAATCTTGCATCGAACACTTGTCAATATGTGTACAGTCATAAACTTTAATGCGCATACCTTAGGACAGCGAATGCACGATCGCCAAATTGCAACCTTCTGCCGAAACACAGCTGTATGAATCCCCATGCGCCAGTGCTTGGTGACAACCCAAGAAAAGAAAGCAGTCGGAGACCTTCATGTCGGTTGACAAGCATCCACTGAATGCCTTCTTGCGCCTGAGACACAGCCAAAGCCGTCATGGTGGATGTCAGACCTTGTAAGACTCTCAGAATGATGACAGTTGAGCCGAAGGAGATTTGAAGCCATGACTGGAATATATGATTTGCCTGGCTTCTGGGGTTGTCTGCGAAGGTCGAAGCCGCGAACCACGCCGTGATTCCAAATAGCAGTGTCGATAGTAATGTTAATGATGATCTTGCCAGTCTCCATATGCTCAGTGATTTGGGAATCGGTTCAAGTTGGCGAATAGTCTTTGGTGGTTCATCGAGCTCGGGATTCGAACTGTCGACTCCAGAGTACCGCACCATCGCGAGCTGCTAGATCCAGAACCACGTCTTCCAGATGTGCGCAAAATATGAATGCAGAAAGACAGCCCTAGGCAGGTAGCATTACAGTCTGCGAGGCTGTACGAGCCTGCTGTGTCTGACGTACCTCTGGCGACCTGGTCTCGGACTCGTGGGGGACATCCTTGGGAAAGCAACTGTGCATGCAAGTATCATGCAGGGCATGTAGGTACATCAGGCTGTGAGCACGGCGGTCTAGAGTACTACTGCCGCAAGTCGGTATCGGTGGTTCTGTACTGCAAGAGGAGGTCGCCGCAAGCATCGTCCGAAAGTCTGAACCAATTACTGTGCGAATCAAGTTTGTAAATCAGGCAGCATTTCATGAAAATGGAAGCCGACGGGTAGTGAAGAATGTATCCGATTGCAAGGCTGGCCAGTGGTGGTACGGGTTGCTGACATGCATGCAGATGGTCCGATACATGGCCCAGCCGTCGGGTACTTGTTGCATGTGTGGCTTTTCCTGCGCACGAGTAAGGGGATGGGGTGTCGATTTGTAAGTCGTCATGTGTGCGGCGGTCTGCTACTTTATGCAAGCGAGCCCTTTCTCAGTCTTAGCTCCAAGATATGCAAATTTGCTTCTTAGTTCTCGTTTGATATTTGACTTCATATTCTATGATGCTTTCATTGATGATATGTATAACTATAGGTCAGTTAAAACTAGGTATTTCTGGTGCAGTCTGGGACTAGTGTTGACATATTTCTGCTGCCACTGCCCCGCTGGTACACAATTGTTCATGGTTCGTAATGTTACACAACTACCGCTATTCGACAATTGTCACGGAAATTGCACCGTCAACCAATTGGCATTCATTCCAGCAATGATGTTCCTGATTTGACGTGTTGTCACATCCTTTCTGCGGACGACAGCCCGGGATCCCAGCACCCGCCAGCGGCTAACGATGCTCTACCAAGGAAAGAGACAGGCTCCGGTGTTACATCTTCAACGTACCCAAATGACCCATGATGATGCGTACTGGACTCTCAAGAGATTCTAAACGCTCATGTCTCCATGGGATACCTGGACTCCAGTGCAGTAGCTTCGCCGGCAGCGATAGATTGGGATCGAAGTGCCGACCTCAGCCCAGCCAATTCATACACCATCACTGCGCGACATACGATTGCAGAGATCAGAAATCGTACTATGTATACAGCACAGTCCCAGGTTGATATGAAGAGTATCGATGAAAAGACGACAGTGCCGAAAAGCAAATGAGCAGTTCCCATCAAAAAAGCGGACCAGCTGACGATGACAAGTCCAGTCGGTATTCGCTTTGAGGAATCCACATTCGTTTCATGAAACCGTTTATAGCCATGGGCGTAATGTTCGGAGATCTGGTGCGACACACATGGTGTGAGCTCCAGCCACCAGAGTGGTTTTCCCATGCTTGGACCGGGAGTGTGCTTCCTGTCAAATCGGAAGACAAAGCCGTTCGCGATGGCGACGGTAAAATGAATGGCAATCGGTATGATGGACCATACCAGGGGCAATGTCCACGACTCACAGCTCCAATTGATGGGCCCCCGTATCCCCATGTCAATAGACGCACCCAGGTTGTTAACAATGGCGCAGAGTACCACGGTGTACTCGACGAATGATATCGAAAGCTCGAGTATTCGTCTTTTACGTGGCACAGAGTCGAAATTCTGAACAGGCGATAAGTTGGGAATCGTGGACAGCGCTCGGAACGGCTGGATCACATCTGCCAGTCTGCCCAATGCGATTGAAGGCGATCCGATGGACAGTAGCAGCGAAAGCAGCGGCCTTCGTGAGCTCATTAGAGATGTCTCTTGGGTAGATAGTCCGAAGGTCGCGAGTACTGTGGGCAAGAGACCCAACAACACGTTTGCGCTGGCGTTATTGGCGACACTGATGCTATCGTTATCGCTCATGAGCTTCAGCAAGCATGACATTGCATCCACACATGGAATGCCGACATATTCTGTCTCATCAGGTGCAATTCCAAAGATATAGCGTTCTGTTTCAACGTTGCAGAAGGCCTTGTTCGTCTCATTCATGACCCTTTTCGCAGGGTTGAGGAACCGAGATTCGTAGCCTGGGAACCAAGTAATGAAGTGATGGGTGTCGAAGGCCGCCACAGTGCTGGAGACGACAACTGTCCAGCGTAGGAACCAAGTCGAGAGTGACATAGCCGCGTGTTATGAATGTGTCCCAGGTACTGAAGTGAAGGAGTTTTTCGCAGTTACCGGCGCATTGTGTTCACTCATATGCCCGCCCCAATAGGTGCCACCTAGAGTTAATGGTGTGTTACACAGGCTTTTCCGACGGCGGCAGCGAAAAGAACGAGTCTGACTCGCATGGGTCGCTAGGCATATCACTCCTCAGCGCCATCGAGACAAGGCTGAGGTTGCTTGCTTGCCAATCAATGCCCTGGTAGCAACACCAACTCCTCGTGAGCTTCCATACAGCGTCCCATTCTGGTCTTAAGCATGGCATCAGACGATCAGCTCATCCGACCAATTGAGGTAGAAAGCTCGTGGCTACGTTCATAGTTGGTCACTGCTTCGCCAACGCCACAATCCTGCAAGCACTCGAGTTGGGCGCACCAAGAGCTGGCGCCTGTTGACACTCGCATTCTAGCTGCAGTTATACTTGATTAAATATTAAGGAGGCTTTTCCAGCTCGCAGAGTTGCTTTCTGCGGTGGGTCTTGATTGGCACATTGTCAAATTGGTGCTACAATATCACTGATGCCCTGTCAGCAGTCAATCATGTGCCGCTTTTCGAGGCGGTTGCAACGAGAACATGGTCTCTGAATGCTCAGGAGTCACACGTCAACAGCATCAGCTAATTGATCGATTCTCTCATAATTCGGGCCGTACGTGTTTAAAATTTGTTGTCAGCTTGCCATCATGGCCATACTAATGCGAACCTTGCAGGTTGAATTCTCGTGTATATGGGCATCTGCCAGCCTTGGAATACCTTACATAAAGATAGCCATGGAAGACATACATGTACCTCAGCTGCCATGCACATCGGCCCCTCGGGCGCATCATGTAATCTTAGTATTCCTCTCCGATATTCGCCAAGTTATTCCCAGCCAGATACATGCACGCCACAGCTTGCCGATGAAACAACATCTTCAGCCTTGCGATAACTTGTGAAGATGCAGCCTCTTATACTATTCTACAAATAAATCCCAACATCTCAGGATTCCCAACGATTCTTGCAGAACCAACTTTGAGCCACTGGAGAACTTGAACCCCATTGTGATCAGCGTTAGGCCTTTGGATTGCTCACTACGATTAAGCCTTGGGATCGATCCTCTTTCCAAAGGATGTCGACAGTCACTGCCACTTCTGGCGAAAACAACGAAAACAACGAAAGCATGACAAACACCAGCGATGGCCCTGCTTTAATGACGATATTCACGCCCCCTGCTTCATGTACGCAAAGTCGATTCACAATGATTGTGGAAAAGGGATACGAAGTGTGGTTGAACGAGCCGGTGCCTGCCAGCTTCACTACCTTGTCCTCATGCTACCCTCCGAATTTCATCAGCTTCTATAGCACATCGACGTCCGGCCTCTCTGACGTTCCAGCGATGAATCCTCTCGTATGCCCACAAAGTTGGGAGAGCACCACGACCGGAACGGGAAACTACATTGCCTGTTGCCCTCCGTACGTACAGCGTCCCGCATCAGGTATCATAGCTGACAGCTTGAAGTGGTTTTAGAATGGCAAACCTAACGACCACAATCGACGACCGCCGTCCTTTTTACGGCGGCACATGTTATTCAGAATTGGCCAGTGACCAAGTTCTCGATGTTGTCACCTTCAACCGAAGCCCAATCGACACTGGACCATGGACGATTAGTAGGACCACTGATCAGGTCTTTGCTCATCCTATCGATGGCTACGCCCTGCGAAATGCTGAGGCTCCTGTGACCAGTAGCGGCGTAAGTCCAAGATACAGCCCATGAATCACTAGACTGCGGTAACACCTGACTGTAAGCAGCAAGGCTCCTCGTCAATACCCTCGTCTTCATCAGAACCCTCGGCCCGGCGTTCGGACACCCGAGGGCTCAGTGGAGGCAGCATTGCCGGTATTGTCGCCGGATCGGTTGCAGGGCTCGCAATCTGTATCCTGGTCGTCGTGGTCCTGCTGCGAAGACGCAGTTCATCGCAGCAACCAGACTTGCCTCAGGGCCAACCTGCTAACTCCGTGAGTGTCGCGGCGCTTGAGAGCCGAGATCCCAACAGCCCCGAAGTCTCTGAGGCGAGCCTGTCTCCAAACAACAACGCAGGGGTGCAACTTCCGAGGCCTGAGATGAACTCAGGACATAATGCATAGGCATAGCCTGCCTTGTTCAAATTTGCACTCCAGGGTCAAGAAGGTTTATCTGCCAAAGCTCACAGAGCTTTTTTTTTTTCTTTTTTCTTTTTTTTGCCTGATGGAATCAAATAGCGCAAAGAGCTTATCGGACTTGGACTACCGCTCATCGAACGAATCATATGGATGACCGGCAGTTTCCCTGGATACATGAACTTTCTTGTGTCGCTATGACAGGAGACGGAGTGTCTCGAATCCCAAAGAGATAAGATTTGTTCTCAAAAAGCCAACACTTGCAAGTTGTGGCAGCTGATGGGTTCAAATGCATGTGCGCGGTGTTCTGTTCCCTCCTGCCTCCTGAGCAGGCGAGTCTTTTATTTGCCCTTAGCTCCAAATGTGTAAGTTTGCTCAATAGCGTGGTAAGATTCATGAACAATACAGCATTGCTATATAGTACATACGACCATAGGTCAGTGAAAGCTGGGCATCCCGTCCGCTCTGCCATACATAAGCACTGAACCGGGCGACTAGTACTAGAGTGGGTGACCATCTGGGAATCCCGCCTGTTGTATGTTTTTGATCTTGTCACATTCTATATGAGCT